>JZKD02S2170191.1:220204-250292 GCA_000966675.3 Picea glauca | reverse complement strand
TGAAATAAATAAAATAACATTACTAATATAATATGCCCCAATTAAGGGGTAATGAGCCAATATTAAGGCTTAACATATTGGGTCGAAGTGAACAAAAGAGCAGAAAAGATGGAGAGAAGTCCGAGAAAGGAAGCGGTTGGATGAGGAGATGAAGAATGACAGATAAGAATGGAAGAAGGATCGTGGACAAGTCAACAAGAGAAAAAATCCACCATTGGATGCTTTGGAGCACCGCGCGAGAAGAAAAGAAAGACAAGATGGTGAATGTAAATGTGTTGAACCTGCACAGAATAGATCTAGCTAGAAAATACCACACACATTTGCATAGAGAAATTGAGAAAGAAGAAGCAAGAGAGAAAGAATGGAATAATTCTGATTAACCATATTCCACACTCAAAGAGTGAATAATTTGCAATAGATATAGGATACATGAGTAACCGATGAGCCATAGTGGTGGTCTAGATTGATCTGGACACACACCAACAATTACAAGAGTAAACTACCACCTAGTCTAGTCTCTTAGGCAATTACGGGAGTGAACTGCCACGTAGTTGAGTTAACTAGTACACTAGTCTTCATTTAACTGACTGAACAAAGAGTAGTGAGTTGGCGATGATCCCAATGTTGCATGGTGACAAAACCAATGCAACATCTAAACTCAACTCAACTAGTCATACAGAAGTGTCAACTGAAAGAGAATATTCTCGAGGTGGAATATTCTCCCCTAAAATATAGGAGACTAGATAATGAATAATTAGGACTAATAAACAAGGAATAACCTTAGGAAAAATAAATCTTAGGTGTGTGTGAAGTAACTCCAACACCTGCCCTGAACATCACTATGGTGAAAATAAAGAATGGGTCCCAGCTACGACGCCATGTTAGGTACCCAAATACAAAATATAAACTGAACTAAACGAGGAAAGAGGGAAAACCTCATGGGAACAAAACCCCCTCTCAAATTACAATGCATAAAATAAAAAATGATAAAGAACAAAAGGCAGTTGCTAAGCAACCATGTCTTTCACTCCAAGAAGACCTCACAACTGTGCAAGTTTGTGCTCTTTGAATATTTTGTTGAAGTTGTAGATGTCTGCATGGATCTGATGAAGTATATGCATCATTGATATTTCCACACATATCCACTTTATCTTCTTGTAATGAATAATATCCAAATAAATTTTGGATGAAATTTGAAAACCGTGCGACCGTTTCCAGAAAAATGCTGAAATTTTGTTGATTTTAAAACAATCATAACTTCACTTTCCGGACTCCGTTTCGGACGATTTTGTTTTTGAAATTGGATATTTTCTAGAGAGGAATTCAAATATCCAATTTGTTTCTGCAAATTTTTCTCAGAAAATACTAGAATGGTGTCTGATGTGTGCAACTCCCTTTTTGTCTCCTGAGATGCATGCATGGTGCATGCAAAAGTGTCTACATGTGACTCCTGAGATGCATACCATATATCTTCCACATGAATTTTAGAAAACAAATCTGAAATGGAGTAGACATCATCTTCAATTAATGGAATACAAATTTATGCAATAACTTTTGTAGAAGACTCTTCATAATAAGAAGCTTGATCTTCTGATGTCTCTTCTGACTCTATCTGTTCGACCTCCTACATGAAATATTCACAATATTCTTTATTCCCAAATAGTACCTCCAATCTAGTCCATAATTCATTTGGAGTTAATCCTTGTGATTCTTTATATACTTGATGGAAAAGTTTGGGAGAAACAGACATGTTGATACTTCCTATGGCCATATCTTGTCTATTGAGAAAGTCATTTTTATCATCGACAGAATTAGGCTCTACTTCCATTTCCATGGTTATTTGGTATAGGCCTCTACTTCTGAAAAGAAGTAGAATCTTTGGCTTCCATTCCAAATAGTTATGAGGCGTGAGAAGTATTTTCAGTGAATAATCCATCTTTTATTGTCTTCAATCTTTTGTACCTGAAAAAAATGATTTGGTGTAGCTTTTGCTTAGCAGTCCATTGGCTCTGATACCATGTAAATGTGTTGAACTTGCAGAGAATATATCTAGCTAGAAAATACCACACACATTTGCATAGATAAATTAAGAAATAAGAAGCAAGAGAGAAAGAATGGAAGAATTCTCATTAACCGTATTCCACACTCAAAGAGTGAATAATTTACAATAGATATAGGATACATGAGTAACCGATGAGCCATAGTGGTGGTATAGATTGATCTAGACACACACCAATAGTTACAAGAGTAAACCGCCACCTAGTCTAGTCTCTCAGGCAGTTACGAGAGTGAACTGTCACCTAGCTGAGTTAACTAGTCAACTAGTCTTCAGTTAACTAATTGGACAAAGAGTAGTGAGTTGGTGATGATCCCAATGTTGCATGGTGACAAAACCAATGAAACATCTAAAGTCAACTCAACTAGTCATACTAAAGTGTCAACTGAAAGAGAATATTCTCCAGGTGGAATATTCTCCACTAAAATATAGGAGACTAGATAATGACTAATTATGACTAATAAACAAGGAATAACCTTAGGAAAAATAAATCAAAGACAAAGAGAACTGTATGCTTCATCCTAATATATTATAAAGAAAAATTCTTTAGGGAATCTTCTTGAGGGAATGTCAAGGTGGTTTCCATCAAAGACAGAGACCTAAAAGTGGATAGAGGATCAAGAAAAGGACTTCGCTGAAGCCCAGAACAAGAACCCTAATCTTAGTACAGAGGATTGGTTGGAGAAATATATCTTCACCGATATACGCAAAATTTTCTTTGGGGGAATCCATTAGGAGCTATATGAGAGGCTAGTTAGATTAGCAGATACCCAATTCGAGATCCAATCTAGACCTCCTATGGTCTGGAAGTTGGAGCTGATCAAGAAGATCAAAAGAGTTGATGACGTCATATCATGAGTAGTAGACCACTGGTTTGATAGCACCATTGGAGGGTACATCACAGAGTTTGTTGTTGACAGAGTAGAGTCATACAACCAAGCTGAGAGATATTTCTTTAAGGGACCCAAAGGAAACTTTTAACAATTCCTGAAGTTGAGACTCAAGATGCTATTGCACGAGAAGAACATCTTGAAGATACAATATATTGGTCAGATCTAGGAAGGCTAATGTTCAATAATTCAGACAGTGACAGTGACACAGAAGTCAGACATACGCGCAGTGGGAGAGTGTTTAGAGAAGTTCACCTTGCGAACCTGTTCAAGAAGAAGTATGTAGAGGAGGGTTTCTATAGTGGAGAAGAGGAAGATCTGACGAACGAAGAGAATTCAAAACCTGTTAAGATAGAGAAAGGGAAAGATGAAGAGCTTCACTGGGAAGAATCTAAAACTTCAGGAATTATGTATACCATTGAAGTAATTCCCGTTATCCCTCCTGTTGATTTAGTAGTATTAAGAAATAAGAGTAATCCCAGTCACCAGAGAGTCCAGAGCATTGCCAATAGTAGTCCACCACACATTCAGTCAGGAACCCCAGGAAGATATATGGCAGATGATATGAGGCTCCCTATCTTTAGGGGAGATGGATCTAAAGATCCTGATCATCACTAGTTCTTATTTGAAGCTGTATGGAATATTAAAAATGTCACATATGAAGTTGTCAAAAGAACACAGTTCAGTACCACTCTAACGGACTGTGCACAGAGATGGTACATGAAGCTTGTTCAGGGACTTGCATAGCCTAAGCCACTGAATCAGATTAAGAATGAGCTGATTGCAGAGTTCAAGAAACCCAAGTCAGAGTCACAATGTATTACAGAGCCGAAAGAGATCAAGAAGAAGGTTGTTGAACCTGTTTGGTAGTTCGATTAGAGATTCAAAACCTTAAAAGGCCGATTGACTTTTCAAATACCAAATGAACAGAACAAAGAATGGTTCATTGTTGCCCTCTTACCACACATCAGAGTTCCTCTGATGCAACAGAAGATTGCTTTGTAGTTTGAGGCACTGGAGATTTCCATGAAGCTAGAATCAGCCCCTATGGGAGAATCCAGCTCAGGTATGAGTCGGATCTTGAGTCAACTAACCAGTTTGTCTCTACAGGTGGAAGACATGAAGAAATATAAGGGAAAAGATAAAAGAGAAGACATCTGGTGCACTAGATGTAGATCAGAAGGCCATGACAAGGAACACTATCCCCTATTCAATGAATACTTGGCTTCTGGAGCTCCAAGCCCTTTGAAGAAAGTCACCTTACCTTGGTGTGAGGTATGCAGAAACAGACATCACCCTGGTGAGTGATACTACATGAAAAAGTATGTTCATACACCTACAAAATTGTATTGCATGTTTTGTAAGTTCATGGGACATGATGATAGAGATTGTAGTGATTATGATCTCATGCATGAAAGGTCAAGAGACATATACAAAATTCAAGGCAAAGTACAACAAGAAGGAAACACTACGCAGTATAAATATCTTGAGAGAGGAAAATTCAATCCTCGCGGTGTATTTAGAGGAAGAGGACGAGGAGGAGGACTAGTTCGAGGCCATGGACAAATCATCTATTATAACTACGCACAACTAGGACACCTCGCAAGGGATTGTCAGAACCCTTTTACCACTTGCATCTACTGCAGCTCATTTGAACATGTTATATAAGATTGTCCTGTGCTGCTAGCTAAGCTCCAGGAGAGACAAAGACCTCAACAGAACCCGCAAGTGAAAATGATATATGATGAGCCTCGTGGAGAATACCCTAGAGTCACTGTTATAACCAGAGGAGGTGTTGTTATAGGAGATGACAGAATGACCCAAGGGAATATTACAGAAGACTTGGGAATCAGGAAGGCTACAGAGAAAACACAAATATTCGATGCAAATAAAGAAAGACAAATATTTGAGGAAGAAAGAAATGAATTCAGAGGAGACCAAAGTTCCTCATCAAGGACAAGACTATAAGTGAGAGAATATGGAATGCCTTTGGCATTTGATCAGTCTGCTTCGCCAAAAGAAGGAAAAGAGGTAATAAAGCTTATGGAATTTTTGTACACTTGCATTAAGTTGGTTCAAGATGAAAGCATTGTACAAGAGTTACAAAATTTAATCAAACAATATGAGCTAGGAAGGATAGACCCCTTACTGAATAGGGAAGTACACCAAATTGGTAAGAAGAGAAGGACAAATAAGGAATTACATTTGAATGCTCAAATAGGAGAGTATGAGATAGACTATGTAGTCCTCAACTTAGGGTCAAAGTTCAATGTCATGACGAAGAAAACTTGGGCACTAATGGGAAAATAGAAGTTGATATATTTTCCTATCAGGCTTAGGATGGCTAATCAACAAGCTATAATTCCTTTTGGAAGATTAGAACATGTCCCTGTGGACATTGATGGAGTAAAAATATTTGCAGATTTTGAGGTAATTGAGATTGTTGATGACAGTTGTCCTTACCCCATGCTGTTAGGAATTGATTGGGATTTCAATAATTCCACGGTGGTTGATTTAAATAAGAGACATATTACTTTTGAAAGAGACGTCCTTAGGGTCATCGCACCTTTAGATCCAGATGAAGGTAAGAGGTACACAAAACCTATCAGAGAAGAAGACCATGCGTATGCGCTGGAAAACATATACAAGCTAACAACCAGACATTAGGATTACATTAATCCCACAACCAATGGAAACTTAAGATGGCGAAGTGATAGCACATGTTCATCGGACTTAGAAGAAGCACTGGAGAAATGGCAGAATAAGATGTATGAAGTATCTACAAGAATATGTTCTAGACTAACTAGAGAAGTTCACTGGATCGACACAACCGTAAGTAACTTACCCACATTTGATGGTCTGAACCCTTTATAAACCTTCTTTTCAGAATTTGAATAAAGAGTACCAATACAACAAAGATTATTGGTGATGGATGAGGCCTTGAACGCCACACCAACAAGATGGTGGGGGGCACACAAAAGTAACATTACAGATTCGATACACTGTCATACCTTGATGACAAAGAGGTTCTTAGCACAAGTAGAAGGATGCAAAGTTCACTACACAGGTTGAAGCTTCCCAAAGGACCATGTGAAAAGTTGTGAAGAAGCCTGGAGAAAAATCCCTCAAGAGAATTGGGTACACAAATTCATCAATACGTTGGACACAACACCTATCAACTGGTACCTTCAAGAAGAGTTGTGCCTCATCACTACAAATTGGAAAGGTATGACTCATAATTTTGTAACCACCTTATTATTTGAAAGTCAATATCCATCAGTAGATCAATCATTACAGATTGTGAGAATTAAAGTATTCGAGGAGGTATCTAGCCTTCCCTTAGAACAGGAAGAGGATGAATGGATTGCGCCTCTCCAGAAACTACAAGGATGTTACAACATCAATGTCAATGAAGAAGATGATCCGAGGAAGGTGAAAATCACAGAAACAGAAGGCCAGAGAGATGTGGAAGGACCAAGAGTTTAGTTACCATTTATTGGACATCTGATTAAGATTAAGAAATTCAATATTGGAATAGAGAAGACACCAAAGTTTGCAAATGTTGGGGATTATTGGGATGCTGCTACCATTGATAAAATTGTAGAGTTACTGCATGAATATCAGGACTTGTTTCTAACCAAGTTCACTGATATGAAAATCATTAAAGGGCCTATGGGTGAGATGAGGATTCCTTTGAAGCCATGTGATATACTAATCAAACAGAGACCTTACATACTAAACCCTAAATATAAGGAGAAAGTGAAAATTGAGCTCGACAAAATGTTGGAAGCAGGGATTATAGAGCCTATCGAAGAGTCAGAGTGGATAAGCCCTATGGTGGTGCAAGACAAGAAAACAGGAGAGATCAGGATATGCATAGATCTCAGGAAGCTGAATGATGCTTGTTTGCATGACCCCTTCCCTACACCATTCACTGACGAAGTGTTAGATAATGTGGGAGGCCAGGAAGTATATTCTTTTATAGATGGATTTTCAGGATATCATCAGATCCAAATTGCCAAAGAAGATCGCCATAAGACCGCATTTGGAACAGAGTGGGGATCCTTTCAGTATACAATGATTCCATTTGGATTAAATAATGCCCCAGCCATTTTTTCCAGGGTGGTGGTTGAAGCATTCAAGGAATTTCTGCATAAATTCCTAGAAGCATATTTTGATGATTGGACTTTTTTTAGTTTATTGAAAAATCATATTGAATGTCTAAGGATAATGTTGGACAAATGAAAGTAGTTTCAAATTGATTTGAACCTAAATAAATGTATTTTATTTTCACCATTTGGAGTGTTGTTAGGGCATATTGTATGCAAGAAAGGATTTTTGATAGATCCATCCAAACAATTTCATTATAGTTGATCTACCCCCTCCTACTTCAGTTAAGAAGTTGCGCATTGTGTTGGGACACATCGGATATTACAGGAATTTCATCAAAGGATATGCTCAGATCACAACGCCCATGGAAAAAATATTGAAGAAGGATTGTCAGTTTAGTTGGACAGAAGAATGCCAACAGAGCTTCGACACACTGAAACAGAAAATGGTTACTGCACCCATTCTGATTTTCCCAGATTGGACCAAGGAGTTTCATGTGCATATCAATGCGTCTTCCATTTCTTTAGGAGTTGTGTTAGAATATCCAGGAGAAGGATATATTGACCACCTGTTAGCCTTTTCTAGCAAGAAGCTATCCACTGCTGAGATTAATTACACCACCATTGAGCGAGAAGGGTTAGCCATGGTATATGCATTGCAGAAATTTCTCCACTACTTGTTGGGAGGACACCTTAAAATGTTTACTGATCACTCCACACTAAAATACCTAGTCAACAAGCCAGTGTTGGGGGGAATGATATGCATATGGTTGTTGTTATTTCAAGAATATGATTTTGAGATCATAGTAAATCTAGGGAGAATGAAAAAGGTCCTGACCACTTGTCAAGGTTGGAACATGGTGAAGAATAGACTAGTTTAGAGGATGCATTATCGGATGCACAACTACTGGCCATTAGAAATATCGATGACCACTTCGTAGAGATAGTCCAGTTCCTATCAATAGGAATGGAACCTAGTGAGTATACCATTCCCTAGAAGAAATAACTAGTAGTGTGCACTGCATACTTCTCACTTATAGTTGGACATCTATACAATATGGGACCTGATGAGATATTTAGAATATGTATTATGGAGGTAGAGTGACCAGTGATCCTTAAAGAATCTCATGAATACCTCGCAGGAGGGAACTATGTAGGAAAAGTGACTGCGTAGAAGGTTCTAAGAGTTGGCCTTTGGTGGCCTACTTTACACAGAGATGATAAAGACTATTCCAGAGCCTGCGATGTATTCCAAAGAGTTGGGAAACCATCCAAAAGAGATGAAATTTGATTAGCCCCACATCTGACCCTACAAGCCTTCAAGAAATGAGCCATTGACTTCGTTGGACCTATAAATCCACCATGAAAGCGTATAGGAGCAAGGTACATAATTACAGCAACAAAATACTTGACTAGATGGGTCGAAGCAAGAGAATTCAAGGACTGTAGTGCAACTACAGCTATGTGCTTCATATTTGATGACATCATAACCATGTTTGGATGCCCAAAGATCCTTATGAGTGATCAAGGAAGACATTTCATCAATAAGACAGTTGAAGCCTTGACTAAATAATTTGTTGTCCACCATCAAAAGAGTACACCGTACCATCCACAAGTAAATGGGACAGTTGAAGCATTCAATAAGATCTTGGAGGCAGTGCTGATGAATATTTGTAGTGCGAATAGGGATGATTGGGATTTAAGAGTACCGACAGTATTATGGGCCTATAGCACCACTTGCAATAAAATAACAATGCAGACCCCCTTCAAGTTGGTATACGGTCTTGAAGTTGTTGTTCCAATGGAATATTTGGTACCAAGCCTGAGAATTTTTTCCTTTACAGATATGGATGACCCTAGCACTATTCAAGAGAGGCTTGCACAATTGGTTTAATTAGAGGAAGACATATTTGTTGCAGGATTCCATCAGCAGGTACAAAAAGAAAGAGAGAAGGCCTACCATGACAGGCACATCAAGAAGAAGGCATTTAAACAAGGTGATCTAGTACTAGTATATGACAACAAGTTTATAAAACATCCTAGAAATTTCAGAACGCATTGTCTAGGGCCATATGAGATCGCTTATGTTACAGAGGGAGGAGCTGGACAATTGAAGACTCTAAATGGGGAGTGGAAGGAAGGATTAGTGAATGGGAACTGACTGAAGTTGTACTATGACAACCAACTGCCTCGCAACTCTCAGTAGAAGCATGAAGAAAAGGGTCTAGGTACTAGGTGCAGTTGAAACTAAGTACCAGACAGAGAAAAAATAGTCTGCACAAGGAGAATAAAACAAAAAGGCATGGAGCATAAAGCAAAGGCTACACTGCGCAATCAAGTATCGAAGTAAAACAGGAAGATCATATATGAATTACCTCAGGATGAGTCACAAGTGAGTGTTGGGGGCCTGTTGACCCTTAGGTATGGAAGCAAGTGAAGATCAAGGAAGAAAATGAAAATGCAAACTTCACGGAAGACACAGTGACTGTTATTGGGTTGAAGTGAGAAAAAGAGCATAAAAGATGGAGTGAAGACCAAGAAAGCAAGAGGTTGGATGAGGAGATCAAGAATGATAGATAAGAAAGGAATAAGGATCATGGACAAGTCAACAAGCAGAAAAATCCACAGTTGGATTCTTTGGAGCACCGTGCAAGAAGAAAGGAAAGACAGGTTGGAAAATCCCTGAAAATATCGTTCAAGTTGACCTAGGGTTTTAGACACCTAGGGTTTTGGACACCTAGGTTTCAGCCTAGGGATTTTGATGAGTGATTGTAATGTACAAATAAAGGTCATGAGAACCTAGTTTGGGTTGGTACTTCTGGGTTGGTACGATATTGTTGTCGATTTAGAGGTATTGTTGTGAGAGATTATTGTTGTGTGAGAGAAATAAGTGTCGAGTGTGAGAGCCTTATGGTATTGTAAGATCTTCATCTGGGTGCGAAGATCAACCCTGCAACTGGGTGCACAGGGAGGGGAGAGAAAGAGAGGATAAGAGAAGAGATATGATAACTAAGAGCACAAACAAGAACTGTATGCTTCATCCTAATATATTATAAAGCACAGTTCTGTGAACGTATCCCTAGAGAGAGGGTGAACCACGTATATTTTGTGTTATGTGTGATTGGTATTTTATCTCTGTCATTGATATACTATGATTGTATTACTGTTTTAGATATGGTAAGTAGATGTAAGTTAATAAGTGATATATGAATGTTGTTTTGTTCTTGTGTTAGATCCACTTGATATTCCCCTTGGTTGTAGACATCCCTATCCTACAACCCCCTCATAACTTCTTTGTAGGTGTTGCTGAAAGGGCTAGTAGTTAGGGCTTGTTGGTGCACTCTTGGAGATGAACCCTAGGTCTGCCCCTATGCCAACATACTCATTTAATATTTATTCTTTCATCATTTATTAATATTTACCATGGTTATAACTAATATCTAATATTGGAGAATTGTGATTTTTTGATTGGTCAGTTGCTCAAGATTGGGATGCACTACATTTATACATTGCAAACAATCTTGACTGGATGAAGGTATGGATTGATAGATGTAAATAATGTCATGGAGGTAGGTTATCATGGAAAGAACTGCCTAAATTGGTTAGATAATCTCGTCGTAATGGATATTTCGATGTTACGCAGAGGGAAATAGATTTAGCATATTGTTTAAAAGATGGAAATGAAAGAAAATTCACCCATTTTATTTAGTTATTTTATATTATATTAATGTGACTGTAGGTTTTTTTTTTCATATTATGCTTTCCAAGTTATATATATATTTTTTATTATTAATTGACAATGCATCTTTTACATGCCAGTCATATTGCAGTTGAAACACCACAAGTCTATGTGGTGCAATGGTCAAAAATTTCGCATCAAACAATTGGATGAAACCAGAAATTTTTTTGATAGTGGGATAACTGCAATATTCCAGGTCACTAATGTTTCCTCTAGGAGTGACAGGCATGCTCGAGAATCTAAAAATAGATACTATGGGTTTTTTAATGATATAATTGAGTGTGACTTTAATTCCTTCAAATTAGTTTTGTTTGATGTCAAATAGTATAGGTTACGAATGCATGAACATGATGAGGAAAGAAACATTATTCAACATGCCAACAGATATTTGATGTTTAAAACAACATTTTTTGAAAAAGAAAATGACCTCTATGTTTTTCCAAGTCAATGTGAACAAGTCTTTTACTCAAAGGTTCCAGCTAAGATGGATTGGTCATTTGTTGTTAGATATGATCCAAGAGGAAGGCCAGTAAAGTGTATTGTAGATGAAGAAGGTGATATTGAAAAAGAATATGATGTAGAGCTACAATAGTAAGAATATGGGTTGACAGATGAAGAAGACAGAGAAGATGAACTAGGCATAGGAGACAATGCACCAATTATTGATGACGATATCGATGAAGATGATTGAAAATGACATTGATGATGATGATGATGATATCATCAATCCTTTAAACATTGTTTATGAACTAGATGTTGATACAGATGTCGAGTTGAATGATCAAGAAGAAGATACAGAAGAAGGATGATACAAATGTTGCGTTGGTCGATGAGGTACTTAACTAGATGTTTTAATTTGTATGAATTATTCTTTTTAAATCATTTTTTATGTGGGTTAATTACATGTTTTTAAGTTTTATTTCATTTTTGTTTTGGTAGTTTCTATGCATGATTACTATGTTTCTTTTGTTTATTTTCTATTTTATAGATTTGGTATTGGGGAATTGAGAGTGATTTGAGGGGGGGGAGGGGCCATATGAGCTTCCACCTTCACGTGGTTGGCCTTGTTTAGTAGAGAATAAATTATTCTTGAAACCAAGAGAATTTCATTCATTCATATTTATACTCAAATATCAGTCACAGACCCACTCTATATATCATCTCATCTCATCCTTATTTCATTTTTATTTTCTCGGTCAAATTTCAAAGGAAACAACTATTAAAAGACATTTTACTAGGGCTAGAGTACATGATGGGCAATAGTGACCTGTGAATGGGGCCAACGTTGAAATGTTTTCAAAATGTTTCTGTATGCACCTAAATTTGACATGGATACTTTGTTCACATTTGACATGCACCGAAATTTGACATGGATAGTTTGTTCCATGTCAAATTTCAAGATAGTTCTGACAACAATTCTAAAGAAGGGAATGAAAAACATTGACAATGAGAAGTGCATGATGAATGTTGATGAAAATGTGGATGATCTCAAATATTATGTGAGTGCATCATACATCCTTGATTCTTGAAACCCTCCCATAATGTCAAGGGATGTGTCTAGTCTAACCATGTCAAATTTTGATGCATACAAGAACATATTGATAAAATTTCAATGTTGGCCCCATTCACTACTCACTATGTGGGGTTGGTGCATGACATTTGTGGTGGGTGAATTGGAAGTTCCATGGAATTTCAAGAGATTTCCAACAAATATTATACATATGGAAATGACAAATTATGACAATGAGACATCCATTATGAATGTTGATGCAAACATGGATGATCTCAAAGATTATGTGGGGACATTAGACATCCTTGAGTCTTGAAACCCTCTATACTGTCAAGGCATGTTTCTATTCTAACCATGTTGAATTTCAACGCATACATGTACAATTTGAAGAAATTTCAACGTTGGCTCCATTCACTGCTCACTATGTGAGGTCAATTCAAGATGACATTGGTGATGGGTGTATTGGAAGTGCCATGACATTTCAAGAGAGTTCCGACAAAGATTATATAGATGGAAATAATGAATGATGACAAAGAGAAATACATTATATTGAACGTTGATGCAAACATATATGATCTCAAATATTATGCAGGGACATCAAACATCATTAAGTCTTGAAACCCTCCCATACCATCAAGGCAACTATATATTCTAACCATGTCAAGTTTCAATGCATACGGGCACAGATTGAAAAAATTTCAACATTGTCCCCATTCACTGCTCACTGTGCGGGTTCAGTGGAAGAAATTTATGATGGGTGTATTGGAAGTTCCATGTCAAATTTCAAGATAGTTACAACAATGATTCTATAGAATGATGAAAATGAGAGGTGAAACATGATGAACGTTGATGCAAATGTGGACGATCTCAAAGATTATGTGGGGACATCATACATCCTTCAGTCTTGAAACCCTCCCATACCGTCAAGGCATGCGTCTAGTCTAACCATGTCAAATTTCGATGCATACATGCACATATTGAAGAAATTTCAACGTTGGCCCCATTCATTTCTCACTATGCAGGGTCGGTGCATGACATTTGTGGTGGGTGAATTGGAATTTCCATGGCATTTCAAGAGAGTTCCAACACATATTATACAGATGGAAATAACGAATGATGACAATGAGATACCCATTATGAACGTTGTTGCAAACATGGACGATCTCAAAGATTATGTGGGGACATCATACATAATTGAGTCTTGAAACCCTCCAATACCATCAAGGCATGTTTCTAGTCTAACCATGTTAAATTTTGACACATACATGCACAGTTTGAAGAAATTTGAACGTTGGCCCCATTCACTACTGACTGTGCGAGGTCGATGCAAGATGACATTTGTGATGGGTGTATTGGAAGTGTTGTTGGTTACTATTTATTGGTTCTACTCTATCATTTGAGTTATTGACCCAGGTTTCATGTCTTTCGGGTTTCCAACAAAAGCCTCTAAAACTATCGGCCCTCCTGGTAGACCAGAAGGAAACAAAACACACAAAATGCGTCATGCAGTCTCACCCGAGATATCTTTAATGGGTGGCTGTAAGACTCATGTGTTTACAGCCTAGGATTGAGTGCAAGATATGGGATCTGTAATCCAGACCATTTATTATAACTTATGATTGCAACCTACTATTATTCATGGCTTATTCCCTCAATATCGCAACAATAATTAATCAAGTAATGTAACAACTCATTCATTCATTAAGCATAAAAAATAACTACTGAAAAGACAGTAAATATATGCATACATTCATCCCATTACATAGATTTTACCATGGTTCACACCCTCCCAGGGCCATGTCCACAAAGATTTGGCTCTTGGCTCTTTTATTATGGTAGTTCTACATATCTAGCACCACACACTTACAATTCTCCTCTGATGGGTAAGATCTATATGAGGTGAACTAGATCACACCAGGATCCTTATCCTATGATCCAATCTTCAGATATTCCTTCTCTCCTCCCCTCTAGATCAACAACAGGTTCATAATCATATTACATATCACATCAATTTGTACATATCTATGATGGAACAATACAAATCTGAACTAACAAGAAGGAACCCTCTATAATACCTATGTATCTATATTTATCTCTTTCGGGCTCTTCAGTCGTTTACAATATATTAACAAAACCCTAACCCTATCGACGTTAGGTATTCCTCCCATGCACGTGTGTTGTTCTTCCTTCCAGTTGTCACTTTCTTTTTGCATGCTTTCTTTCATGTGCACGTGTTGTGTTTTCCTCCAACTGTTACTTCCATTTCTACACACTTTCTTTCCCCACGATCATCCTTCTTTCCACTTCGGCCTGCTACCAGCAGGCCCCCAACACTGACATGTGGCTTGTCCCGAGCCACTTAATCCTTATGAGCTTCCTCGATCTCCTTGGTGATCATCTGGAACTTTTCCTTGAGCTCTGTTGTTTGTGTCAGTGCCTATGTGGTCTTATCCTTGATTGCATCCACTACCTGGATTGCCACTTCATCGCTCAACAATCCTGCACATTCTACCTGGGTCTATGCTATCTGTGTCTTATATTCCTCTGCTTGTGCCAGTACTTCTACTACCTGTTCCTGTAATGGCTCCATTTGAGCCTGACACTCCTGTTTCTAGGTTTGCGTAGAGATTATCTCTGCCTGCAATTTCTTAATCTCCTATGTCCTTTTGACACGTTATGGAATTGGTATGGTATTCTTCTTTTTATTGAGTTATTAGATCGTTGCATTGATCCTTTCCTCTTTCTTGTCCCACCATTGGACCTATGGATATTCCTTCAACCTTGTCCAAAGTTGCGCTGCTTTATCGAACAAGTTAGTTGTTGTGCTAACCTACTGCTCTATCTCCTGTTGCTGCGTTGTTTCTTCCAGCTTCCTTTTCTCCTTTACTGTCGATGGAGTGGTGGGTATGAGATGTTCTCATAGATTCTCGATCTCTTTTTGATATTACTTGATGGCCTGATCAATCTGATCAATCTTTTTTGCCACTGGAAGTTCATTCCCTTGCACAGTGTTTGGAAGTTTCTCAAAAATTTCTCCTACTCATCATTCCAGTTCGTTCCTGCATTATTTTTCCTCCTGAGTTTCGAACTTGGCCTACTCAAAAAAAAAATCCAGCGCCTCTCGCTTCTTTGTTGCTTGTTATAATTCAACTAAGTTTATGTGTGCGCAAGATTGTACCTTGTGGTTGATGCTAACCTGCAACATGTTTAGTTCCCTTGATGGCATCCACGTCAAGATCAATTGGATGTGGTTTAAATCCTTCAAGGGTGTCTGCCACACGATTTCATCCATGTGTAGCATGCTAGGTGTGATGTATACCATTGTGTTTGCATGTGGTAATGAGTGGACTGGATATCATTCTTCTACCTTCACTCTTTCGTCGGTTAGTGGTGATGATGGCTCTATGCTCCCGTTGTTTCCTGTTATTTGTACTTCCTTGAATTGATTAAGGAACTGTCCCATTTATGTCATCTCTTTTTGCAGTTTGTCCCTATGATGTGTTGCATGGTCGAAGTCCTCGGCTATACAATCCTATACCATTCTAGCAATCATGTCCCCATTGTCCTCCATAATTGTGTATTTTTATGGTGCTCATTGTGCCTTTGACTTCTTGCACGCGCCTCCTTCCTGTGTGGCTGGTCCTTTATTTCCCCTTGGTTCCTATGTGTTGGGATTTGAGGTGGTATCCTATGCTCCCTCAGTCTGTTATGTTGTTCCTTAGTCATTTGTGTATTCTCATTCTTCCCCTTCTGGGTTCCTGTCTTCTTTGGTCCCTCATATGTTTGTTTTTTCTTGCCTTGGCCCGTTCTTGGTCGCTTGGGCACTTGGATTTCTGGAGGCTTTGTTTCCCCCTACTCTGCCTCTCCTTCTACCATTCTTTCTGACACTTCCTAGGTGATGGTTGGAATCTTCCATTTGTTGGCCCATTCGTTGATGGCCATATCGATATCACCCTCTATAATGCAGTAGCACATTTGTAGCCATTTTTTAGCTGGATCCTGCCTTGCCTTTATCCACATTGCTTGTCGTGCAGCTTGGAAATTGGCAATGTCCACATATTGCATGACAACCTCAGTTGTTATTCACCACGATTGATTGATGTCTTCCTATATGTATCATAGGTATGCTTCAAATATGATCCCATTCTTCGACTTATTCCTAGCATTCGACCCTGCTTTCAACAATAAATACCTCGCTCCCGCTGGTTGTGGTCTAGTACAAAAACCTACATAGCCTGGTTCTCACCATCCCATGAAGGTTATTAAAGTAATCAACCATGAGTAGTGGAACTCTGTGCCTAGGTCCTGCACATCCTTACAATCCTCTAGGAATAAGTTCAGTAAGTATGGCACCCAGCTCATTGAGGTGCCTTCTGCGCACTGGGCTGTAACTACAATGACTCTAGTTGGTACTTCCTCCCTACAACATTTTCTTAGCAACTTGCAAGCTAATATTTTTGTGCCCAATTGTGTGGCTTCATTTTTTATTTGTTTGATGATGATGCCTCTCGTCCCCCTGGAGGTGCCATACCTCTTCTTCATTTCTTCCACCAGTGCTTTCTCCTTGGATTTGTCGTCCAAAACCAACGCGGGATCCATACCCTGAATTGGTAAGCCTGTTATTTGTGCAATAAGCTCAATAGTTATGAGGATGTGTTTATCCAGCCATATGTCCCCTCCATGTGTGACTACTAACATCTTCTTGACGCATGTTGTTGTGTTCTAGCCTCTGCCAAAATGTGGTAGGTTTAGAAGACCTAAGATTCCTGTTTTCTCCAGCCCAGTTTCCCACTGGTATAGCTGGTTAATCAATTCTCCAAGATGAGTTGTGCCTATGGTCTGTATAAAGACCCTCTGTACAAGTTCTAGGAACTTGGCTTCATATGCTACATCATGGTCTGATTATTTGAGCTTCCCTACGTGATCTAGTAGCTTTGGTCCTACCTATACCCCAGCTGGTATGCATGGTAGAAAAATTTTTGTTGCACGTTTGTTGCAGGGTGAACTTGGTATCTGTATCTTGTCCTTCGACTGCGATGGCTGGCTCAGAGTTCCAATGACTTTCGTTTGTCCCTATGTATGCCATTTTGTCCAAGCCAAGACATCATCTATAGTCTCCTCTACTGGGTGTTCTGAGATGGTCATTTGAGACTCATTTGGCTCCACTACTGTTGTTGGATTCAACATCATGCCATTAGCTTTCGGAGCTGCTTTTGTAATATTTGGTTGCACCTCCTTCTGGGTTTCTGCTTCTTGGTTCTGCGGTTCCTACACCACTGCAACCATACCTACATTGATGGCCTCCATTGTTGGTTGTTGGATTTATTGTAGTATCGGTGTGGGTTGTATTGGTATCCTCTCCGGAGATGGGATTTCGTCGATATTGATGACCTATGGTGGCTCTTGTTCACCTTCTTTAGCCTTTCCTCATGACTTGATTTGAAATCTGGTTTGTCTGGTGGTCTGGCTCACTTCCGCTTGCTTGGGAGGTTCCATCATGGTGAGTATCAAATGGCTGCTAGACTCGAATGGTTTTTGTGTTCTCTGTGAACTCTCTATGTTTTCTTTCACCTCTGTCGTTCTCTGTCTTCTCTGTCTTCGTGAATAGACTATGGGCTATTGTGTCCATGTATTGTATGGATTTCCCATGAGTCTTGTCGAGTACGCTTCCTTGGTTATGGGTTAAATGCACCTTAATTGTGGATTCAATGCATCTTCGGCGGTTTCGTACTTACTTTTTTTCCTGAGATTAAACTCAAGGCTTAAATAATAATGTCAGGCATCAGGAATTAAGGAAAGTTGGTTTTTAAAGGTGATTTTTCTTTTGTTAGTTTTGTCATAGTTAAATCCTCAAATGGAATTAATATCTAAATAGAGCAGAGGTTGTATTTCGTCATCTGAGTCAATTTATCAAATTGAAAGAGGAGAAGAAAATTACAAAAACTATTAAACAAACTAAGGCATCAATGAAAAAAGAGTCTTACCTTGTTTATAGTAGAAAGAAAAGTAGAATGTACTCCTGAAAGAATATAATATGTAGTAATCCAAATAACAGGAAGATCTTCTATTTGTTGATAGCAACTACAAAGGAAAAACTGCTTGCTAATCAAATACTAAATGGAATGTAATCATAGTATTTGTTGTACTAAATTGTAATCATTCATTTGTTCAGGAATGAATTAAAGAGAATAGAAGATATGAAACACAAAGAGGACACATAACCCAAACAACAAAAAATTTGGAATCCCTGTCTGCACTTGTGTTAATAATCACAGAAAATGAGTTTTCTCAGTTACAATATAGCAAGAAGCAACCCGTGTTTAACCTTAGAAATTTATTTTTATACAAAAGGTTCTCAACCTTAAACAGTTGGAATTCCTCTTATTTCTAAAATAGTAAAAAAATACAAAATGTAAAATGAGAAACAATTCACTTGCATCTTTTCTTTCAATCTCCTCATTATCCTGGCAAAGGCATTTTTCTCTCTAGTTCCCTGGATCCAAAATGGATAACGTACAAAAGTCATCTCATTTGTTTCTAGCGGTGCTACCTTTTCCTTGCTCAATACATTTGATACATCTGCTCACAAATTGTGCCACCAGCCTAGAGGGATATGTTAAATTATTAGCCTCAAAAATATATAATTTATTTTCCAATTGAGGCAATCTTTCTTCCATTCGTCTATATTTTGAAACTATAGATGACCATCTATTTATCTAAATAATATCAACTTGTTTTATCTGTGAGATTTCGGCCTAAGCCTCTTCCATATTTGTCTTAATGTCAAGTTGATGTTTTGTTATGTTAATCTATCCCAGTACTCTAGAGCTATCTTCTTTATCAAGGCCTAATGATTCTTTGTTGAGTGAGTGGAAAGCCTCTTCAAAAAACTCCTTCACTTCCTTAGCCATTTTCCTTCTTTCAGCTATGCTAGATTCCCAAGCTTTTAGTATTATATCACCTCTGGTCTATTTCGAAACGAACAACCTGGAATTCATAGCTAATCCTTCTTTTTCTAACGACACAAATGCTTCCTGGAAGGTCGTCCGGTCAAAAATAGCTTCTCTCTCTCTTAAACAAATGTTATTTAATGCTTGATATATCACCCAAAAATGATCTTGGATAGTTTCATCCTTAGTGAGAAGGATTTGATGTCTTGCTTCCAGTTCCTTTCACACTTACAAAGACTGATCTTGGAAGATTTTTATATCTACAATCATGTTTTTGGTAGAGCTTACCTTGGCTTGAAGTTGCCTTACCAACTCATCCTACTAGGTGGCCTGTCCTTGGCTTGCCTGTATATTCCTGTACATCTCCTCGAGGATGGATTTGAGCTATTTGATTTCTTGTTTTTCACTGGATATAATCTTCTCGAATTCCTTGTTTACCTTGTTCCAGACGTTCTTTTCTACAATATTCATTTGATTCTATAATTGGCTTATTTGTAGATCTTTCTTCTTCAGTCGTTCTTTTAAATTTCTGACTAAAAATTGGTTAGTTGTTTCAAAAGCCCTTAGTGAGCCTGCTACTTCTTTAGCAAAGTCTACCTCCTCCAAGGCTTCTCCAGCAATTATCACCTTGTGTCTTTTGATAGTTTGATGCAGACATGTGCTCGCAAGCACGTCCGCTCACAGGATCTTTCTCTTCCACACGGCCCGAAGAACTCTAATGCTCTTCTATTTCCCTATCGGGAAATATGCACCCACAAAAACTCTCTCACGGGATCTCCCTTTTTACTTCAGGAAATCGGACTTCGCGACTTCGTGAATCCAATGGTCAAGCGTTGGTTCCACAAATCTCTGAAACCCGATATACCAGTCAACGTTGACCTTTTCCCTTTTCCTATCAGGATTTCTTCTATCGCGATTTTGGCACTCGCGATGTTGAACAACTTGTCTCTCTGACTCCCGAACCCCGATACGTTGAAACTCTGATGCACTCGCGAGTTGACTTTTCGATGATCCCTTCACTCCATTGACATTTCGAAGTTCACAATATCGCGAATCCTAATGCATATGTTTCGGGCCTTCTCGCCATGAAACTCCGATATACCATGCCACCTGTCCACCTCTCTGACCCTTGTGGCCCCACACTATCCTTTAGCCATAAGGATATCGCATTTTGCGATTTCATGATTCCTATTTCCAAATTTACGAGCTTCAACCTACGAAACCCCGATACATGATCCCACACGCAAATCCGATGGTCCTTGTGACTCAGATCTACGGTCCTGCCCCTCCCGAGCTTTGAACCTCTTGAAAATATCTATAGTATATCCCCTTCTCCTCCATGAGATCTGATGGCTCACGGGAGTTTGTGAATTGTCCTCGGAGAACTTCGACCGTCTGTTCCTCCTAATGAAATCTGTGAAATGACTAAGTGTTCCTCCATGGAACTCATCCACCTACGTGCAAACTTGCGATGCTTCTTGCAAACCTTCAAGGCACAACTTCCCTGCGTTGTCCTTCAACAAATCCAAAGGCCTTACCCTTCCTAAAATTTATTATAACTCCGAGTCTTAGAAAAGACTCTTGCACGCACTCCTTGCGGCAACCCTCAAACACTTCAAGTGCTTGAATCCTTTCGACTCTGCGCACACCTACAACAGCAGTCCTTCAACCCTCGTTCAAGTTCACAACCTTGAACTTCACTCGGCCTGCGCACTCCTCTCATGGCTCCTGTGCTCAACTGCACTCCTGCGGAGATGAGAACAAAAGTTATCTCTATCTGAATCCTCTGTCAACGCACTCCTTGTGGACACTTCAACTGCACTCTTTGCAAGAACTCTAGCTCAGATAGAGAAACAATTGAAACTCATTCCTTCTTCCCTTCAGACTTCAACTCAAACATGAAATCATATACACAACATATAAAGAAAATGTATAACAGGAAGCAAACATTCATGAGAATATTATTCAGCATCAATACACAGAGAACAACACAAAACCATGAATTTGAATCAACTCTTTCTATTAATCCAAATATATGTACATGGGTGTTCTTACATAGCTCTCTACATGCTCTTGCTCAAATTCTTCTAACTAATAATACAATACACAATGAGGGTGTCTATATCTTGTTTCCCTCTTGCGCTCTCAAAAGCTGTCTATTCTAGAATTAAATTCTATCTACCTGCATTAACTTTCATAAATTCCTTCTATCTACTAAGGACTAGAGCTAAAGGCTCAAGGTCTGATTACAATATACAAGTGTGCTTCATATTAATGGCTCATTTAATATCGTGAAACAACTTCAAGGTGTTTTCAAAATTTGTGCTGGCGCTTGTCCAGCTGTCTCTCGCCTCTGCGCTGGCTCGCTTGATGTGTTGGTGATGCTCCTGTATCATACTCCCTCACTTGAAAACTTTCATGGGATCCTGTCCATGAGCTCCTGCATGGTCTGTCCATGCCTCTATATTTCTTCTTCAGTCTCCTAGCTGGCATCTTCAACTTGATGGTTCTTCCACTTGACCAGATACTCAAAGTACTGCTTTCGCTTGGTCCTCTTGCTTACTCTTTTATCCAATATGTACTCCATTTGTGGCTTATCTGCAACTGGCATCTGATTTGTCCACTGGATCACTGGCTGCTCAGTTCCAGTCCCTGGTTCCTCATCTTTGTATGGGTACAAATCCAATATATTGAATATCGGAGAAATTTCGATCCCATCAGGCAATTCAATCTCGTAAGCATTCGCCCCAAATTTCTTCAAGACCCTACATGGCCCGATTTTATTCATCTTCAGTTTATTATATGTTCCTCTTGAGAACCTTTCTTTCCTCAAATGTGCCAGACCCAGATCACCAACCTCAAATTGAAGTTGTCTTCTATGCTGATCGACTCTGTGTTTATATTCCTGGCTTGATTCCAGCAGTCGCTCCTTCACTTGGCTGTGAAGTTCTCTCATCGCCTCTACGAAATATTCTGCACTAGCGCTCCTAGTCGCAGTCTGTTCTGAATCCCTTAGTTCAGAAATTCCCCTGGGATGCATGCCATAGACAACCTGAAATGGAATTTTCCCTATGCTCCTGTTGACTGAGTCATTATACGCAAACTCTGCTTGTGGTAACATGTGGTCCCATTGGGTATGGTGCTCTGTCACCAAGCTTCTCAGCAAGTCTCCCAGACTTCTGTTTACCACTTATGTTTGTCCATCCGTCTGAGGATGATAAGCCGAACTAAATGCCAAGTTAGTTCCTAGCTTCTTCCATAAGGTCCTCCAAAAATGCCCTATGAATTTCGTGTCCCGATCTGAAACTATACTCCTCGACAAACCATGAAGTCGAATGACCTC
This sequence comes from Picea glauca, assembly GCA_000966675.3. Taxonomy (NCBI): domain Eukaryota; kingdom Viridiplantae; phylum Streptophyta; class Pinopsida; order Pinales; family Pinaceae; genus Picea; species Picea glauca. The sequence continues at coordinate 227,695 of JZKD02S2170191.1, read as the reverse complement.
TTCGAAAAAAAATTTAGCAATGTGAGTTGCGTCACTGGTCTTCTGACATGGAATGAAGTGCGCCATTTTGGAAAATCTATCCACCACCACAAAGATTGAATCAACACCTCTTTGTGTTCTTGGAAACCCCAATACAAAATCCATGCTAATCGCATCCCATGGTCTCTCTGGTATGGGCAATGGTTGATAAAACCCTGCATTATGTTTTCTTCCCTTTGAATGCTGGCAAATTCTGCATCTGTCTACGAATCGCTTGACGTCTTCTCACATTCCTGACCAAAAATATGACTCATTCAGCTTTGTGAATGTATTTTCATGACCAAAGTTCCTCGCTAATCCTCCACTGTGTTTCTCCTTCAGCAAATTCTCCCTCATGGAGCATTTCGGAATACATAGTTGATTACCCTTGAATAGCAATCCTTCCTGGATCATATACTCCATCCAATGGCTTCCATCTCTGAGAATTGGATTCTCAGCTGCTTTATATGCCTCTCCAAAATCCTGATCATCTGCGTACATGTCCCTAAGACCATCAAAACCCAACGTTTTGACTCAGAACTCCTGCAACAACAAACACTTCCTACTCAAAGCATAAACAACTTTGTTAGCAGTACCAGAAATATATTTAATCACAAAAGTGAAATTTTGCATATACTCAACCCATTTGACATGTTTCTGATTCAACTTCTCCTGTTGAGTCACAAACTGCAGTGCATGATTGTCACTGTATAATACAAACTCTTTCGGGATCAAGTAATGCCTCCATTTCTTCAATGCCTAGATAATAGCATAAAACTCCTTATCATAAGTGGAGTACTTCAATTTCACCTCATTCAGCTTCTCGCTGAAATATGCTACCGGTCTATCTTCCTGACTCAAGACCGCCTTGATTGCAAATCCTCTTGCATTGCATTTCACTTGGAATGTTTTATGGAAATCCGGCAACACCAAAACTGGTCGTTCCGTGATCTTCCTCTTCAACAGATTGAAGCTCTTCTCAGCCTCTTCAGTCCAATGAAAAGACTTGTGTCTTTTCTTCACTGTATCCATCATTGCTGTGCTAATTCCACTAAATTTTTTTATGAACTTCCGGTAGAAACTATCCAATCCATGTAAACTTCTCACCTCAAAAATATTTTTCGGTGAATGCCAATTCTTGATAACTTCCACCTTATCTGGATCCATCCTCAACTCATTTGATGAAATAACAAATCCCAAATAAATGAGTTATGTCTTCATGAATGAGGATTTCTTCATGTTTATCAATAAATTCTCCTGCTATAGTCTCTGCATCACTGTAGCCAAATGCTTCAGATGCTTTGCCACTATTTTACTGTAAACCAGTATGTCATCCAAATACACAATCACAAATTTTCTGATGAACTCCCTCAAGACTTTGTTCATCAACCTCATGAAGGTACTTGGCACATTTGTTAAGACAAATGGCATAACAAGTCATTCATACAACCCTTCGTTTGTTTTGAATGTTGTTTTCCATTCATCACCCTCTCTCATGCGAATCTGGTGATAACCACTTTTCAAATCAATCTTTGAAAAGTACTTTGCTCTGCTCAAGAAATCCATCAGATCATCCATCCTCGTTAATGGAAATCTGTACCTGATGGTTATCTTATTAATTTCCCTTGAGTCAGTACACATCCTCTAGCCTCCATCTTTCTTCCGACTGAGTACTGGTTGAACAACACACGGACTCAATCTCTCTCTGACCAAACCTTTGTCCAATAACTCCTGGACTTGCCTTTTAACCTCCTCATTCTCTTGCAGCGTCAATCTGTACGCGGATTTGTTTGGCAAACTAGCTCCTAGTATGAGATCAATATGATGACTCACACTTCTCATTGGTGGTAACGAACGAGGTAATTCGTCCACTACTATATCAGCGAACTCTTCCAACAGTTCCTGAACTTCTTCTGGTAAATCATCCACTCTTGCACTAGTCAGAATAATCTTCGGTTTTCTGACCACAATAAACTGTGGATCCTCCTTCGTCTTGACCTCTGTAAGAAGTTCCTTCCCACTCATGAGAAGTACAATGTTGCTTACTTCTGGCTTCACCTCCTTATCCTTTATTGGAAGCAACATGTGTGTCCTCCCATTCTTCTCCAGGGTGTATGTGTTCATTCTCCCATCATGAATCACATTCCGATCATATTTCCATGGTCTACCCAGAAATAGATGACAAACATCCATAGGAATGACATCACATAATATCTTATCATTATATCCTCCTATATTGAATTCAACTAAACATTGTTTAGTGACAGTTACCTAGTGTCCTTTCTGTAGCCACGAAACTCTATATGGGCTTGGATGATTAATCGTCTCCAGCTCTAGCTTCTCTACCATCTCTATAGATACGAGATTATCCATGCTACCACTATCTACAATGACCCTGCATACCGTATCCTTGGTCTTGCAAGAAGTTCTAAAAAGTCTGGTCCTTTGGAATGAACTCTCCACCTCCTTCTCGGGTGTCAAAAGGACTTTTCGCATCATCAATGATCTTCTGCCTTCAGCGTCTTCTGCCTCAACATCCCGCCTTTGTGCTTCGACGATGTGAGATTCTCCGATTTCCTTCTTTTTATATGGACACTTGTAAGACTTGTTCCCATTCTTTACACATGTGAAGCATGTGATTACTCCACCTCTTCCTCTTCCTTTGCCTCTAGTACGAGGAAAAGTGTTGTTGTCAGCATAATCTCCTCTCTACTCAGTATGTTGCCCTCTCTGTTCAACGTATTTCCATCGTTGTGAACTTCCACCTCTCTCTGTTCGAATCTGAGGTTTCTTCCAGTCTTCCTTGGGCTTTTGATATTTGTCCTGGGCAACTGACTTGCCTCTGGGATGAATTCTGCCTCGGCCCCTCTGACTCTTCTTTCAGCTCAGCTTCTCCTCAGATTTTAGAGCCATCTGATAAGCATCTTCCACCATTCGGATGGTTACAATGCTCATCTCATCCTGGATATCATATCTTAGGCCATTCATGTATCTGACAAATTTCTCATTATCCCTCTTATGATGACCTTCTCTGATGTTCAGTTTATAGAATTCCTCAGTATATTCATTTACTATCATCAGCTTCTGTCTCAGGTTCTACATCCTCCTGAACAGAGTAATTTGATAATATTTGGGGATGAATTTCACCTTCATCTTCGCGATCATTCTGTCCCAGCTCTTGATCTTCTGCTTTCCCTTGCAGTGTCTATTAGCTTGTAGTTCATCCCACCACAATGATGCATGTCCTTTCAAGCGTGTGACAACATGCTTGACTTTATTGTCTTCTTCAACATCTTCATAGTCAAAGTACATGTCTAGAGATCTAATCCAGTCTAGAAGCTCCTCTACATCCAAGTTTCCCTCATAAACTGGAATGTCCATCTTTTATTTTTCACCCATCCTTGCAATAGCTCTGATCAAACACTCGTTTGATGCATCTTCGGCTGCAAATTCTTCTTCACGTTCACCCTCAACTTCACTTTCGGAATCACTGAGATCCCCAGCACTAGCTGTGCATCTTTGTGTTGTCTCCATGTCTTCGAGTCTAGCTCGTAGATCGCACATTTGTCTTTCCATAGCTGGATCTGTCATCTTCCTGCCTCTTCTTCTCGCTATTTCCCTATCCTCTGGATTGGGTGACTGTCTATCTCTCCTTGGTGGCATGGTGAATTCTCTTTCTCTGCTACAGAATGAAAATAATCTTTCTGTGCTCTGATACCACTTTGATGGAGACACGCAATCGCAAGCACGTCTGCTCACAGGATCTTTCTCTTCCACACGGCCCGAAGAACTCTAACTCTCTTCTATTTCCCTATCGGGAAATCTACACCCACAGAAACTCTCTCATAGGATCTCCCTTTTTACTTCGGGAAATCGGACTTCATGACTTCGTGAATCCAATGGTCGAGCGTTGGTTCCATGAATCACCGAAACCTGATATACCAGTCAACGCTGACCTTTTCCCTTTTCCTATCGGGATTTCTTCTATCGCGATTTCGGCACTCACGATGTCGAACAGCTTGTCCCTCTGATTCCCGAACCCCGATACACCGAAACTCTGATGCACTCGCGAGTTGACTTTTCAACAGTCCCTTCACTCCATCGGTATTTCAGAGTTCACAATATCGCAAATCCTAATGCATATGTTTCGGGCCTTCTCGCCATGAAACTCTGATATACTATGCCACCTATCCACCTCTCTGACCCTTGTGGCCCCACACTATTTTTTAGCTGTCGGGATATCGCGTTTCGTGATTTTGTGATTCCTATTTCCAAATTTATGGGCTTCAACCTACGAAACCCTGATACATGATCCCACGAGCAAATCCGACGGTCCTTGTGACTCAGATCTATGGTCCTGCCCCTCCTAAGATTTGAACCTCTTGGAAATACCTGTAGTATCTCCCCTTCTCCTCTGTGAGATCTGATGGCTCACAGGAGTTCTCGAATTCTCCTCGGAGAAATTCGACCATCCATTCCTCCTGATGAAATCTGCGAAATGACTAAGTGTTCTTCCATGTAACTCGTCCACCTACATGCAAACTTGCGATGCTTCTTTCAAACTTTCAAGGCACAACTTCCCTGTGTTGTCCTTCAACAACTCTGAAGGCCTTACCCTTCCTGAACTTTCTTATAACTCCGAGTCTTAGAAAAGACTCTTGCACGCACTCCTTGTAGCAACCCTCAAACACTTCAAGTGCTTGAATCCTTTCGACTCTGCGCACACCTGCAGTAGCAGTCCTTCAACCCTCGCTCAGGTTTGCAACCTTGATCTTCACTCGGCCTATGCACTCCTCACATGGCTCCTGTGCTCAACTGCACTCCTGCGGAGATGAGAACAAAAGTTATCTCTATCTGAACCCTCTGTCAATGCACTCCTTGCGGGCACTTCAACTACACTCCTTGTAGAAACTCTAGCTCAGATAGAGAAACAATTGAAACTCATTCCTTCTTCCCTTCAGACTTCAACTCAAACATGAAATCATATACACAACATATAAAGAAAATGTATAACAGGAAGCAAACATTCATGAGCATATCATTCAACATCAATACACAAAGAACAACACAAAACCATGAATTTGAATAAACTCTTTATATTAATCCAAATATATGTACATGGGTATTCTTACACAGCTCTCTGCATGCTCTTGCTCAAATTCTTCTAACTAATAATACAATACACAATGAGGGTGTCTATATCCCGTTTCCCTCTTGCACTCTCAAAAGCTGTCTATTCTAGAATTAAATTCTATCTACCTGCATTAACTTTCATAAATGCCTTCTATCTAATAAGGACTAGAGCTAAAGGCTCAAGGTCCGATTACAATATACAAGTGCGCTTCATCTTAATGGCTCATTTAAGATTGTGCAACAACTTCAAGGTGTTTTCAAAATTTGTGTTGGCGCTTGTCCAACTGTCTCTCGCCTCTACGTTGGATCGCTTGATGTGTTGGTGATGCTCCTGCATCACAGTTGAACCTTCCTTTAGGTGCATTTCTCTCTTCACCACAAGCTTCCTTTTCTTGTTGAAAAAGAAATTGGAAGGAGGCAATTCTTCAACTGAAATGGGTGTGAGGTCCTCTATGAATATTACCTTTACATTACAATTCCCTCTGGTGAATTGTAACAGTGTGATGAACTGGATGGGGCTATCGATTTCGGAGGATGGTTGTTTCCTGGCTGCACTTGTAGTTGATTTATCTGGTGAAATCAATGGTCCTTCTTCTCCCTCCTTTGTCAATGTCTCTGCTTGATCTTTTTGTTGGTCACTTGATACATTTGTCGATGGCATATCTTTTTTCTAATTTGATACCTTAGTCTTCTCCAAACTTCCCCAAATTTCTTGTTCGTTGGAGCTTACTGTTTCTGAGCTTAGAGTCTCTGATTGTTGTGTAGTTGTAGACATCGGGGTTCCTCCTTGTAACACTTTAGGGAGGATACTTCTTCGGTGCCTCTGGAAGTCATAAAACTCAATAACTTTATCAGGTGACAGAGCTCGAACTTGACTCAAGACCTCTGGGTAGGATATCGCTCCTCGAAAAATCTCTCCTTGAGGGGAATCTTCATGTTCATACCTTTTCAAATTGTAGCTGGCCATGTGGTTACCCATGACCTTCTGTGGGTCGTGATTTTTGAATTCAGTGCTGACCATCTTTATTTCTTCCAAATTTGTGACCTCTACTTTAGAGTGACCAAAATCCAATAGGGAAAATGTACCAATCTGCAAGGGAAAATGATGCAGGAGCATCGCCAACTCAGCAAGCAAGCCAGGACATCAAGTGAAAATTCAGCTAGATAAACAAACCCAAAACTTTTGAAAATGCTTTGGCATTGTAGCACAAGCCTTTAATGAATCCTTTATGAAGGAGCACCTTTTGTATGTTGTATCAGAACTCGAGCCATACGCTCCTGTCTGAAATAGATAGGAGGCATTTATTAGATTTAATGCAGGTAGATAGATGTTTAAGTCTAGATTAGACAGTTTTAGAGTCCGAGAGGGAAAACGGATATAGACACCCTCATTGTATGATTGTAACATTAGAAACATTTAGAAGAGAAGAGCAAGCAGAGAAATTGTGAAGAACACCTCTGTACAGATGTTGAATTAATAGAATGAAATTCTGATTCAAATTCATGGATGGTGTTGTTTCTTTGTGTATGTGGTTTATGTGCTCATGAATGTTTGTTTTTGGTTATGCATTTGATTTAAATATGTTGTGCATGTGATTTCATGGTTTGAAACTGAATTCTGAATGAGAGAGGGAATGATTTTCAATTGTTTCTCGATCTGAGCCAGGAGGTTCCTGCATAGAGTGCAGTCAAATTCATCCGCAAGGTGTGTGTTGATTAGGGCTCGATAGTTTAACTTTTGTTCTTGTTTGCCTAGAAGTGGATTTGGGTTGTTGCAACCATGCAAGGAGTGTGCAGGTTGAAGTAAGAAGAAGTCTCAATAGATTAGTCTGAGAAAAAGGAGATAGTGACTGCTGCTGCAGAGAGTGCGCAGATTCTGAATTATTCGACACTTGAGAAAGTTGTTGGACGTCGAGCGCGAGGAGTGCACGCAAAGTCCCTCTAAAGGAGCCATATGGGAAAACTCTAAAGGGATAGCACCTTCATTGGATCATTGAAAGAGAGCATGGGAGGTTTGATCGAAGAAGGGTCAAGCGAAGTTTTAGGCACAGGCTCGGGGAGCAAGTCCTGAGAAGAATACTTAGCCACCCTAGGAAAATCTCACGGAGGGGAACTAACGGTCAGGATTCGCAGAGCAAGCCAGCGAAATCCCGTCAGTCATCCGATCTTGGAGAGTTGCGCATGGGTTAGCTTGGGCATGCAGGGAAGGAGACAAAATTTCAGCGGGACTAGGCTCATCAGAGAATTGGAACTTCCGAAGCCAAAGATCTCGTGCATGAAATTGTGATTAGCAATTTCCCAAGAGGATCGGAACTGTTGATCGCCACAAGGACACGTGGC
>JZKD02S2170191.1:200282-219499 GCA_000966675.3 Picea glauca | reverse complement strand
AGGTATGAAATTCAGGATGAATTAAGTATGGAAACCATCCGAACAGTGGAGGATGCTTACCAGATGGATCTGAATGCCGAAGAGAAGCTGAGCCATAAGAAAAGTCAGAGAGGGAGAGGTAGGAGTCAGCCCAGGGGAAAGACAGTTTCCCAGAAGAAGTATTAGAAGCCCAAGGAGGAATCGAAGAAACCTCAGGGTAAGGTTGAGAGAGGGGGAACCTCACAGCGAGGACCACATGTTGAATAGAGGAGGAAGCATACAGAGCAGGGTGGCGGTTATGCTGACGCAAACACTTTTCCTCGTACTCAAGGTAGGGGAAGAGGCTGAGGAGGAATTATCACGTGTTTCACATGTGGGAAAAATGGACACAAGTCATTCTAGTGTCCAGAGAAAAAAAAAGACATCGGAGAAGCTCACATCATTGAAGCTCAGAAGCATGATGCTGAGACGAAAGATGCAGAAGGCAGAAGATTGCTTGGAATGCATAAAGTTCTTTTGACACCCGAGAAGGAGGTGGAAACCTCAGTCCAAAGGACCAGACTGTTTAGGACAGCTTGTAAGACCAAGGATAGGGTGTGCAAGGTCATTGTGGATAGCAGAAGCATCGATAATCTTGTTTCAACTGAGATGGTGGAGAAACTAGTGCCGGAGACAACTGATCATCCCAGTCCATACAGAGTTTCCTGGCTACAGAAAGGACACCAGGTGAGTGTTACGAAACAATTCTTGGTTGAATTCAAAATAGGAGGATATAATGATAAGATATTGTGTGATGTCATTCCCATGGATGTATGTCATTTATTACTAGGTAGACCATGGAAATATGACAAAAATGTGGTTCATGATGGGAGAATGAACACATATACCCTGGAGAAAAATGGGAGAACCAAAAGAACAAAATACTTCTCATGAGTGGGAAAGAGCTTCTTACAGAGATGGAGAAGAAGGAAGATCCACAATTCTTTATTGTCAGAAAGCCGAGGATTGTTTTGACTAGCACAAGGGTGCATGACTTGCTGGAAGAAATTCAGGAACTGCTGAAAGAGTTTGTTGACATCATAGTGGATGAATTACCTCGTTTGTTGCCACCGATGAGGAGTGTGAGTCATCACATTGATATAATACCAGGAAGCAGTTTTCCAAACAAAGCTGCGTACAGATTGATGCCACAAGAAAATGAGGAGGTTAAGAATCTGGTCCAGGAACTGCTGGATAAAGGATTGGTCAGAGAAAGTCTAAGTCCGTGCACTGTTCCAACCGTTCTTAGTCCGAAGAAAGATGGAGGCTAGAGAATGTGCACCGACTCAAGAGTGATCAACAAAATTACCATCAGGTACAGATTTCCACTGCCGAGAATGGATGATCTGATGGATTGCTTGAGCGGGGAAAATTATTTTTCAAAGATTGATCTGAAGAGCGGATATCACCAGATTCGCATGAAGGAAGGTGATGAATGGAAGACAACATTCAAGAAAAATGAAGGTTTGTACGAATGGTTGGTCATGCCATTTGGTTTGAAAAATGCACCTAGCACATTCATGAGATTGATGAATGAAGCCCTGAAGGAGTTCATCGGGAAATTTGTTGTCGTATATCTAGATGATATACTGATCTTCAGTAAAACAAAGGTTGAACATTTGAAACATTTGACCATTGTGATGAGAAAGCTACAGCAGGAGAAGTTGTTGATTAATATGAAGAATTCCTCATTTATGAAGACATAGCTCACTTACTTGGGGTTCGTCATTTCGGAAAATGAATTGAAAATGGATCCAAGTAAGGTGGAAGTGATTAAGAATTTGCCATCACCCAGAAATGTTTTTGAGGTGAGGATTTTCCATGGTTTGGCTAGTTTCTACCGAAAATTCATTAGGAATTTCAGTGGAATTAGCGTAGCGATGATGGACATGGTGAAGAAGTGGCATAAGACTTTTCAGTGGACAACAGAGGCTGAAAAGAGCTTCAACCTATTGAAGTAGAAGATCACAGAGCAACCAGTGTTGGTGTTGCCAAATTTCATGAAGACATTTAAGGTGAAATGTGATGCAAGTGGATATGCCATAGGAGCGGTCTTGAGTCAGGAAAACAGACCAGTTGTCTATTACAGCAAGAAGTTGGATGAAGCAAAACTAAAGTACTCCATGTATGATAAGGAATTTTATGCTATCATACAAGCATTGAAGAAATGGAGGCATTACTTGATCCCAAAATAATTTGTATTGTATAGTGATAATCATGCATTGCAGTTTGTAAGTCAACAAGAGAAGTTGAACCAGAAACATGCAAAATGGGTAGAGTATATGCAAAATTTTACATTTGTAATTAAACACATTTCAGGGAGTGCTAACAAAGTGGCTGATGCTTTGAGCAGGAAATGCTTGTTGCTGCAGGAGTTCCGGGTCAAAACATTGGGTTTTGAAAATCTGAGGGGCATGTACACAGAAGACGCAGATTTCGGAGAAGCATATGAAGCAGCTGAGAATCTAGTTCTCAGATATCAGAGTCCTTGGATAGATTATGTAATCCAGGAGGGATTGTTTCTCAGAGGCAATCAACTGTGTATTCTGAATTGCTCCATGAGGGAGAACCTACTAAAGGAGAAGCACATTGGCGGATTAGCAGGGCATTTTGGCCACGACAAGACATTCGCAAAGCTGAGCGAATCATATTTTTGGCCAGGCATGAGAACAGAGGTCAAAAGATTTGTTGACAGATGCAGAATTTGCCAACACTCAAAGGACAGAAAGTAGAATGCAGGATTCTACCAGCCACTGCCCATACCAGAGAAGCCATGGGAGGCCATAAGCATGGATTTCGTATTAGGATTGTCGAGGATGCAGAGAGGGGTTGATTCATCTTTGTGGTGGTGGACAGGTTTTCGAAGATGGAACAATTTTATTCCATGCCAGAAAAATAGCGATGTGACTCACATCACGAATTTGTTTTTCAAAGAGATCATTCGACTCCATGGATTGCCGAAAAGTATAGTATCGGACAGGGATACTAAATTCATAGGGAATTTTTGGAGGACCATATGGAAGGAGATAGGAACTAATATGGCATTTAGTTTGTCTTATCATCCACAGATAGATGGACAAACGGAAGTGGTCAACAGGAGTCTGGGAGACTTGTTGAGAAGCTTGGTGATAGAACACCATAGCACCTGGGACAACATATTACCACAGGCAGAGTTTGCTTACAATGAATCTGTGAACAGGAGCACAGGAAAGAGTCCATTTGAGATTGTATATGGCAGACAACCAAGAGGAGTCTCTGAACTTAGGGATTCAGAACAGACTGCTATTAGCAGCGCAAGCGCCGAAGATTTTGTTGAAGCAATGAACGAACTACACAACAAAGTGAAGCAACGACTGATTGATTTGAATCAGGAGTATAAGCGCAGAGCAGATCAACATCGGAGACAACTTCAATTCAAATTTGGTGATCTAGTTCTGGCCCATCTGAGGAAGGAAAGGTTCCCAAGGGGAACATACAACAAGCTGAAAATGAAGAAAATTGGGCCATGCAGAGTCCTAAAGAAACTCAGAGAAAATGATTATGAGATTGAGTTGCTCGATGGGATCGGCATATCTCCGACGTTCAATGTATCAGACTTATATCCATATAAGGCAGAATAAATAGGGGCTGGAAATGATGAACAACAGGAGGTCTAGTGGCAGAAGCAAATGCCGATTGCAGAGAAGCCACAAATGGAGCGTATACTGGACAAGCGAGTAGGTAGAAAGACCAGGAGGAAAGAATACTTTGAGTATCTGGTGAAATGGAAGAACCACCCAGTGGAATATGCTAGCTGGGAGATAGAAGAAGTTATCCAAAAGCATGGATAGACCGTGCAGGAGCTCATGGACAGGAGCCCATGAAAGTTTTCAATCCGAGGAGTATGATGCAGGAGCATCGCCAACTTAGCAAGCGAGCCAACACATCAAGCGAAAGTTCAGCTGGATAAACAAACCAAAAACTTTTGAAAATTCTTTGGGATTGTAGCAAAAGCCTTTAATGAATCCTTTATGAAGGAGCACCTTTTGTATGTTGTATCAGACCTCGAGCCATACGCTCCTGTCTGAAGGAGATAGGAGGCATTTATTAGATTTAATGCAGGTAGATAGATGTTTAAGTCTAGATTAGACAGTTTTAGAGTCTGAGAGGGAAAACGGATATAGACACCCTCATTGTATGATTGTAACATTAGCAGCATTCAGAAGAGAAGAGCAAGAAGATAAATTGTGAAGAACACCCCTGTACAGATGTTGAATTAATAGAATGAAATTCTGATTCAAATTCATGGATGGTGTTGTTTCTTTGTGTATGTGGTTTATGTGCTCATGAATGTTTGTTTCTAGTTATGCATTTGCTTTAAATATGTTTTGCATGTGATTTTAGGGTTTGAAACTGAAGGATGAATGAGAGAGGGAATGAGGTTCAATTGTTTCTCGATCTGAGCCAGGAGGTTCCTGCATAGAGTGCAGTCGAATTCATCCACAAGGTGTGTGTTGATGAGGGCTCGATAGTTTAACTTTTGTTCTTGTTTGCCTAGAAGTGGATTTGGGTCATTGCAACCATGCAAGGAGTGTTCAGGTTGAAGTAAGAAGAAGTCTCAGTAGATTAGTCTGAGCAAAAGGAGATAGTGACTACTGCTGTAGAGAGTGCACAGAGTCTGAATTATTCAACACTTGAGAAAGTTGTTGGACATCGAGCGTGAGGAGTGGGCGCAAAGTCCCTCTGAAGGAGCCAGATGGGAAAAATCTGAAGGGATAGCACCTTGATTGGATCATTGAAAGAGAGCATGGGAGGTTTGATCGAAGAAGGGTCAAGCAAAGTTTCAGGTGCAGGCTCGGGGAGCAAGTCCTGAGAAGAATACTTAGCCACCCCGGGAAAATCTCACGGAGGGGAACTGACGGTCAGGATTCGTAGAGGAAGCCAGTGAAATCCCGTCAGTCATCCGATCTTGGAGAGTTGTGCATGGGTTAGCTTGGGCGTGCAAGGAAGGAGACAAAATTTCAGCGGGACTAGGCTCATCGGAGAATTGGAACTTTCGAAGCCAAAGATCTCGTGCATGAAATCGCAATTAGCAATTTCCTAAGAGGATCGGAACCATTGATCGCCGCAAGGACACGTGGCGCGAGATCCCGAGGAGTCGGGGTTCACCATTTCGGGGTTCTTTCTCACAAGGAAATTGCTGCAATAGGAATCGCGATTTCATGATCCCTGATAGAGTGGAGAAAGGAGTGGCGACGTGGCACGAAAAGGTCACATGTGCATTTCGAGGATCGACACTTGGAAGGGTCTATGTAACTGCATGATAGGAATCACGAATTCTCGAAACATGATTTCCTGATTTATTGGAAAGCGTGGGGTCTAGGTGATAGTGCAGAGGACAGGTGGCATCAGAGTTCGGGAATCGAAGATTCATGGGAGTAGCGACACGTGACTGTGTGTTTACCGATTTCTCGACGGGGAAATCCTCGATAAGGATAGAGGAAGGCATGAAGAGAATATTCATCGGGTTTCGGGGTTTTGTGCGACCCGAGTACAGGACTCGCAACTACGCAAGGTCCGATTTCCCGATAGGCCCAAGGGAGATCGTAAGTAGAGCATTCTGTGGGTACGAGAACTTCCGATAGGAAGTTGAAGAGCAATCCAGCTCTTCGGGCTGAGGAAAGAGGAGGTCCTAGTGGAAGCGGACGTGTGCGCGGGTGGACGTCTGCGTCAGAAAAGAGGTCCATACCTTTTTCTGTACTGTTTTGAGCTCCTTTATAATCCCACCAAGCATAGATTGTCATGCAACCTCTCGGCACACTAGTCGATCTGGTAAAAATTGTGGCAGAGCATATGGAGTAACTGAATAGCCAAAAACCCTAATATAGGAGAATTTTTCCTTGATATACCAGTCTGCTATTTTTCTTAGGTTATTCACAATTTTGTCAGATATTCTGGGAGGTGGGTAACCTTATATGGTGGTGTGCATTGGTACCACTACCCAATTACAGATCTCATAGAAGAAGTCTTTTTCCTTTTCTTCCCAAAGCTTCGAATGGTAAAAATGTATGGGTTCGGTACTATTTGGAATCCAGATCCAGTCCATCATCGAAAAAGGCGTCATGAAACAGACGACATCCATAATATGAGCCGACATGAAAAATTGGGTTGTTTTCCCCTTGGCTCTTAGTGATTGATATTTTGTAATATCTTGAACCAAACTATCCAACAATATCTTTTCCCAGTCAAAAGAGTACCCTTCTGCTACTGTGTATAAAAGGTATCCACTATAAAACAAAATGAGTTGTGTTTTCCTTCCCGTAGAGCCTACACATCATCATTTCTATGTACATTATGTGGGGTTCTAGTGTGACAACTGGGTATATACCATGGGATTCCGTCCTAAACTTCTCGGGGTGAGAATACCAGTCTTTAATTAAATCAGGAAGGTTTTTTCCATATTGGTCACATTCCTTCTTGTTGAAATATAGTAGGAAAGTTGCGTTGTAAATGAAATTGGATACCAGAGACAATTTGTACATCACTTGTAGATGCTACGACTTGAAATACCCAACTACAACCTTTTTCAAATTGAAAATAGTTATAGTTGGGATATCTACGTGGTCCAGCGCCCAACCAATCATATCGTTATAGGGAAAGAGCTTAGGCCTTGTCGCTATCTTCTGTATCTCTGACTGAGAAACAATTTTGTATTCGATAGATATTTCCTCCTCGTTGTCACTTGAATCATCCAGGCAATTTACCAATTCATATTGTAATATGTTGAATACTTGTGTCTAGGATTTGACACTGTCTATGCTTCTGGGCGAGGTGTCAGAGAGAACATCTACGTTCTGGCTCGAGATTTCACCAGTAGATTTAGGTTCTTTTTGTGGAGCCATGGTATCAATCCTTCAAACTCTGTTATCTTCCAAAAGAAAGGCGTAAAAATATTTCAGATGGAAAAACTTACAGCTCAGTAAAAAGCATAATGGAATTCAAATTCGCATTTGTTTTCCTTTAATTGCATCAATCAACCAATACCTTCACTGACAGAGTATTTACTTTCTTTAATGAATCAGATTCAAGTGGTGGCTCAAAATCTTATTTGGAATGATTGTCGTAAAGGTATTATTAATGGTCATTTATTTTTTGTGGTTCATGCTCGGGAAAAGCACATACGAAATTTGAATATAATCGAGTCATCATTAAGCGATGTATTAATTAAGAGATAATCTTTGTTTAAGCATCGGTTAATCATAGTTATCATTAAGTAAATTTCGATGCTTCAGCTTGCGGGAGATATTATAAAAACCTGATCTATAACTTACAAAAAGAGAAATCACGACGTGATTAATTAAGTTTAATTATGTTTAACCCTTTTAATTAATCATGATTAACCTCAAAGATTTAGGGGTTTTAGGTCTTGATATATTCTATACTAGTTCGAGCTATATTCTCCGAATCATGAAATTGTGATTGATTAATTAATATTAATCACTTTTAACCTTTTAAATAATTGTGATTAAATTCAAGGGTTTCACCATTTTGGGTATCGGGACTTTGGTTGTCGTTCAAGGAAGGATCCCTGAAACGGGAAATTGTGATAAGGTTTAAATATCGTTAATATTTTTAATCATTTAATTAACCCGGTTTAACTTAAGACAGTTTCACAACTTCATATATCGGGACTTTGGAGTTCTTACATGTTGGAATATTAGCATCGCGAAACCCCGAAACCCGACATTTAGAAGGTGGTCATTGGTGATTTGACCTTTTAACAAGTGGGCAACTCCATAACCTTTAAGGATTTTAGATCGTTGGATTCAATAGAAGACTTCATCAATGGTGATGTTTAGGTGCGCATTTGTCCTTATTTAAACAAGAATGAAACTGATCTAAGTATGAAGTTTAATATATATATATATATATATATATATATATATGTTCCAACACTTAACAATACTCCTGTTGTCCTATGTTCTATTGGTGCGATTAATGTGCCATCCCATCGGTCCTTGCCTCTCTTTAATTTCTCCTAGTGTCATCCTGTCATGTTGCTTTTGCTGACTTTATTTTTCCCGCTTGTTTCTTTTGTATGTAACCGTTGTTCTTGCCTTTGTCGAATTCATGTTTCTAACTTCATGTGGCCTTTCTATCTCTGGCGTATTGCGCCCATTTTAGTTTTTTCTCCTCCTTTTATTTTTTTCTTTTTTACTGTGTGGTGGGTGGTCGAATGTCCTTGTACAATTTCAGTCAGCTCTCGTTGATCATTCCTTTGATTTATGTGCCTGCTAAATCTCTTAACTATACAACACCTCCGTCTGTGACAGATATTAATTCGTATGGTCCTAACCAATGCATTCTAAGCTTTCCTGGGTGTTGTAACATCATACATCAATACTAGATCTCCTTCCTTGAACATTTTCTTCTTGATGTGTCTATCATGCAAAGCTTTGTCTCTTTCTTTCTGCACTTGTTGATGGAATCCTACCAAGATTCGGTCTTCCTCCATGGTCAATAACTGATTCAGTCTCTCTTGTACTGTGCCTCGTTCTATCATTTGTATGATAGCTACTACACACAAGCTGGGTACTAAAAATTCTAATGGTACTACTTCTTAGCTATAAACCAATTTAAATGGCGTGTGCCCTGTCAAATTTTTGCATGTAATCATGTAGGCCCATAATATTTCTGGTACTTTGAGGTCCGAGTCGTCTCTATTTACGTTACAAATATTTGTCAATGCGTTCTCCAGAATCTTGTTGAAGGATTCCACTGTGCCATTTGCCTATGGATGATATGGTGTGCTCTTATGATGATGGACTTCAAACTCTTTAGTCATCACGCATATGGTATTTTTTATGAAGTGTGTGCCTTGGTCTCTCATCAAAAATCTTGGGCACCCAAATCAAGTGATTACTTGCTAAAAAAAAAAGTGCGTTGTCATTTCTGCACTGCAATCTTTTACTGTTGCGGCTTCCACCCATCTTGTTAAATATTTCGTCCCACTGATAATGTACCTAGCCCCTATTCTTTTTATTGGTGGGTTGATTGGTCCCAAAAAGTCTATTGTCCACTTGTCAAATGCCTGTAATGTTACTTGTGGTTGTAATGGAATCTCGTCCCTTCTATTGGGTTTTCCTACCCTTTGAAAAACATTGCATCTTTGACAGTACTCCTTTGAGTCTCTGTAAATTGTTGGCCACCATAGTCCTGTGCACAATACCTTTTGCACGATAGATTTACCCACATAATTACCTCCTTTTATTCCCTCGTGGGATTCTGATAAGACTCTTGGTATTTCATGCTCTAATGTGTATCTTCGCAAGATGTTATCTACGCCCATTTTATATAACTGTTCGACAATCAGTTGATAGTCGGCAGTGCAGACTACTAAGGTTTTCTTCTACGCAGTTCTATAGTCTTGCGGCACACTACCTGTACTCACGTACTGAATGATATCTGCGAAGTATTCATTAGAAACATGTACTGAGAATAACTGTTCATCTGGAAATTTGTCTTCTAAATTTGTAGGCTCTTCTCCATTTGTGACCCTCGACAGGTGGTCAGGTCCTACATTCAATTTCCCTAGTTTAACTATTACTTCAAAGTCGAATTCTTGGAATAGTAGTAACCATCGACAGATTATCCCCCCCATCACTGTCTTGTTGACAAGTTATTTTAGGGCTCAGTGATCTATGAACATTTTAAAGTGCTTTCCCAATAAGTAATGTCTGAATTTATGTAGTGCATAGACCATGGCTAGGCCTTCTCTTTCTATCATGTTATAGTTATGTTCCGATTCTGATAAATTTCTTCTTGCGAACTCTATTGGGTGATTCAAGTCTCTTGTTCTTGTTTGTGTCAAGATAGCTCCGAGTGATATCATTGATGCATCTACATGCACATGGAATGTCTTTTCCCAGTCTGAAAGTACTAATATCGACGCGGTAACCATATTTTCCTTCAAGGTATCCAGACTATGTTGATGCTCATCATTCCACTGAAACTTTTTATCCTTTCATAACAGATTTTCCATTGGTGTTGTGATTTGTGCATATCCTTTTATGAATCTCCTATAATATCCTATGTGTCCTAACGTTTCTCTTAGTTGACAGACTATTTTTGGTGCTGGCAAGTTAACAATGACTATGATCTTTGTCAGATCTACTAATAAACCTTCTTTGCATACAATGTGGCCCAATAGTATCCAAAACGGTGTTCCAAATATGCATTTCTTGATATTCAGTGATATCTGGCATTGTCTGCATCTTTCTAACATCAGTCATAAAACCTCCACATGGTTTTTCAACAGGCTGTAGACTATACAATAATCCAGGTATACTTCAAGAAATTGATGGATGAATTCCTTAAACACAACAATGAATACTCTGGAGAATATTGTTGGTGCATTGTTCAGTCCAAATGGCATGATTATGTACTGATAAAATCCCCATTTTGTCACAAACGTGGTCTTGTGTCTATCCTCCTGTGTTATCCTAATCTGATGGTATCCCGAGAATCCATCAGTGAATGAGTAAGCTTCATGTCCTCCCACATTATCTAACACTTCATATGTGAACGGTGTAGGGAACGGGTCGTGTAGGCATGCATCGTTCAACTTCCTCAAGTCGACACATATCTTGATCCCTCTTCCTTGTTTCTTGTCCTATACTACCATCTGGATTATCCATTCTAACTCCTCAACTGATTCTATGATGCCGGCTTCGAGCATCATGTCGATCTCATCTTTAACTTTCTATTTATATATAGGGTTCAGTCTGTAGGGTCATTGTCTAATAGGTCTCACTTTAGGTCTGAGTGGTATCTTCATTTCTCCTAGTTCTCCGGATATACCCTTCATCTATGTGAATGTTGTGGGAAAGAGGTCACTGTATTCACGTAATAACTCTGTGATACTTTCTACTATTTTCTCATCCCAGTAATCTCCAATGCTAGCAATTTTGGGTTGCTCAGTTGTCCCAATGTTAACTGTCTTTACCTTGATTGGCGTATAAATGACTTCTGATTCGATGGTTGGGCCCTCCACATGTCTTTTTCCTTCTACTTCTTTGATCTAAATAACCCATGGATCGTCTTCGTCTGGTGCTTCCTCATGTACATGGTAACATGACAACAATTCCTTGACTGTCTATTTATTCTTTTGTTTCTCTTATGTGTTATATTCTATTTCTGGTTCTTTGAGGAAATTACTCCTCTGATCCGTTTAAGGGCTTCATCTATGTTGGGGTTCTCATGCTCGAATGAGAAAGTGACTGTGAAATTATGTCACAATGTCATCCATGTCATAGTTCCTTTGCATAATTCCTGGTCCATATACCAATTCATTAGTATTCCCTCTAGTGTATGTACGAAGTGATGAGGCCATTACTCTAGTGGTGTCATTTTCCACAACATTCTACACACCTCCAAGTGTTCCGTTGGTGCTCAGTTTCCTTCATATTTCTGGTTTTTTTTTTTTGCGTCGAACCTTATGCGCAATAACTACTTACATTGGTACTAGTATGTGATTGTCTCTTTGTGTGCACTCCACCATCTTGTCAGTGTGGCCTTTAGTGCTAATTCAAGTGCTAAAAGTATCTAGTTCTCTAACACTACGTCTTCGTACTATGTCAATAATGTTTCCAAATCATTTATTCTATCGAAGTTGGGTGGTTCTCTGATTTCTATGCCTATCCATATTACTGCATGGTCTATTCTTACACATCTTCATGTGGATACTTCATGTAGCCTCTACTGCCAGTTCTCTAAACCAATGTTTGAGTCTATTGCGCATGAAGTAATTCTCCACCAACTGAGTACTCCGTCTATAGTTGGGTTTATGTAATCCTCATCGCACGTAGTTGTTCTATACAACTGGTCGATTTCCTCTAAATCTAGGAAAGTAGGTTCTACAAACCTCTCCCCTTCTGATGGTTCTAATGGCACGATGACCCTATATTCTTTGGACTCAAATGTCATTTTCCTGGTCTTCAAATTGATTATGGCCTGGTTGTCAAACACCCAATCCAGACCAAGCAATGTCCAGTAAGGTGTTGTGCCATCCACTATTTCAATGAATTCAAAATTTGCTTTAGTGCGCACTCCATCTAGATCTATTGTCACTCCTTTCAGTCTACCTATTGGTAGGACTCTGTGCTGGTTTAGTAGTTTCAATTGAACAAGTGAGTATCCTAATGTGGGCTCTCCCATGCATTTCCATGTATTCTTTGGTAGTACATTCACTTTGGATCCTATATCTAGTATAATGTCTCCCATATTGAAATCCCCAATGTTATCATTCAGTCTAAATTCCCTACTTGTTCTTCTTTTTGTGTGTAGGTGATTAATTGTTTTAGGTTATTGCTTTCCTTTCGTCTCGCTGCTACACTTTTCTAGGATGTTTCGCAATAGTTTCACATATGATGGATAACTTAATACTTTTACACATGCTTGCAAAAAGCCTTTGATTGTACTTACATGTCTCGTGGGCTGCATTTCATTGGTATGATCCAATGATGGAGGCATCTCATATTCTGGTGCTTCCTTGTGTGGATGTGCAATTGAAGTTGACGTTCTGTCCTCCTTTTGAAATTCTTGTCTGGGCTCCTTAAAGGCATCCTTTTCCTTTTGCGCATTGAACTGCTTTCTTGGTTCAGTGTTCTTCTTTACCCATTGGTTTTGTGTTGGTTCCCATTGAACTGCGTCAGTGCCTATTTTAGCTTCTCCATGGGTAACTATGTTGATATTTTGTCATTTGTCCCTTGCTTTAGTTGAAATCCATTGAACATTATGATTGTTCTGGTTCCTCTTTTCCTAAATCTTTTCTAGTAGTGTCAGACATTCCTCTGTATTGTGGTACGATGCACGACAATACATACAAGTTGCTGGTGGAAGCAGGCATTCCCTTGCATAATGTCCTCGTTGCTGACAATTGTGACATGTGACTGGTCCTCTACCTCGTCCAAAACATCCTCTAGCTCATCCTCCTCCTCTATATCCTGCTCAATCACTTCTCGATGTGTTATACTGAGGTGTCTGATTATACTGTGTGGTATTGTACTGAGGTTGTGTCGGGTTGTACTACGGTTGCATGTTATTGTATAGTTTTTGTTCAATATTATACTATTATTGCACAATGTTGTATGGCACTAGGGCTTGATTGAACTATGGCGTTGCTTGCCCATGCATCATTTCAGCATGTACCATATATGCATCTGATGTCCTTTCTCGCGTCAGCTCCATAGTTCTGCAATCTTTATCGCCATGGTCCACTGACTTGCAAAAGGTGCAATATGAAGTCTTTGGAACTGTCTGGTATTTCTGCATCATCATGCAATGATAAGGGTCATGACCTGATTTCTTGCATATTTCGCACCATAATCCTCCCGTTGGTAATGGATTCGACATTCCTGGTGCCATATATTGTGTGAACATTGGACATTCATTCTTGTGGTGTCCTTTCATCCTGCACGTGGTACAAAAAATAGATTATCGTGTGTCCTTGTTCTTATTCTGGTTCAAATGTAATGTGATATCCTTCAAATACTCCTTCAATTCTTCGATAGTTGGGTATGTCTATTGGTACTGGTTTTCTTTCAGTTGCAAGGCTGCCTTGAGAGCCTCTGCCTATGTTTGAAATTTATGTTGTTGTAAAGGGTATTTTAAGTGTGGGAGTAATTAATTGACAAATAGGAATCAATGTTGCATATCGGTCATGAGGTATTTTAACTTTCACTTCAATCGTTTGAATCTCTGATCAATATCCCATACATACTCTCCTAGTTTCTGTCTTATTTCAATCATCTCGTTCATGTACTGGTCCTCTGAACTCATCTTCTTGAACTCATTAATCAACAACATCTTAATGTCTGCCAATGTACTGTTCGTCCCAAAGGAACTGTTTGTGTCTAGACTCATGTACCAGTCTAGTGCACGATATCTTAGCATAATAGATAGTTGTGCGAGTTTGGTATCTTCATCAATGATATGTTTTTATTCCCAGATCTTTGGACAAATGAACAAGTGCTTCTCACGGTCTTCTATTTCTTCTCCCTAAAATTCTGGTAACCTAATGGTAGGAGTGTGTCCTTCCATTCTGAATATTGAACTACTACCTCCTTCACGTGGTGTAGATACTTGACTAGTGCTGCATGAACTAGCTCCTCGAGTTGTTGTTCCTTGTGTAGATGTACTTCTTGTTATCGGACTTCCTCC
The DNA here is from genome assembly GCA_000966675.3 of Picea glauca. NCBI lineage: Eukaryota > Viridiplantae > Streptophyta > Pinopsida > Pinales > Pinaceae > Picea > Picea glauca. The sequence continues at coordinate 205,282 of JZKD02S2170191.1, read as the reverse complement.
GAACTACGGTTGTCTAAATGGTGGTGTTCTCTTTGGTGTATTAGTCACACATGGGTTTATGGGTTCCACACTAAAATTAATATGGATAGGATGGTTGCCTTATCCTCCTGTTCTTGGACCTCTCATTTTCCTCTTGTATGTTGTGCTTAGGATTTCCTCAATCTTCTCCACAGCCCATAGATCCTCTACCTCTTCCTCATCACTCGCCAAGCCTTACCTTGCGGCTATAGCTCTCTTCTTGGTATTCACCTTGTATTGGTAGGGTGATCCTCTACGCATTTTTCTCATTGATGCCAAGATCCACTTGATCTGGTCTTCATACATCATGGTTGGGTCCATGGGCTCCTCCTCCTTCTTTCATTTATCCTTCCATCCTTCCATTTATCCTTACTCTGTCAGTTCTTCCCCCCTTCCCCCATGCATGCAGAGAAGTTTAGTTGTCTGATTCCATTGTCATTACCCCTTTGTTATATAACGATATCTTAATAGAAGTATACAGGGATTGAATGTACCTTCCTCGAGGTATGCATATAAATTCTTTCTCTGATGCACTGTATGACTTCGTTGTTTCCATGAAAAACTCTTTTATGAAGCCTGCCACAATATTGTCAAGCCAAAAGTCCACTGCATGGGTGAATTTTTTGTTCACATGATGTATATGCCCAATCTATACTGGGGTCCAATCTAGCTGTCGAATCTGATTCGTCGCCTCGTTATCCTTCAACATTAGTATCCACTCCTATAGTAGATGCCAAAAATCACAGAAAAAGACTTCATGTAAATCCGTAAACACATATTTGTCCATATATTTGCAAGGTGTGATTCTAGGGTTTCTATTGTCTTTTTGTGAAAAATCTAGTTCTTTGGTTCTCAACCAAGTTTTGATTTCTTCTTTTGTGGGGTTCCACAGTCTCAACATCCCCTTCTAATGTCTCATTTCTCTATTATTTTCTTTTCAAATTTCCCACTCCTCCTATCTCATCTACTCAATCCTCTTATGTTCCTTCCAACAGAAACAAAACCATTTGTTGGTCATTATTTGTTGGTTCTACTCTATCATCTGAGTTATTTACCTAGGGTTCATGTTTTTCAGGTTTCCAACAAAAGCCTCTAAAACTATCATCCCTCCTAGTAGACCAGAAGGCAACGCAACACACAGAATGCACTACGCAGTATCACCTAAGATAACTTTAATGGGTGGTTGTAAGACTCATGTGTTTACAGCCTAAGATTGAGAACAAGATATGGGATCTGTAATCCAGACCATTTATTATAACTTGTGATTGCAACCTACTGTTATTCATGACTTATTCCCTCAATATTGCAACAATAATTAATCAAGTAATGTAACAACTCATTCATTCGTTAATCATAAAAATAACTACTGAAAAAATGGTAAAGAGATGCATACATTCATCCCATTACACATATGTTACCGTGGTTCACCCCCTCCTAGGGCTACGTCCACAAATATTTGTCTCCTATCTCTGTTATTATGGTAGTTCTGCATATCTGGCGTTGCGCTCTTACAATTCTCCTTTGATGGGTAAGATCTATATGAGGTGAACTATATTGCACTAGGATCCTCAGCCTACAATCCAATACTCATATCTTCCTTCTCTCCTCCCCTCTAGCTCAACATCTTACAAAATGGGTCATAATCATATTACATATCGCATCAATTCATACATATATATGATGGAACAATACAAATTTGAACTAACAAGAAGGAACCCCCTATGATATCTACATATCTATATTTATCTCTTTCAGGTTCTTCATTCGTTTACAATATATTACCAAAACCCTAACCCTACCAATGTTAGGTATTCCTCCCATGCGTGCATGTTGTTCTTCCTTCCAGCTGTCGTTTTCCTTGTGCATGCCTTCCTGCATGCACATGTGTTGTGTTTTCCTCTAGTTGTTACTTCAGTTTTTGCATGCTTTATTTCCCCACGATCGTCCTTCTTTCCACTTTGGCCCGCTTCCAACAAGTACCATGACATTTCAAGAGAGTTTAAAAAAAAATTCTATAGATGGAAATGATGAATGATGACAATGAGACATTCATTATATTGAACATTGATGCAAACATGGATGATCTCAAATATTATGAGGGGAAATCGAACATCCTTAACTATCGAAACCCTCCCATACCTTCAAGGAAACTATCTAGTCTAAACATGTCAAATTTCAATGCATATGGTCACAAATTGAAAACAAATCAACGTTGGCCCCATTCACTGCTCACTGTGCGGGGTCGATGGAAGAAATTTGTGATGGGTGTATTTGAAGTTCCATGTCAAATTTCAAGATAGTTCTGACAACAATTATTTATAAGGGAAGGAAAAACATTGGCAATGAGACATGCATGATGAAAGTTGATGAAAATGTGGATGATCTAAATTATTATGTGGGGAAATCTACATCCTTGAGTCTTGAAACCCTCCCATACTATCAAGGCATTTGTCTAGTCTAACCATGTCAAATTTTGACGCATACAGGAACATATTGAAGAAATTTCAACATTGGCCCCATTCACTGCTCACTATGCGGGTTCGGTGCATGACATTTGTGGTGGGTGAATTGAAGCTTTTGCAACATCAACTTGACTTGGTAATTCAATAATAAAACCCTCCTTAAGTATTATTCGGGGACATCAAACATAGTTAAGTATCGAAACCCTCCCATACCTTCAAGGTAATTATCTAGTCTAACCATGTCAAATTTCGACGCATACGGGAATAGATTGAAAAACTTTCAACATTGGCCCCATTCAATGCTCATTGTGTGGGTTCGGTGGAATAAATTTGTTATGGGTGTATTGGAAGGTCCATGTAAAATTTCAAGATAGTTTTGACAACGATTCTATAGAAGGGAATGACGAATGATGACAATGAGAGATGGATGATGAACATTAATGCAAATGTGGACGATCTCAAATATTATGTGGGGACATCATACATCCTTGAGTATTGAAACCCTCCCATAACTTCAAGGAATGTGTCTATTCTAACCATGTCAAATTTCGATGCATACATGCACATATTCAAGAAATTTAAACGTTAGCCCCATTCACTGCTCATTATGCGGGGTCGGTGAATGGAATTTGTGGTGGGTGAATTGAAGATTTTGTGATATCAACTCGACTTGGTAATTCAATAATCAAACAAAGTGTTTAAATCCACTTTAACCAAGAGAATCAACAATAGAGACACTTGAGTTAATGAATTCAATTTATTGATGGTTCATCCATTGGGGTTGCAAGCTAGGAATCAAACCTACTAGAAATTGTCATTGGCAAGAGGAATGAAATTATGATTATGTTCAAAATTATCCAGTTTTTGTTTCTAGTGCTACCCCTCATTTTGCATGAGGCCTACACTAGTATTTTTTCACTACTCTTATGATTTTAATCACAAAGGTAGGTTTACAAGTTGATCTTTGGATGGCCTAGGGGTTGTTATTTCATTTGAAGGGACTATTAATGATGTAGTCACAGATGGATAGATGATGTTGATGCTCTATTTGTCTTGATAATTTCTTTCCTTTCATACTAGTATACTTGGTTGTGGAGTCTTGTATATGATCATTATTGGATGGTTGATGTTACATGTTGATGTATGACTCCCTTGATGGAACACCCTAGCAATTTTTGGCTAATATAATATTGTATTGCCATATTTGTTTTCTTGGAATTCTCCCCTTGATGTCACTTGATTTCACATTCATTTAGTTTGATATTGTTGGAAAAATAACTGAGAGGGGGGTGAATCAATTATATATATATATATATATATAAGCTTGAAAATTTTCAAGTTCTTTTCTGAATCTTTCTAGATTATTATTTAATGTGTTGTTGATAATTAACATGCATAGATATAAAATATTCGATAAATCACATAGAATACAAAGAGACACTCATTTTCTTGAGGAAACCCATAAAGGGAGAAAACCTCTTCTTCTTCATATGATAAGTAGTCTTTATTTTCTGTACATTATCATTCTTATGAGCACCAACTCTTTGTGAGGCTACCACCTTTTTTTTACAAGATGCAACCTGTTGAGAATACCAAATCTCTGGTTTCTCTAGCAACCACTAGAAGGAAGCACGAACTCCTTGAGTGTTCCAACACCAACTGGATGGAAGCACCAACTTCCAGTCACACAGGCACCAACCTGTATAATAGAGAACAATGGTTCCCCCTTGCACCACCTTACCACCCTGGTTTTTTTTGTTGCAACCAGATGGAAGCTACAAATCCCTATGTTCAAGCACCCACTTGAAACTGTGAGGAAAACAGTCCTCCCTAGCACCTCCCTACCACCATGAGATATAAAAATTTGTTATGAAAATTTATTACGGTGATACAATATTTGTCAATGGTTTACCAGTCTCATCATTTTTCTGTTATACTACTCTGCTCTGCCTGCATCAGTGTATTCCTTCTCACATCATCTTGCACTTTCTGTCCTTATGCTCCATCTGTCAATTGTATCTGTGATGAATCTTAATTCCCCAATGTGCATTAGTGTATTCCTTCTCGCATCATCAATTGTTATATTCTTTGACACTTCTCCATCTGTCAATTGTCTCTGTGATGAATCTTAATTCCACTGGAATTTATCTCAAGACTCTTCAGTTCCTCTGGTGATCACTCTGAATCTCTTTGAATTCTCTAGAAGATACTATCATTATGTTTTGGTAGTTACAGAGAGAACCTTTGCGCGCTCATCCCTTTGGCGCCTTTTCCCTTCCTAATAAAAATACATAGTGAGCACTATCTTTTCTAGCTAAGACCCTTCCTTTCATGTGACCACGAACTATGATCATACACCTATCCAAAAGGAACTTTGCGCATCATATATTCTACTATGAGTCACCTCGAATCTCCCAACTCTCGAAACTATGAGGTAGAGCCTAGCGATGCTAGCTCCTTCCCTTATTCTCCTCTGATGTGACCACTAGTTGTGACCACGTGTTAATCAAGAAAGCTCTT
>JZKD02S2170191.1:181455-193729 GCA_000966675.3 Picea glauca | reverse complement strand
GTGACGAGGGAATAGAACGTGGCGGCGAGGAAGCATGTGATGAGGCTTTGGATTTTCGGGGATCTGGGTTCGTGAGTTTGGAATTCACGAATTCCTTGCATCCGGAAACCCCGATATCCCGATATGCGATGAGCTCTTTCTCTCGGGAATTGGCCCCTACAGGCTAGTCCACGGTCCATATGACCTGTCCCTGCGCGACCATGGTTCAACTTTCCATCGGGATTTCGGCGCTCCTAACGACACGATGTTTGTGTTCACTAAACTTGCGATCCCCTGAAACCCGATGGCTTAAGGCCGTTGACTTGTTGATGATCAGCTCCTTGGTGCATAGCCTGCCACCTATCTTCCACTATGAAAAACTACCCCCGATATCGGGAAATCGGGTATCGGGATATCGGGATTCCTAATATCATGTGCATGGGAATTTCGTATCCCCGATCCCCAACTCCGCAGGATATTTTTCCACGTGCCATAGCTGACGGATGGCTCTGATTTATTCGGGCAATCGCGCATCGTGATTTACTCATGCAAGAGTTCCCTGCCTCCAGAAACTTCGATCCTCCGATGGGCTGAAATCCCGACTCTCCTTTTGATGTCTGACACGCGTCCTGCCAAAATTAACGGCTAGGATCCCATTGGTCTTTCGAGACTTGAAAGGTCTTGGCCCTCTCTCCCTTTAAAATCCCGATACCACAATTGTTACTAACACTTCCTATAAATATTCCAACAATCTCCCCCTTTGGCATTGATGGCAACCTAAAAGACTACACTATTCTTCCTAGACCTCCAACTATAGTAGACCACACCTTTTTCTCCCCCTTTGACATCAATGTCAAAGAGAACTGAGATTGACTCTGTTCTCCGCCTGAAACACACTCTTCCTGATTGGATATACTATGAGCACTCTCCCCCTGACCAGATAGATTATTTTAACTTGATAACAGGGTCACACCCAACTTCTGGTGTAGATACTCAAATTGAGCTTTTGCAAGCGGTTTAGTGAAGATATCAGCAATCTGATCTTTGGATGGAATATAATGCAAAGAAACAAGAGTGTTGATAAGATGTTCCCTCAATAAGTGATACTTGATGGGTATATGCTTGGTCTTGGAGTGAAATATAGGATTCATTGACACACTAATTGCACTAGTATTATCATAATGAATTGGAATCGGTGCAGTATATTTGACCTCCAACTCTGCAAGTGTCTGAATCATCCACAATCCTATTGGGCCTCAGAAATGTCATATTTCCATCCACCTTTTCCTTCACTATTCCTTACATTTCATCGTCCCATTAACCTTTTATCATACCGTTTCCATACATACATTTGGGTTTCACCTTATTATTTTCCACTTTATTCATTTTAGTATTATATGTGAATTTATGATTGAATATTAGAAAAATGACATATTTTCATTATATATAAAGGTTGGATGAGTTTGATGTTGTGTGCAGGCATATGTGAAGATTTCAACAAATTCAAAATTCACCATCTATCCTCAAATTCGAATTACATCTTCAAACTTTGAAGATTTGAAAGAGATCTCAAGGAGAATATCATGGAATATTTGGTTGGCATATCTTATATAAGATATGTGAGATGTATGGAGGATTTGAAGGGATCATATCTTGTCATAATGGGAAAGTAGTGGAGAGTGGTTGAGAAAATAGTGGATCTGTAATTATGACACTCATGTATATAAGAGAGTGTTCTCTCTTCATGAGGTTCATCATGCAATTCACAAAGGGGATGTTATTCATAATTGAGGGATGTAATTCATAATTTAGTATTGTAATTAGGAGAAGGGGATTCTTAGCTTTGATTATTTCAATGTTACTCTTTCATTCTTTGTCATTTGACTCTTGTAATATAATTTGAGATTGATTTATTGTGTGAGCTCACATATGTCTTTTTTCATTCAACTCTTCACATGTTGTATTGCTTTCCTAGATTAATTTCCTTCTTTCCTAGTCAGTCTTTCAATGCTTTCCTAGATTAATTTCATTTCAACAATTTAGATTAGATTACTTCTACTTCAGTCTTTCATATATAGTGTGTGTGCTTCGTACTCCTATGAACCTCGTATTGACAAATTAAATAGTTGGGAAAATACTACAATGGAATTAAACGATAATATTTCTGCCTAACATTTTGGCGCCATTGTCAGGGAAGCACGATGGATTGAGGTTAAGTTTGAATTTTCATGCAAGTGTGATTAGTCATGCTCTTAACTCTAAGGTGACATATGGGTAAGGGAATGTAGGGATTGTTTCAATTCCTACAAGCATAAGTGTAGATTTCATTTTCCGCAAGTGTGAATTTCAATTGTAGCAAGTGTGTTTTCTGCAACTGTGGAGAGTATGTGTTTCAACAACTACAATTTTCAGTTTTTTTTTTTAATTTTTGATTTGGGTGCCATAAGAACCCTTTTTTCAATATGTTTTAACAATGAGTGTCATCTTGGAACTACTTACTCAGATCCTCTCGAAATTCGGGATCTCCTCAATWCAAACACTCGARAATCGGGATCTCCTCTATCCTCAATTCAACAAGGAGATCTTGACAACAATTAAAGATTCAAACACTCCTCCAACAACAAACGAGGATTCAACATTTGAAGAACCCTATATATTTGATGATGAAAAATCATTCAAAYAGGATATTGAGGAATATTAAGAGGAGTTACAACAAGATCTAAGTGAGAAAAAACACACCTATGAATGAATTATCGAGCAATGGTTCCAGGTAAGCACTCGATTCGATCCATTTTTTTATCTTTATTTAGGAAGTTTGTAGTTACATCAAATAGATTTATTCACTCTCAAATATTACCATTATTCATTTGAAAAATCACCACTAAACATATTGTTGTTATTGTTACGTTCTTGGCTCCATTGGAAGTTTGACTACACGTAACTAATCTTTAAGTTTCAATTAGCATAGAGTAGGTAGGATTTTATTTCCAGTTTTATTTTCTTAGAATAAGTATTCTCTCCTCCATGCTTCGTGCGATTGCGAGGATCAAAAAATAAGATGTCTAAATTGATTTCAAGAATGAATGTTTTTGCATCCATCCTTTGACCTACAAATAAACACAATAAAAAAATTTAGGCGAATGAAAACAAAACCAATTTTACATGCTGATAGAGCGAAAGTTTTACATGTTGTTACAACATGTTGAGACAGCATGCTGATACAATGAAAATTTTACATGTTGTTATAGTGACATTTTTCATGCTGTTACAACGAAATTGTACTTGTTGAAACATTGACGTTTTTGTTGTAACAATGATTGAATAAATTTGCAGATCTGCAAACAATAAAACAATAGTGGTGTTAGGATAAAATAAAGAAAAACGAAAAAAATATAATAATAAATGGTCTTCAACTTCATGATTTTTTCCCCACTGAACTGTCACGGCATGCTGAAACAGTGCTAAACTATGGTCAGTTGAATTCCATTTAAACTATGAAAAAATTTGTTTCCTGCTGCAAATAGTTTCTGTCTCAACCTATCCGTTCATTTCTGGATCGAATCTGAACAACATTTGTTTTTCCATATTTTCTTCGCTTATGTTTCTTCATTTCATAAGACTTGATGTTGCACACATTTATAACAGTGGAGTACTAGAATACTAAGAATGAAAAAGCGTAAAATATAAGTTTTGAAAAAGAACCTTCAAGGTGATAAACAATTGTTCAAATCTCTTCAATATTTTCCTAGGTTGTCGATATATTCATACTTAGAAAGGGAAACTCTCCATTATACAACTGTTCCTCAATTATCTCATATATGAAAGGCACATATTTACGATTTAACAAACAAATTGAGATAAATGGAGGCATTTACTTACTTTTCTTAATGATTATGAGCCACCACGATTATCATAACATCGCCACGAGTCATATTAGATCTTAAAATATGTTTTTTTTTGGCAGGTGGTCAAGTTTCAGTTGTCTTCTAAGTATCGACTTGCCCCTTCATAGCGATTATGGCTTGTGTAAATTATCATGCGAGATCCTTGGGATTCCAACCCTATGAAATCGCAATCCTAATCCACTCTTTGCATAATAGTCTGATGATCTTCTCTTACATTTAATGTTCAATATTAAGTGTTTTCTAATTTTGATTTTGATTGAGGAGATCAAGCATATGGGCAGGTTCATAACATTGTGTGATAATAACTTAAGTTCATCAAGCAACCTTGAGCTTTGATGTGGCGTTTTCACTTTATCAGCAGGTGACGATGCCTATTTTTCAAGACCACCTCCGGTGAGCACTCTTTGTCCCCATTAATAAAGTAATAATGGGATGGATATACCACCTCTTGCAGCAACGTATCCCCCTGTAAGTACTAAGAGGCGCTAGTAAATGATCGGCTTAATGTTATTGGAAACCACTAGGTGAACTGTCATAGAGCTTTCAGTCTTCACAGTAGATCTCACTACCCTTGGATGACTTCTTGAAAACAATTGGTGACTCTCTATAGAGCGTTGGAGAGTGGATTATAGTCATCCCAGTCTATAAATGGGAATGATGATAGTGGTGATAAGATGGACGATAGTGGAAATTACAACTAGCTCCTCTGTGGCTACCTCATTTTTATCTAGGGACATAAAAAAAAAGTCCACAACAAAGTCGTCATGCTTTCGGATTGCATGAAGAGTGACCATGCCATGCCTGAACCTGTGATTTTTTTTACTCCTCTTATTTATGGGGAAGACTTCCAATCTACCTTTGTTTCCAACTATTTTCATGAGATATTCCCCTTGGTTGAATTATGGGCTCTCTTCTTGGTGTGGGAAATTTTCTTGTTTCTTCTCTCTCTACCTTTAACTCATTCAGCTAAAAACACAAGGGTGCACAACCTTTACCCACCACCATTCTGAAAACAATGTAATTTAGAATCACACCTATGATTTGAAGATGTGCGAGCAATTAATACCATGGTGGGCTGATTCTTCCTCCAAGAATTTATCTAAGAACTGTCGTCTTAGCTCTTGTTCTATAATCGACTCTTGTAGAGTAAGATTTGCAGCCCACCATCGAGACAGCTACAAGACCGTTCATTTAATCTTGCTAGGGTAAGTGTTTTTTGGGTTACAATGGTGAGTGGTGGAAAATTTTCACACTCATCTTGAGTCTGATGCTAAAAGAAATAGTGAAAGGAAGCGACGGAATCCTGATGTTCAAAGAGAAATGATGTCTGGTGTAGATGATGCAGTCTACCACCTGGTTTTCTATGGCATTCTTGGGGTGGATGAGAGGATTATCATAATTTTCAGTGCACCAAAAGAACGGAAGGTGGACCGAGACAGTGAAGATGATGATGATGATGTATTAGTGGATGACAAGAATCCACTTTGTACTGCTCAATATGTGTTGTTTAGGGTATTTGCAAGAATTGTTGAGGAAGGGCGTGGATCTAATGATGAATACGAAGATGTTGTTAATCAAGTGACTACTCTCTTACACCACTGCATTGAAAACATTGAAATTTGATCCAAACACAGGCAGGGAAATTTCATCATATAAATACTATAGGAGATCGCATTTATTTTGTTCGTTTTGTAAATAAAATATATTTTGTTTGTAAATAAATGAAATAGTTTAAATAAATAAATATTTATTTATATATATTTTTGTTTGTTTGTTTTGTATTAACAACAAAAAACTAATATCTCTTTGTTTTTAAGTTTTTAATAACATAAATTATTTTTTATATATATGTCTTTGTTTTGTTATAAAACAAAAACAACAAAACAAACAAAGAAAAACAATAATAAAAAAAAAATTATAAAAACATTATAAATATATATATATATATATATATATATATAAAAAATTCAAAACTAAAATAAAAATTCGCAAATGGACGCTTTATTTATTCCTAAAAACAATGATCCAAACATGTTATGCCACTATGTTTTTCTTAAGTCACTTTGGCAGCAATCAAATGACAAAACCAACAAGTGCGAACAAAAGGTATAACTACATTTAATTTCTATTTTGAATTTATTCGCATTTGTACTTAATCTTGCATTTTACATCTTACGTTGCTCTCACAAGTTTTCTTACGGGATTAGTTTTAATATTGATTGTAGGAACAAGACACTTATATTCCATGCCGTAGTGATTTTCAAGAAACACAAAATTCTTCAAATAACACATGCTTTGCTAGCTAGATTGAAGGAGTTGTTACTCAATAGAAACTTTTTAAGCATCCTGATGTTTGCTGATACACAAAAACATTTTTCTAATACACATAAACTTTTTACGCATCCTGATGTTTGTTGTTACACAGAAACATTTTTCCAAATTTCCACATTTTGCCAAATTTCATGCTGTGAAACTATCCCATTTCTCCTTCAAAGCTGATTAGTCATCCTGGTGTTGAATTGCATCTTCGATTGAATTATCTTTCATGATTCCACACACTTATTTTTCTGAGTTGCATACATCATTTCCCTTATCTTTTTTAGTTCATTTTTTCCTTTCCAGTTTTCCTTCTGAATCAAACAAACCCCCTTTCCATGATCACATTTCCTTGCCATAAACCTTGTTGCTACTGAGATATTTACATCTATAGTCCTACCACTTTTTTTATAAACTCGTGTTGACTAATGTGGGATTTATTAAGTCCCACCTTTCAACAGTCTTTCCCCATCAACCTCGATACCTTATATGGGATATAGACTAGAGTTCCTTTTGAGTACCTTGAGGCTTGCATGCCTTAATGGCAAGCTCTCTCGCTAGCAATCATGGGAATACATCAATGTCCCTTGATCATTAGATCTTACAAGTGGCTCGACATCATCCCATCTATTCACACTTCGCAAGATGTACTTGGGTACCTTGACACTCATTGACATCATTGGTGAGTTTGTCTTGTGCTGGTTAACAACATTCATCAATGGTCGGTAATCCAATGATTTCTCTTCATGATCAACATCAAAACATTTATTTGCATGACTAGAATTGTACCATCGATTTGTAGCAGGTGAAGACTATACACTTTTTCATGATCCCCTCAGCAGTTGCAACAATTTGATTTTAGATTTATGAGAGTACCATGGTTCCATATTCTTTGCCTTCCACATTTCTCATGATTCAACAGTAGCAGATCAGATTCCTTCACTTCCCATGATCTAGTTACAGCAGCAGTAGCATTAGAAGTTCCATTTTCTTGATCTTGCAGTAGTGACACCTTCCATCTTCCATCTTCCATTAGTCATAGTTAGATATTATTTGTGCCAGCAGTTATAGCAGTTGCAACTACAGCTCCAATCATGTTTTCTTGATCCAGCAGCCGCAATAGCTACATCTACTTTTTGGGTAAGTGAAGGTATGTTCTTTTTTAATATTTAATCACACAATTCCTTATATGATTACTTGAATATTTTTGAAAATTTCCTCTCCATGCTCTCTTTCCTTCCATGACCTACACTAAGTTGCATGAGGGCATGCAACCGATTCAGTTGGGGGGGAGCTATTTCACCACATATTCATTACCATTATTCCATTTTACCATCTCATCATTCCATTTATGATTCACTAACATTTCTTTTCCAACGACACTTTGTTGCATTTCGATTGATATACATATTGACATGATTCATAAAGATAAATAAAAGGCTTTCTTATACTCAGTGATGCTCTCTTATGCACATTGATAGCTTATTGTTTCTAGTGAGTACATGGATAAATTATTGCAGCAAGAAAATCAATAAGTGAAATGAATGTTGTTAACACAAGAAACAACATTCTTTGTATTCATGTTTGTCACACAAGAACCAACCATAAGAAAATGTAAGTTGTTACTCATGTATTTCACATGTTGTTACTCTTGTATTTCATACCCTGGAAACATTCATTGTTAAAAGGACATCATCAATCAAATTCATATTTTGAATGCCAAAAGTTCTTAAGAAGATCCATGTATGGTTGCATGAGGACATGCAACAAGTTGAGTTGGGGAGCATGTTGGGCCCCAAAAATGTCGTATTTTCATCCACCTTTTCCTTCACTATTCCTTACATTTCATCATCCCATTAACCTTTTATCATACCATTTCCATACATACATTTGGGTTTCACCTTATTATTTTCCACTTTATTCATTTTAGTATTATAAGTGAATTTATGATTAAATATTAGAAAAATGACATATTTTCATTATATATCAAGGTTGGATGAGTTTGATGATGTGTGAAGGCATATGTGGAGATTTCAACAAAGTCAAAATTCACCACCTATGCTCAAATTCGAATTACATATTCAAACTTTGAATATTTGAAAGAGATCTCAAAGAGAAGATCATGGAAGATTTGGTTGGCATATATTATCTAAGATATGTGAGAGATGTATGGAGGATTTGAAGGGATCATATATTGCCATAATGGGAAAGTAGTTGAGAGTGGTTTAGAGAATAGTGGATTGTAATTATGACACTCATGTATATAAGAGAGTGTTCTCGCTTCATGAGGGTCATCATGTAATTCACAAAGGGGATGTTATTCATAATTGAGGGATGTAATTCATAATTTAGTCTTGTAATTAGAAGAAGGGGATTCTTAGCTTTGATTCTTTCATTGTTACTCTTTCATGCTTTGTCATTTGACTCTTGTAATATAATTTGAGATTGATTTATTGTGTGATATCACATATGTCTTTTGTCATTCAACTCTTCACATGTTTTATTGCTTTCCTAGATTAATTTCCTTCTTTCCTAGTTAGTCTTTCAATGCTTTCCTAGATTAATTTCATTTCAACAATTTAGATTAGATTGCTTCAGTCCTACATATATAGTGTGTGTTCTTCGTAAGCATATGAACCTCGTATTGACAAATTAAATATTTGGGAAAATACTACAACAAAATTAAACGAAAATATTTCCGCCTAACAAATACTTGGGTACAACAAGTGGTAGCTGCAATGTATTCATCTTCTGTAGTTGATAAGGAAATGGAACCTTGCTTCTTGCTCAAAAATGCTACAAGAGAATCTCCTAAGAAGAATGTACCTCCACTCATTCTTTTCCTTTCATCCATGCAGTTAGCCCAATCAGCATCTGAATAGACTGATAATTGAAAATTATGATTCCTAGGATACCATAGGCCATAGTTCATTGTTCCTTTCAAGTATCTGAATATTCTTTTGATAGCTAAAAAATGACTTTGTTTAGGTGTAGACTAATACCTTCCTACCATTCCAACAACATGCATTATGTCTAGACGAGATGATGTGATGTACAATAGGTTGCCTATCATATACCTATATGAACTCTAATCAACATAAGGTGAGTCATCATCCTTTCTTAACTTGCATCCAGTGACCATAGGTGTGCTCATAGGTGTAGAATATTCCACTTGAAACCTTTTCAACATTTCTATTAGATATTTCTTTTGAGAAAGAAATATTCTTTCAAACCTCTGAGTAATTTGCAGACCAAGAAAAAATGACAGTTCCCCTATCATAGACATTTCAAATTCATACTACATGGCAGAAGAAAACCATTGTACCAATGAAGCATTATTACTTCCAAAGATGATGTCATCTACATAGAACAACACAATGAGAAAATAATTATCCTTTGTTTTGATACATATATATTGCAGTCAATTGTTCCTCTATTGAACCCTTTGTCTTGAAGATACTTATCCAATCTATAATACCAAGCACGAGGAGCTTGTTTCAACCCATATAAGGCTTTCTTCAAATTGAAAACAAGGTCAAGGTTATCTGACAGTTGGAAACCCTCTGGTTGTTCCATATAGACTTCTTCTTTTAGATCTCCATTTAGAAAAGATGACTTGACATCCATTTGGTAGACTTTAAACTTTTTATGACAAGCATAGGAAAGAAACATTCTAATAGCTTCTAATCTTGCTACGAGTGCAAATGTTTCAGCAAAATACAGACCTTCTATTTGAGCATACCCTTTGCAAACCAATCTAGCCTTATTTCTTCCAATATTTCCTTTCTCATTCATCTTATTTTTGTAGACCCATTTGGATCCTGTTATCACTTCGTAAATTCCCAGAGGTTGTTGGAAAGCAGAAGAAACTTACCAAAGGTAAACTTATCCAACCGCTTTTAAACTGGGATCTAGCCCTGCCAGTTTCAGAGAGGGATCTCTCTGTAAGATATAACTTTGTTTTAACGTCAAATATTAGGCTAGTTAAAATATGTAGAACCGAGTTGTTTGTTTTTATAAAATGGCTTAAAGGTTTTACACATTCATTGGAATATGAGGTCTATTTTATAAAGGTAGAGATCAAAGAACATATGTAAAGGTTCTTTTCACGGTGCAAGATAATGCAACTATTGCATTCTTTAGAAATAAAATGATGGCCAACAGAAAAAAGGCGAGATTGTTTAGTTATAACCAAGAAGAATTTAAGAATTTCTTGAATACAACATAAGAAGAAAAACACTTAGATCTTAAAAGCTAGGAACAGAGTACGCAAAGGTAAATTCTGCAACTTTAACTTCTTTTAAATGATCAGGTTAGAAAACAAAATGATAACTAAGAGAGATACACATTCAACTGAGAATAGAAAACTTCACCAATAGATGACATGCAGGAATCCTGTGAAATGTCTCTTTATATTACTGGAAGATCTCTTGATAAAAAATTATAGTGCTTACAACTTGCTAGGGCATAAAAATCAACCCTCATTACTTCAAAGTTCGAAGTATTTATCATCAAAATTACAAATGACCCTGTCATTAATGAGAAAGACGTGGCAGGTTCTGAGTCTAACTAACTAAATAACAAGATACAAAAATTTAGGAATTGTTGATGATGTGTCGAATTCTTCATGTTGATTCTGGGGAAAGCCATTGGTGAGTCACCCACTTGACCTTGATTGGTATTCTTTCTAACACAACTTGCACATTTCATTTCCTACTCGATCCAATTGCACAACTCTTCCCATCTTAGTTGTCTGGGAACGGTGACTTTGAGTAGTCTCCGGTATATTTCGTCCACTTTTGTGTACTTGGAAAAAGTTAGTGTCGAGCTGCAGATATACCATGTTAATCAACATTTAATTGTCAACCCAGGAAGGTAGACTTAGAGGAACCAACATAGGAAATGCAGGGCTGAAGAGGGGGTTTAAAGGATGCCAAACTAATCTCTGAACTGCTAAAAGAAACTCACTTGAAGAAGCTACTGTACTCTACTCTGTTCTGCACTCGTTTGCACTACTCTGTACTAACCGGTACTGTTCTGTATATGCATGTAAAATATAAACCCTCTACTATAATCAAAACCCTCTACTGTAATCAAGGAAAACTTCTCTATTTCATGAGACATCCTGGATAGTTCCTGAATGTTAAGCGGTTTGAACATGAAAACTGAAAGATGAAATCGATGGTTGAAAATAATTAAGTTTATGCTACTCTTATGCCAAGTGAACTGAACCATTACAACTCATGAACAAGACTGAAATTAAACTACTAGAAATTAAACACAATTTTTGAAAAAAAGAACCTACAACCATCTTTCTATTATAACTGAAGATGCACTGCAATCCTGGGCAGGGGGCCCTTCCTATCCAAGTTGCATTGATAGTTAACCATTAATCCATAGACGAGCTTCAGAATTAATAAAAAGACAGAAGACTAAAATAAGATAATGCGTTCTTGTTCTATTTCATCTACTCAAAAAGATTACATTCCTCCAAGTTGTGTTCTCTGTATCAGCTATTCCCCCCATCACATCTCAAGCATAGCCGCGTTTTCCATTCCCTCTACCCATTTCTCTGCATCCTTTCTGTACATCCTTTCTATACATAATTTTCTCATCTTTCTTGAGCATATCATTTCTTTACATAACGTTTCAGATCTCCCCCCCATGCATGGCTTTGCGCCCTAGAAGTTATAAAACGGTTTTAAGAATATTGTCGGAGGATGAGACACGTTTTACCCAGTCAATCATGACACGATCTTCTTCCTTGCGTTATGCACGAATTTAAATGCTTGATGCCAACTGTTTCAACGATTCAAACAAACGGTTCCCCCCCTGTGTTACACATGCACGGATTTATGAAGTGGCAGAGGGCGCCAACTATTCTGTCAAGGAAAGGTCCAGCTGTAGAGATTCCTCCTCAAATTGCAGAGTACTCTATTTAGCTTGTTCAGAGTCAAACTTATCTTGGCATTTTGCATATTGCCCAATAACCCCAGAAACTGAAGTAAATGATGATCTTAACAAGTTGCACATCTTGAATAATATTGCCCAAATCTTTCTACCTGGAAAATTGA
>JZKD02S2170191.1:146099-156665 GCA_000966675.3 Picea glauca | reverse complement strand
TGATCTGACGGTTCAGATTCAGTCGGGATTTCGCATATCGCGAAATCGGAGATTTTGTTGTAGAGTGAACTTTGCATTATGAAATCCCGATCCCCGAATTGCCGATAAGGCCTCTCGCTGCCACGTGTCCATACAAATGAACGGTCCAGATCCCTGCTTGATTAACGGTTGCGATCAAATCGCGAAATCGCATATCGCGATTTCGGGGTTTTCAATGTTAAGTGGTCTTTTCACTTTGAACTCGCGATCCCCGATTCTCCGATGAATTTATCTATCTCGCAGCTTCTACAGATCTGACGGTCCTAGTTCTTTCGGGAAATTTGGATGGGATCCAACGATCACTGTCTTTTCTCCTCTTGATTATTACTGCGCTGTTATTCAATGTTGTTGTCATCACTGCGACCACACGTTCTTGCCATCAATGACAAGTATACGCTGATTTGCTCAATATTTGCCAACACAAAGCCTTAGTACCTATCTCGGGTTCGAAGCTTAAATATTTAATCACCTGAGACCTGTAAGAGTTCTTGTTCATCAGCTCAGAGAGAGGAATGAGAATCTTCAATTTATCTAGTTCCCCTTCAAGGATGAAGGTAGTGGAAGATTTTCTTAGGATGTGTACCTCTAGTTTATATATTGAATATCTGTGACCAAGTTCCCTTGGTTGATTGGTTGATGAAACTTCATCCTGATTTCTCTTTGTAGTATTTCTGGAGTTTTTTGTGTATGAGGTTCAACATTGTTTCTCTCAGGGACTTTCTTAGGAGGGTTTTCTGAGGCTTTCTTAGGAGGGTTTTCTGAGGCTTTATTGGTTTCAACAGCCTTCTTCAGAGAGTTCTCGTTTTCCTTCTTTATCCTCAGGTTATACTGCCTGTGAACCTCCATTATAACATTCTCAAAGGCCTATTGTTCTATTTCCTTAGCTTCCTCATTGACCTCTGTTTATGAAAGGAGAAACATATCGTGTTCTTCCTGGGTGAGAAAAATAGATTCATGCTCGTGATCGTGATCACCCATGAGGTTTATATGAGTGTCATCAAACTCCTTGATTAAATCATCCCCATCATCAGTGTAATTCTCCTGGAGGGGTGGTCTGATGAAGTGATCAGGCCCCCTCTGCTCTCTTTGATATCTAGGATCTCTTTGCCTAATCTGGGGTGGATTTCTTCTGAAGTTTGGGTTTCAAATTTGAGGAGTATTTTGGTTCTCCCTAGGTGGGTTTCTGTCAATTACAGTGAGTCTCTCCATCATTTTCTCCATATCTCTGGCTAGAGAATCTAGTTTGGCATCTGATGAGGTAGTAGAAGGATCTTCTTTGATAGTGACCCTCCTTTCTATTTTCTGCCTGGCCCTTCTAGCCAAAAGATTTTCTTCTACACTGATGACACTTTTCTGCATGTCTTCCAGAGTTGCAACATTTCTCTCCCTTAGATGATAAGACATATCTACGTCAAATCCATAGAGGAATTTTATTAATGCCAAACCTTGTGGTGGTTTGATATCAGTTGGAATTGCTTTATACAGATTGTTGAAATGAGTGCAATAATATTGCACTATCTCTCCTTGGTTCCATCTGATGTTCTCATATTCTGACAGGATATGAAGAGGATTTTTCTTCACCTCCCACCTGTCAAGGAAAGCTCGATGAAAAATAGAGATGTCAGTTATGGTAGCAGTAGGTAAGGCCTTGAACCAATTTTTTACATCTCCAGTCAAACTCTGTGCAAATAGTCTCATCTGTACATCAACTTCATCCACTTCCTGTAAATCCAAATAATTGTTCATTTTGTCAACATGTTTTTGTGCATTTAGAGGACTAGTACTATCAAACTAAGGGATTCTAGTTTGATAATATTGAGGCATGTCATGTAAAGGGGAAACCAACACCAATGGAGCATATCTTGTTGCCATGATTGGTGGAGGAGGTTGAACCACAACCTGTGTAATAGGAGAGGTAGCGACTGAAACGATAGAAGATGAAGGGTTAGGAGGAATGGAGTGACCTAGTTTAGGTTTAACAAAAACTATAGCAATAGTTAAAACAGGAATTTTGACTAACTGTTGAAGGTGGATTTTTTCTAAGGATTGACCAAGATTCATAACTAGGTCTTCAAGATTATCAGATTTGGGGCGAAAATGTTGATCTAAAACTGTTTCACTGACAAAACTGTCAGACTTTGTCCTGAAAAGGATTTGTTGAAAAGATATATCAAACTCGAGATCTTGAAGAGAAACTAACTTCTTTGGGGAGAGAAGGGGACCTTAGAAGTGGACTGTGACTCCAGAAAACCTCTTGTTGGCAGCCAATTTGCATTTTTATACTGTCCTTATAAGCTGCCTACACCAGTGTTTTGCAAACCTTGATTTTCGTCGCAATCCTTGAATAAAACGACACTGTTATTTTGCGCTATTTGCACACTTACCTTTGTTCTTGTTTTCACTACTGCAAGCATGAAAACTTGGTTTTCAAAGTCATATTAAAATCGTCACTGGATTGTTACGATCATACTTGTCGATATGCCCATTGYGTTTCCAATTTACTTATCGTTATACAGTTGGAAAGACCCCTTGATCTGTACTCATTTGGCATTCTTTGATTGATTATATAATTTCRTTTTATGAGTGATTGAGTTTGTGATGCATTGATGATTGGATTTATATGTTMTTTGATCGATTCACTTGAMACATTGGTTTCATGAAAACACATTTGTGTTGTGGTAAGACCCTTGGTATAAATCGTTTCATACAACACATAGTTCATATAATCAAACCCTTGGTGTGATTTCRATTTATTTCTTTGGTTTTGAAACTATAACTATTGCTCGCACAAATGTTTAATCCACTTACCATAGATTTCATTGGTTGATTGAATGGCGTAGTTTTAACCTATGCAATAGTGGGTTGAATAGTTATATGCACCGACAGTTTTTCTATGGAGATGACTGTTTTACATGGGCCGAAATAGCTCCACCACCTTTGCACGATTTGTCATTAATGTTTTCCCCCTATCCCGTTTCACCTTTGCTAGTTTTAGGTAAGCTTGTGAGTGTTTTTCCCCTGAGTATGCTATGTTAAAACCCTAGCCCGTTCACCTCACTCACCATGTGCTCCTGTCTATGGCACCAGGGGTGCGCATAGAGCCAAACGGTAGTCAAGCCTTGTTACTATTCAATAATGCTCGAAAGGATTTAGAAGATGGCGGTTGGCTCGTGTTGATACAGAGGTTCAAGGGCTTCAACCTTTCAGTTGCCCAACAATTCACCCTCACCTTTGATGGGTGTAGGGCTAAAGTGGGTGACATTCAACTTGAACTCAATGAAGAATTCATAAGCTCTGCTACAAGACTAGCAGCCATGGGCCAGCGATGGTTTAAAAACTCCAAAGTTGATGAGGTTTCATGGCCATTACTATTCGTATCAAGGAAGGTTGTCTCCTGTGATAAAGGTATGCCTATTTCCACCCTTAAACCCAGGTGGCACGATCTTTTGGTAATTTTGAAACAATTTGTGACCTGTGAAGGTCGGTATGGCTTGGTTTTTCTGTATCACCTCCAGTTATTAATGAATTTCATGAGTTATTCTTTGAACATTCCGCATTACTTCTTACGTAGCCTTTATAAGATGTCTAAGAGATTCAAACGTGAGAAGGCTAATAGTAGCTTGTTTCATCACGACCTGATCAGACTCATTGGCGTCCACCATTTAAATCTTCATGGTGATAATTGGCAAGCCTTTTTATCTCAAAATGGATTTGCTAGTCCAAAGTCTGTTCAAATCGACAAGGTTGTGGTCAGTGAGACTAGGGTCGGGCTAGGCGTGCCATTACATATTCTTGTACCCCCTTCCAAACCCTCGGTTTTCCCTGATATCGACCTACCCAACATCATAACATACAAGATTCAGGCTGTCAAGAAGCCTATGAGTAAGAAAGTCAAGGGTAATCCTACTATCAACAACAAGGGTAAGAAAAATGCTCAATTGATATCGAGACTTGCCTGGAATAAACCTAAGCCAAACGTCGACCAAAAGCCCATAGTTCTGAGTGAGGACTCGGACTCTGATATCGAGCATTTCCTAGTTGAAGAGTACCCCTATTCCCATGGATTATGCTCCGAGCAACCCTATGACTATGTCTCTAATTTGACCCCGTGCCTCAAAAACGACCCAAATTACCCGGGAATCAAGTTGCATAATGAAACCCCTTTTGGATTAAACAAACCCTCGCCTGTGTTATCAAAGACCGAGAAAACATCATGCATCCAATGCAATGTGTGGTTAGAGTGTTATTACACTGACGTTCCCTTGCTGCAATCAAAGATCAAATTGTTAGAAGATCAAGTCACAGTGCTATCAAAAGAAAGCGACAGGCTTCAAGCTAATGAAAAGAAACAAAAAACCACTGGTTCGATTGTCTTCAGGAATGTCGACATGGCAACAGCCTTCGTCAATTCCAAGTTATCCTGATTGAAGCCTCTTTCTTACTGCTCAGGTATGAATTTCAAATATTAATTGTGTTTTACGTGTTGGCTTGGATTGTTATAATCAATTGAATTTGCTCTGTTTGTTTTCATTCAAAATGATTATGTTGCTTCCATTTTTCCAAAATAACTTTGTTATGAATCATGAGTAGGAAATCTGTTTGCTAAACTCGGACATCCCTACGATTTAGTTCTCAGATTAGTATAAGTGATTGATTGGTTTTGACTTGGTTTGATTCGTTTTAGAATAGTTCTGTTGGTTTGAATTAACGAAATCAATGGTGTTCACTTTCGTTTGGATTTTGATCGCATTTAACCTATACAGGAGATTTTTATGCTAAAATTAGAACACGGTTATGTTTTGATTTGATACGATTTTTTTGTGGTTGGATTGCTATCGGATCTGATTTAGGTCTTATGGTTTGATTTTGGAACGATTTCATAGGTTTGAATTGGTATGATTTTTTATGAGTGTAATGCGTCATTATTAGTTATTGGTTTGATAAATACGAGGCAGTCTATTAAATTGGAAAAACGACTATGTTTTGTTTTGAATCAACATTATCATTTGGATTTGGATTACATTCGACCTGTGCAAAATATCTATTCGCTAAAATTGTGGAACTGTATTGGTTCATAACGATTGTGTCAAACCCAAACTGTTTCGATTCGTTCCTGTTTTGATTTGATTTGCAAATGATTGTTGTGTGTCTTGAGTTAGCACGATTGATTGTATGAGTTGGATTGGTATTGAAAATATATTTGATGCTTCTCTGTTGGTTTTGATTTTCAAATACGATTTTGTTAAGCTCAGATCAACATATTTTGTCTCTGTTGAATTTGTATGAAAAATTCAGCTAATAATTTGTTTTGAAATTGATTCAAGTGATGATTTCATTGACTGTCAATCGATTTTGTCTGCTCCCAATTGACAATGAAAAATGTTTGACAAATTCCACATATCCTGTTATCAACTGATTAATTCAATTACGACTTCATTTGTTTCAATTTACATACAATTTTTGATTTGATTTGCGAATAGCATGGGTCACTTGTATATGTTTAATATAGTTATATTAATTTGAAAAAATGATCCTATTGATTTCGTTTGGATTCGAAATTGATTTTGTTGATGGATGAAGCAACATAAACTATTTGTGTCGATTGGAATTGGTTAATGAAAATCATTTTCATTACCATTGAATTATCTAAAGCGGTTCTATTTACCCAAGTTGTTGATAACAAATTGAACAAAGTGCATGCATCTCTGTTATCATACGGTTGACCACGATTTAGTCTCTTCCAATTTTCATGCAAGTGTCGATTTGAATGATTCTTTTGGTTTCTAATTAGCAATCAAATATTGTTCAAATAGTTTGAATATATTCTTTAAGATTTGAATTGATTTTGAAACGATTTTGTGTTCAATTTAGACCAGCTACAAAATTGCAAGACTCTGTAGCTAGTCTTAGAAATTAGACTTTTGTCAATTTTATTAATAAAATATCCTCTAATATTGTCTATTCTTGTCATTTTTCAGGTGCATATGAATTACCATGATCAATGGGGCATGTTCTAGCAGTTTGGGAGATACTTTGGATATGTTTTTGTTTTAGGTTGTTAGTTTAGTCAGACTTGGGAGATTATCTCTAGATTTTCTGTAAACTGTTTTGATAATTCCCACAGGGATGTTTTACCCTGTGGGAGGTCCTTAAATACTTGTCATTTTTTGTAAAAAACGCATCATCATCACTATGGGGAGAACCAGACTATGGATTTATGATTCATACTGAGACAAAAGTTGATGTCTTGTAACATCTTTCGCTTTCAATATATCCAACTTTTGTTTCAAGTATTCTGCATATCAGTTTGCAATTAATTATCAACTACTTTAGCTATCATAGTTCTTTGCATGTTGATGTGATTTAATTTATATTTTGTCTATGTATGATCTCTCTTATATTTAAAAATACAACAATTAGTTTGCCCCAGTTTAATGAATTACAGGTTTACCTTTTTCGTTAAATGAATCATTTTGTACAAGTCCTTGCACACAGATTTATCTAAATGTGATGATTTGTAAATTATAAGATTGTTGTAACTTTTTATGTCTTGTTTTTTCTGTTATAGATATTCAAAAGAGCACGGCTGCTTACTGTTTACTAGAATCTTGCAGAGGATCCGATGCGGGTTTCCTCCCATCGAACAACTGAACTGGATTCTTTACGCAGGAAAAATTAGAAAGCGTTATTACAGGTTAGCTTATTAGTGTTATATAAGTAGTTTAGATAAATATATTAGTTTAGATTTGTAGTTAGAGTTATTATTTTAGTTGCTTAGTTTAGATAGTTTTTATTTTATTTTATTTCTTTTTCATAAAATTATAAAATCAAAAAACAATAGTTTCACTGTCTTAGGACAGATTACCAATGAGTTTTGCAAGTTTTCATTTAAATCTATAATTTGTAAATATTGTACATTTGTAATTGAATTTGATTATGTTGGTAATTGAACATTTTATTTTATAGAATTAAATTTATTATAGTATTAGATAGTAAATTGTATATAATAGTTTAGATTTGTTTATTAGTTTGTTTTAATCGTCATTTTTATTTAGATTAGTTTATTTAGTGTAGTTTTCTTTTGTTTTTCTAGGACTTAGATCGGCTAACGGAGCCGCTAAACCCGTCAGGGTGGGTTATCCCAAACGGCTTGGGTTATTTAGACAACCCCAGATCGGATCCACTCTTCCAGTTGGCGAGCATTCATTTTCACCCGTCAACAAATGGCGCTAGAAGGAGGGGCTGAAATTAATTAATGGCATGAGGCGGTCGCAAGACTCCTCCACGACCTATTCACTCACCTATAGTGACAAGAAGTCATTTGAACGATAACATTCCCCCTCAAACAACAACCACATCAAATGACGATCCACGGATCACAGTTGAACCAGTAACCCCAAATCCTACAGGTGGTGACATACAAGAGATTGTACGCCAATCTCTCATAAGAACACATAGTGCCTTAGCCCGTTTGAGGCAACCAAATCGACCATTAGACCAACCTTTATATTTCTATAATATTAGAGAACAACTCAGAGGCACTAACCTCACTGTGAACCCTACAGATCCAACCCTCACTCCTGTTGCAGGAGCATCTGGAATACCACCTTCACCACCTCCATCATCTCCTTCTTCTTCTGGAGGAGATTCTTCTGACGAAGGCAGTTCCCCTTCTTAGCCTTCCACACCCACTACACCAATGGCCAACCAGAACAATACTGTTAGACCTTGGCTTGACCAGGATTCCGTAGCTGTACCTGGAGCTCAGCATCCCTTACCTAAACATCCAGAGAAATGGCTTCCCAAGTTTGACCCTAACTCAAAACAGATCGTTGAAGATCACATTAAAATTTTTATGTTAGCCATAAGACTCTGCAATGTCAAACATGAAGACGTAGTCTATAGGTTGTTCCCCTATACTTTCGAGGGCAATGCCTCTACATGGTACTTTGCCCAACAACCCCATACCATCGTGTCTTGGGAAACATTTGAGTCATGATTTTTAGAAAAGTTTGGAGATGGTAAGCCTCCGGAAGTCCTAGTCATTGAGCTTTCAACCTTAAGGATGAACCCAAAAGAAAAAGTTAAAGAATTTAATCAAAGATTCTTAATGCTTAAGAACCGAATCCCTACAGATTCCATGCCTGCCAAGAATCTCATAATAGCATACTATACTAAAGATTTGCATCAAAGTATAGCTATTTGGGTTAAATGATATAAGAAAGCCACGTTGTTAGAAGCCTTCGAGGAGGCCAACCAGATTGAAAAAGACATACTTAGTCTAAAAGACACTACTAGCAATGAAACAGAGACTAGTTCATCTTCCAAAAAGAAGATCGAAATCCTCCCTAGACCTACTCAAAGTAAAACACAACTTGAAAGCTCTGATTTAGAAAACTTAACTAAAGTTGTTCAAAAACTATCAAATCAAGTTATAGACTTGAAAATGATGACCAAAGAAGTTTCCTCAAGAAAAGGGCCTTACAAGCCCCTGTTCTGGAATCCTTTTCCCACCAATCGACCTAATCCAACCACCGAGGGCCTTAATCTAGAAAGTCTACAATATTCCCTTCAAACAATTCTAGAAGCCCAGGATAACTTGATGCCTCCTGAGATTCCTGAGGAGGTAGTTGAACAAGAGACAGTTCAAGAAGAGGAGTCTTCTCCAAATATTTTTGGACACTTCTCGGATAGCATCTTTCAAGCTAACTTTGAGACAGTACATCCCTATAATACTAGGAGTAAGACCACAAACAAACCTTCTTCCTAAAACACTACGACTTCGCCTCCAAAGCAATCTAAACCAGCTGAGACTAAACAGAGTCATGTGAACCCCAACTTAGATTATGATGTAGTTGAAGACCTCAAAAAGTTAAGGGCTAACATTTATGCTTATGAGTTACTAAAATTTCCATTTCTGCTACAAAAAATGTTATAGAATATCGCAAAGAATGGTAAAAATGGTAATTCAAACAAGGTTGTTCAGAACAAAGTTCCTCAGAAGAATTCCACAAAAAATAATCTTGATCCTCAAGACAAAGGAATCCTTCCTATAAATAATGTAAATAATGTAGATAAAGTAACTTTAGAAACTGTGAGTAAAAATCCACAAACTACCACCCTTATCACTCGTAGAAATGTACCTCCATTTTTGTTAACTTTCGAAATCTTTAATAGAAACGTGCACAATTGTATGGTAGAATCGGGAGCGTCATCCAGTGTGATGCCATGGTATGTATGCCAGAAGATTAACGTTGAAGTTGAACCCTCCACCTTAAAAATCATACAACTTGATTGAACCAATGTTAAGGTCATAGGCGAATTAAGAAATGTGCTCATAAGATTATCGTCTAACCCCAAAGTTCATCAAGTTATTGATATTATTGTTGTGGATATTCCAGAAGTGTATGGTTTGTTTTAAAGCAGGGAATGGTCAGAGCAGCTACACGGTTATTTCGTGACAGATTGGTCTCACCTGTGGCTTCCAGAGAACGACAAGCCCAACAAGATCAAGGTAAATTGTGAACACTACCTTAAATTCACTGTCACAGATTTGAACGATCCCAACGAACCATTTACACCTTCCGCTGATTCACCTGAAGTACAAGGGATGGATACCTTTTTCGACAATTTCATGGTCGAGACTTTAACTATCACCAATCCATAACAACAGTCTAAGATTGTAGCATACGTACAGCCAATAGTTTCTACACAATGATCTCATGCACCCGACAAAAATCAAATTTGGTATCTTTATTTCGACGGGTCAAAGTCCAAAGAAGGAGCTGGTGCAGGCTGTGTTATTATCGATTCGGCAAGTAACAAAACATTGATTGCATGTAGGCTATAATTTGAATGTACTAATAACACTACATAATATGAGGCTTTACTGCAAGGTCTTAGAAAATCTTTAGACATGAACATTCAAAACTTAACTGTCTTTGGCGATTCTGAAATCGTAGTTAGACAGGTAAGAGATTCTATCCACTGTCTGTCTCCGCATCTTAAAATCTACCAATCTTAGGTATGGAATTTAATGAATAAATTTTCTCCTTTCAATATAAATTCTATCCCTAGATTGAATAACTCTGAAGCTAATCTATTATCTAACGTAGCTTCCAAACTCTTCCCTGTAGAAGGCTTGTCCCCAAATGCATTCTCCGTCGAACTGTTGTTCAGACCATCCATTCCCGACAACATCACGAACTGGAGAGTCTTCGACAATGACCAATAGATTATTATCTTTTTGCATATGGAAGAAAATTTTCAAGGTGTGGTGATAGACAAAGGCATGCACGATGACAATTTGCATGATTTCACGGTAATACCAGATCCAAGAACTCCTGAATCTTCATCAGACATGGTAAATTCAATCCCTAAATCTGTAGTTAGATTAGAGAAATTTTATGATTTTCAAGATAAATTCAAAAAATCGGTCAACTGTAAAACCAATAGTTCCTCATTATCATATGAAAAAGTAAACTTAGGGACTAAGGACAATCCGTAGTGCATTAATCTAGGGGTAGG
>JZKD02S2170191.1:130921-146089 GCA_000966675.3 Picea glauca | reverse complement strand
TCATCCTTTAAACACTGCTGGAATATTTGATTAATGATGATGTTTACACGATTTTCTGGTTGTTATTTTTGAGTTAGAATTTTCTCGTTATCATAATCTGAATTTGTTTTTTTTTGGGCAGAGATAACTGCTTCTACCAGTGTGTCGCCATTGTTGGTAGCCAATTCGCATTTTTATAATGTCCTTATAAGCTTCCTACACCAGTGTTTTGAAAACCTTGATTTTCGTCGCAATCCTTGAATAAAATGACACTATTATTTTGCGTTATTTGCACACTTACCTTTGTTCTTGTTTTCACGACTGCAAGCATGAAAACTTGGTTTTCAAAGTCATATTAAAATCGTCACTAGATTTTTGCGATCATTCTTGTCGATATGCCCATTGCGTTTCCAATTTACTTATCATTATACAGTTGGCAAGACCCCTTGATCTGTACTCATTTGGCATTCTTTGATTGATTATATAATTTCATTTTATGAGTGATTGAGTTTGTGATGCATTGATGATTGGATTTATATGTTCTTTGATCGATTCACTTGACACRTTGGTTTCATGAAAACACATTTGTGTTGTGGTAAGACCCTTGGTATAAATCATTTCATACAACAAATAGTTCATATAATCAAACCCTTGGTGTGATTTTGATTTATTGCTTTGGTTTTGAAACTATAATTATTGCTCGCACAAATGTTTAATCCACTTACCATAGATTTCATTGGTTAATTGAATGGCATAGTTTTAACCTATGCAATAGTGGGTTGAATAGTTATATGTGTCGGCGGTTGTACTATGGAGATGACTATTTTGCATGGGCCGAAATAGCTCCACCACCTTCGCACGATTTGTCATTAATGTTTTCCCCCTGTCCTGTTTCACCTTTGCTAGTTTCAGATAAGCCTGTGAGTGTTCTGCCCCTGCGTATGTTGTGTTCAAACCCTGGCCCATTCACCTCACTCACCATGTGCTCTTGTCTATGGCACCAGTGGTGCGCATAGAGCCAAATGGTAGTCAAGCCCTGTTACTATTCGATAATGCTAGAAAGGATTTAGAAGATGGTGGTTGGCTCGTGTTTATACAGAGGTTCGAGGGCTTCAACCTTTAGGTTGCCCAACAATTCACCCTCACCTTTGATGGGTGTAGGGCTAAAGTGGGTGACATTCAACTTGAACTCAATGAAGAATTCATAAGCTCTGCTACAGGACTAGCAGCCATGGGCCAGCGATGGTTTAAGAACTCCAAAGTTGATGAGGTTCCATGGCCATTACTACTCGTATGAAGGAAGGTTGTCTCCTGTGATAAAGGTATGCCTATTTCTACCCTTAAACCCAGGTGGCACGATCTTTTGGTAATTGTGAAACAATTTGTGACCTGTAAAGGTCAGTATGGCTTGGTTTTTCTGTATCACCTCCGGTTATTAATGAATTTCATGGGTTATTCTTTGAACATGCTGCATTACTTCTTCTGTAGCCTTTATAAGATGTCTAAGAGATTCAAATGCGAGAAGGCTGATAGTAGCTTGTTTCATCACGGACTGATCAGACTCATCTTTGTCCACCATTTAAATCTTCATGGTGATAATTGGCAATCCTTTTTATCCTGAAATGGATTTGATAGTCCAAAGTCTGTTCAAATCGACAAGGTTGTGGTCAATGAGACTAGGGTCGGGCTAGGCGTTCCATTACATATTCTTCTACCCCCTGCCAAACCCTCAGTTTTCCCTGATATCGACCTACCCAAAATCATAACAGAGAAGNACAAGGTTGTGGTCAATGAGACTAGGGTTGGGCTAGGCGTTCCATTACATATTCTTCTACCCCCTGCCAAACCCTCAGTTTTCCCTGATATCGACCTACCCAAAATCATAACAGAGAAGACTCGGGCTATCAAGAATCCTGTGAGTAAGAAATTCAAGGGTAATCCTACTGTCAACAACAAGGGTAAGAAAAATGCTCGATTGATATCAAGACTTGCCCGGAATAAACCTAAGCCAAACGTCGTCCAAAAGCCCATAGTTCTAAGCGAGGACTCAGACTCTGATATCAAGTGTTTCTTAGCTGAAGAGTACCCCTATTCCCATGGCTTATTCTCCGAGCAACCCTATGACTATGTCTCTAATTTGCCCTCGTGCCTCAAAAACGACCCAAATTACTCGGGAATCAAGTTTCATAATGAAACCCATGTTGGCTTAAACAAACCCTCGCCTGTGTTATCAAAGACCGAGAAAAAATCATGCATCCAATGAAATGTGTGGCTAGAGCGTTATTACACTGACGTTCCCTTGCTGCAATCAAAGATAAAATCGTTATAAGATCAAGTCACAATGCTATCAAAAGAAAGGGATAGGCTTCAAGCTAATGACAAGAAACAAAAAATAACTAGTTCGATTGTCTTCAGGAATGTCGACACAACAATAGCCTTCGTTAATTCCAAGTTATCTTGATTGAAGCCTCTTTCTTACTGCTCAGGTATGAATTTCAAATATTAATTTCATTTTATGTGTTGGCTTGGATTGTTATAATCGATTGAATTTGCTCTGTTTGTTTTCATTCAAAATGATTCTGTTGCTTCCATTTTGCCAAAATAACTTCGTTATGAATCATGAGTGGGAAATTTGTTTGCTAAACTCGGACATCCCTATGATTTAGTTCTCAGATTAGTATAAGTGATTGATTGGTTTTGACTTGGTTTGATTCATTTTAGAATAGTTCTGTTGGTTTGAATTAACAAAATCAATGGTGTTCACTTTCATTTGGATTTTGATCGCATTTAACCTGTACAGAAGATTTTTATGCTAAAATTAGAACATAGTTGTGTTTTGATTTGATACGATTTTGTTGTGGTTGGATTGCTATTGGCTCTAATTTAGTTCTTATGGTTTGATTTTGGAATGATTTCATAGGTTTGAATTGGTATGATTTTTTATGAGTGTAATGCGTCATTATTAGTTATTGGTTTGATAAAATCGAGGTAGTCTATTAAATTGGAAAAACAACTATGTTTTGTTTTGAATCAACATTCTCGTTTGGATTTGGATTACATTCGACTTGTGCAAAAGATCTATTCGCTAAAATTGTGGAATTGTATTGGTTCATAACGATTGTGTCAAACCTGAACTGTTTCGATTCGTTCTTGTTTTGATTTGATTTGCAAACGATTGTTGCATGTCTTGAGTTAGCACGATTTCTTGTATGAGTTGGATTGGTATTGAAAATAGATTTGATGCTGCTCTGTTGGTTTTGATTTTCAAAAATGATTTTGTTAAGCGCAGATCGACATATTTTGTCTCTGTTGAATTTGTATGAAAAACTCGGCTAATAATTCGTTTTGAAATTGATTCAAGTGATAATTTTGTTGACTGTCAATCGATTTTTCCTGCTCCCAATTGGCAATGACAAACGTTTGACAAATCCCACATATCCTGTTATCAACTGATTAATTCAATTACGATTTCATTTGTTTCAATTTACATACAAGTTTCGATTTGATTTGCGAATAGCATGGGTCACTTGTATATTTTTAATATAGTTCTATTAATTTGAAAAAATGATCCTGTTGATTTCGTTTGGATTCAAAATTGATTTTGTTGATGGCTGAAGCAACATAAACTATTTGTGTCGATTGGAATTGGTTAATTAAAATCATTTTCATTACTGTTGAATTATCTAAAGCGGTTATGTTTACCCAAGTTGTTGATAACAAATTGAACAGAGTGCATGCATCTCTGTTATCATACGGTTGACCACGATTTAGTTTGTTCCAATTTGCATGCAAGTGTCGATTTGAATGATTCTTTTGGTTTCTAATTAGCAATCAAATATTGTTCAAATAGTTTTAATATATTCTTTAAGATTTGAATTGATTTTGAAACGATTATGTGTTCAATTTAGACCAGCTACAGAATCACAAGATTATGTAGCTAGTCTTAGAAATTAAATTTTTCTCAATTTTATTAATAAAATATCCTCTAATATTGTCTATTCTTGTCCTTTTTCAAGTGCATGCGAATTACCATGATCAATGGGGCATGTTCTATCAGTTTGGGAGATACTTTGGATATGTTTTTGTTTTAGGTTGTTAGTTTAGTTAGACTTGGGAGATTATCTCCAGATTTTCTATAAACTGTTTTGATAATTCCCATAGGGATGTTTTACCCTATGGGAGGTCTTTAAATACTTGTCATTTTTTGTAAAAAAATGCATCATCATCACTGTGGGGAGAACCAGAATATGGATTTATGATTCAGACTGAGACAAAAGTTGATGTCTTGTAACATCTTTCTCTTTCAATATATCCAACTTTTGTTTCAAGTATTCTGCATATAAGTTTGCAATTAATTATCAACTACTTTAGCTATCATAGTTCTTTGCATGTTGATGTGATTTAATTTATATGTTGTCTATGTTTGATCTCTCTTATATTTAAAAATACAGCAATTAGTTTGCTCCAGTTTAATGAATTACAGGTTTACCTTTTTCGTTAAATGAATCATTTTGTACAAGTCATTGCACACAGATTTATCTAAATGTGATGATTTGTAAATTATAAGATTGTTGTAACTTTTTATGTCTTGTTTGTTCTATTATCGATATTCAAAAGAGCATTGCTTCTTATTGTTTACTAGAGGCTTGCAGAGGATCTGATGTGGGTTTCCTCCCATCGGACAGTTGAACTGGATTCTTTACGTAGGACAAATTGGAAAGCGTTATTACAGGTTAGCTTATTAGTGTTATATAAGTAGTTTAGATAAATATATTAGTTTAGATTCGTAGTTAGAGTTATTATTTTAGTTTCTTAGTTTAGATAGTTTTATTTTATTTTATTTCTTTTTCATAAAATCATAAAATCAAAAAACAATAGTTTCACTATCTTAGGACAGATTACAAATGAGTTTTGCAGGTTTTTATTTAAATATGTAATTTGTAAATATTGTACATTTGTAATTGAATTTGATTTTGTTGGTAATTGAACATTTGATTTTATAGAATTAAATTTATTATAGTATTAGATAGTAAATTGTATATAATAGTTTAGATTTGTTTATTAGTTTGTTTTAATTTTAATTTTTATTTAGATTAGTTTATTTAGTGTAGTTTTCTTTTGTTTTTCTAGGACTTAGATCGGCTAACAGAACCGCTAAACCCGTCAGGGTGGGTTATCCCAAACGTGTTGGGTTATTTAGACAACCCTGGACCGGATCCACTCTTCCAGTTGGCGAGCGTTCATTTTCGTCTGTCAACACCTTTGTAGTGTTTTTCTTCCTGAGTAATTTTTCAGGATTGTCTATTACTACTACAAGTTCTGGGTCTGGACGAGATCTCGTAAAAACTCTTTTAGGAGCCAGAATGTTGATGATGACTTTTTATTATTTTTAATTTTAGGAATCTTTAACTAACATGCACAAACTTTAATAACCTCTGAACCTTATCTCTATATGAATTTAAGGTTTGTGATTAGTTCAGAGATAAAGTTTCCTTTATCTTAAGGGAAAGAAAACAAGGGATGGAAAGTATGTTCATTTCCCCAGTGGAGTTGCCATTTATGTTATCACTCTGTAAATTCCCAGAGGTTGTTGGAAAGTAGAAGAAACTTACCAGAGGTAACCTTATCCAACCACTTCAAAACTGGGATCTAGCCCTGACAGTTTCAGAGAGGGATCTCTCTGTAAGATATAACTTTGTTTTAACATCATATATTAGGCTAGTTAAAATATGTAGAACCGAGTTGTTTGTTTTTATAAAATGGCTGAAAGGTTTCATGCATTCATTGGGCTATGGGGTCTATTTTATAAAGGTAGATATCAAAGAATAGATGTAAAGATTCTTTTCACAGGGCAGGATAATGCAACTATTAGATTCTTTAGAAATAAAATGATGGACAACAGAAAAAAGGTGAGATTGTTTAGTTATAACCAAGAAGCATTTAATAATTTCTTGAATACAATGTAAGAAGAAAAACACTTAGATATTAAAATATAGGAACATAGTAGGCAAAGGTAAATTCTGCAACTTTAACTCTTTTTAAATGATCAGGTTAGAAAACAAAATGATAACTAAGAGAGATACACATTCAACTAAGAATAGAAAACTTCACCAATGGATGACACGCAGGAATCCTGTGAAACATCTCTTTATATTATTGGAAGATCTCTTGATAAAAAATTACAGTGCTTATAGCTTGCTAGGGAGTAAAAATCAACCCTCGGTACTTCAAAGTTCGAAGTATTTATAATCAAAATTACAAACGACCCTATCATTAATGATCAAGACATGGCAGATTCTGAGTCTAACTAACTAACTAACAAGATACAAAAATTTAGGAACTATCGATGATGTGTAGAATTCTTCATGCTGATTCTAGGGAAAGCCGTTGGTGAGTCACCCACTTGACCTTGACTGGTTTGCTTGCTGACTCAACTTGCACACCTCATTTCCTACTTGATCAAATTGAACAACTCTTCCCATCTTAGCTGACTGAGAACAATGACTTTGATTAGTCTCTGGTATATTTCGTCCACTTCTGTGTACTTGGAAAAATTCAGTTTGATGATGAAAATATATTTGATCTCACGAAGTATGTTGAGGTCAGGCTGCAAAGTTTCTAAGAATGCCTTTCCTGTTATACTGCCTTGTATTCCTGAAACCTTAGAACTATCTTTGGCCACCATGACCATCTTCTGTTTGTAATCGGGAAGAGTCATCAACTTGTCATTTAGGATCAGTAAACCAGGGAGACCTTTCTTCTGCAAAACCTTGATCTTGCTGAAGAACCTTTGAACTCCAACGTCCATGTTTTGGAATTTTTCTTCCAACTGCAACATCAGTCCTCTTTTGGTCAGAACCCTCTTGAATTTGAGGATGGTTTATGTCCTGTATTCAATCTTCAGGTCTTCTAGATCTTTCTTAGTCTTTGAATTCAGAAACTTAATGATTTCATTAGCTTCAATGAGCATTTCTCCCAACTCTCCTTTTATTTTTTCAATAGCCTACCTGCTCCTTAACACCAGTTCATTTTGCTCAAACATGATTTGCACCATAGGCCAGATTTCATTTATGGATTTGGAGATATCCATCCAAATCTTCTCCTTTGCTTCAGCAAGTTTCTTGCCTGCCACCGTTTTTTTTTTAGCTTGTCTGGTAAGAAGACTTAATCTCTTGGAGGTTTTAAACCTACCTTTTTAGTCTGTTGATCTATGTTCCTTGCAGAGTCATTTCTTCCATTGACTTTGTTAATTCTACAGTTTTTTCTAGAGTTGTCAAGGGAGTTGTTGATGGAATTTAAGCTGCAGTGGTTGTCGATGTTGTTGTTGTGATGACTTCTACGAGGGAAACAACACTCAGTGGAATAACTTCCATGAGTGTGGACTATTCTTTCTCCTTCAATAAACTCTCCAATTCTGCCTCCATTTCCATTATCTGTGTGTTATGCTACATGATTAGCCTTAGCAATTCCTCTTTCTCATCTTTTGTCTCAGCCATTTCTTTAGCCTGTGAGTCCTCTGTAGGTGGCATCTTTATTTTTTTTCTTAGAGATGTTATATCAACGTTCTTTTTCTTTAGCAACTCCTATGCTTCTTTCACATTCGAGGGATCATACCCGATCTTGACCACCAACCCCTCTAAGGATTTTATCCTGTTATCCTTTGAAAAAGAGGATATCTTTTCTAGTTTCAACTAGGTTTGAACATTGTTTAGAGATACCTGTAATTTTGCAGCTGTAGAGGAAGCATGGGCCAAAGTGGAAAAAACCATTTCTCTAGTCTGTCTATACAAATCCATCTGATCAGGTAGATGGACCTGTTTGGTATCCAATACAAGGGTTGACCTTTTGTAGTGAGTGATTTCTTTGGGTTGAGGCACCTGTGATTGCAGAAATGCCAGATGCATTCTTCCTTTCTCTATGTCGAAATCTGATAACAGTCTATGTTGTGTTGTGGATGTTTTCTTCTAGAACTGAGAAAAGGTGTTGTTGGTTAATGTCCAGTTTTTCTTCTTAATCAAATCATATTTTTCAAAAATGTTCATCTTTGCAGATCCCTGTGGACTTTGGGTGGTCACAGTTATATCAGTCTGCTTCTTTAAATAAGAAGTAGACATCGTCTGATAGCTGATTGAATGAATTGGTGTACCTTCTCCCTTAGCCCCTTTGGCAGACTGGGTATCTTCCTCACCAGACCTGGGAGTAGTATGAGTGGTCTTAGGCCTTTTAATATATAATTGAAAATCCTCTATAGATACTTCAATGACCGAAAGAGAGGTATCTTTCCTTGGTATTTTTTCCTTTGGCACCTGTGGAGTGGTAGTCTGTGAAGTCATGATTAAGGAAGACTGTTGTTCAGTGTCTTCCAAGGTGTTCTTTTCCCATTGTGTTTGGTTTGCATACTTCTCAATTTCTGGTTTGAGTCTGTGAGCATACAATGAACTTTTATTTTTAGCTCTCATTTCTGCAATGATCCCACTTATATCATAATGCCAAATGAAACTGGTGTTGAGTTTCATTTCCTTTAATATCTTATCTACCTCTTCTCCAACAGCTCAACTATTGCAGATAAAAGGTTCTATATTTCCCTTGATCCTCATCTATTGTTTTTTCTTCAGAGATACAAAGTGAATATCATCTAAATTTATCATCTGGTGAATATACTCCAATGAAAATATCCAAATAGGCAAATATTTGGGCAATTTGTATGGAGCTAACTCATATCCATACACTCTAATTTCTGTGTGATCTTGATATAGGAACTAGTCCTTGGTATTTGCGAGATCCGAAAGGTGTATAATTCTTTGGATCTCCTAGTTTATCCTTGGCTCGGGCCTACCACTGAGAATTCTTACCACGGGGTGATAAAACATTTCAATAAACTATTTAAAACTCAACTCCATGGAGTTTCTTCTAAGTAGTGAAGTCCATAGGGTTACTGCCTGTGGTTTTCTGTCCTAGTCCATTTTCTCCATAAGGAAGGAGAATTTATCTTGTTGATAAAACATGAACATGTAGGCCAGTATCGAAGAATAACAGAACATGCCTTCTATGGAGAACTTGACCAATTGCTTATGCGGGTTTTCGGATAAGAAACCTCTATAGTCAAACTGGGTGGAAACCTTTTCTTCAGAAGAGAAGATGGATAGGAAACCTAAGATAGGTTCATCCACCCATTCGTCTGAGAAATAGATAAGTAGAAAACACAGTGATGAAATGATCTGATTTCCCTTTTCTGAAAATAAGGAGGAATGGTAACGGGGATTCTTTTTGGGAAGTTGAGAATCTTGAGGGAGGAATAGTTCAAAGATTTGCGCTCTTCGGGGAAAAGACATGTTCTGATACATTTCCATCAGAATTTCAATGGTGATGGGAGAAAGGGTTTAGGTTCTGGGTATATACATCATTTGATTGATGGCATCAGGTGTAATGGAGAAAAGGATTTCTCCTGAAGATGATACTATGACTCTCTGATCGGGGAGGTAGTGCGCTTTGCATTTGAGGGAGAATTCTGGAAAATGGTGGACTATGGGAAAAAGGTACAGAGGAAGGTTTGAGTCCTAGAGTCTGATTTCATTGCTTTGATCGATGAATGTGTATTTAAATCATGACTATAACTTAGTGAAGTCGAATTCGCACATGGTTTCTGAAATCAAATAATCTTTGTCTGCTAATGGAATCCGGTCGAGATCGACAGGAGGGGGGAGGAATAGATTCTCCTCCACATATGAATTTTTGGATTTAGGTGCCATTGCTTTCTACTGGTACCTGCACACTGAACAAAAGTTAGTAGGAAATGGTTATGGTTGGGTGAATAATTGCAGAGGCAAAGGAAAGTGAGTTTCTGGTGTGTAGGGAGTATGATCAGAATGTGAATGATGACAATAAGGTTGAAAATGGGTGAAAGGATATCCGTTGGGCGAGGGGGACATGTCAAGAGAATAACGGGCATGTAGCCTATATAAATTGCCAATGGGTCCTTAGGAGCGTGAGGAGGTAGGCGAAAAATGTCTAACATGTGTACCCG
This sequence comes from Picea glauca, assembly GCA_000966675.3. Classification (NCBI taxonomy): domain Eukaryota; kingdom Viridiplantae; phylum Streptophyta; class Pinopsida; order Pinales; family Pinaceae; genus Picea; species Picea glauca. Next base: position 136,086 of record JZKD02S2170191.1, on the reverse strand, counting down.
GATGACATGGAGGGTGGTGATTGGAAAGAAAAAGAGTTATATATGACCTGTAATGGCTAGATGGAGGGGACATGCTGACGGAATTATGAGACGGGAGTGCGAGGAGAAAGTTCTAGGATGTGACTTTGTGAGGTCATGATGGTAAGTTGGAAGGATGGTAAGCAGTAAGAGGTTTGGAGCGGAGGGGGTCCAATGCAATGGACTTATGACACGTTAGGATGGGGTCCGTCAGGAAAACTGGTTCATTTCAGACCCCCCCCCCCCAGACATTAAAGGTAAGAAGGTTTTGGGGGTCTGGGATCTCCTGCTGATCATTTATTTGAGCACTGCTAGATCATCTGTTGATCTAAGCATGATTTTTATCCATCATATCAGACCTTCGCATCGTTAAAGGTAGAACGGTCACGGGGGTCCGAAATTTCCTGTAGACCATCCATTTGTGCACTATCATGTTGATCGTAGATCTGTGCACATCTTTTAATCACCATTTTGGAACCCCCCGCTCGCCGTTAAAGGAAGAAAGTTCGGGGGGGTCCAGAAACTCATCTTAGTCGTAGATCTAGGCGTCGATTGCTCAGTCGTAGATCTAGATGAAAACTTTAATCTCCAGGCGTAATTTAATATGTGTAKCAAGTCTTAGGCTTATTGCTTTTTGTGGGTTTTGTGCGCTTCTTTCCTTGTTGCTCCCCTTACTTTTGTCACCATGGAGTTATAAAACGTAACTTATCATAAAAAATTCATGAATTTTCTTGAACATTGGGTATGTTTATTGAAGGAGGACTAACTAACTTAAGTTCTAACCTACCTATCCATCACATTTATCCCAKTTTAAACTATTGGGCTAAAACATTACTCTACCTTGGGACTCTTTGACCAAGCTTAGACAATTTGGTCAAACTTATTCACTAGCTAACCTAACTAGTTGGCTAAGATTACATAGTTTAGCCAGGCTTATTCACTAATCCTATCAACGTAAATTCAAAAGGACTTGTCCATGTTTAAACTATATGGATAAAGTCATTTTTATTGCATGGGGCTTCATCCATTTATTTTATGCCCTCTTTTATCTTTTTCTCATTTTTTCTTTTTCTTTTCTTTTCAAATCATTTGCAGAATGAAATATTATTTGCAAACTAAAAATGCTAAAGTGAAAAAATTTCAATCACCATTTGATTCTATAAATTATAGGGTTATAACAAATACTATTAAATTTTTATTTACTGGCCTAGGAACAAGTTCCCAAGTATCATTCTTTTCAATATCATCCAGTTCCTCATTCATTTATTTTAATCAATTTCCATCCTTACTGGCTTCATTAAAGTTCTTGAGTTCCACCATGGATATGAAGGCTATATGTGATTTCTCGATATCTTTGATTATCCTTCTCCTAGTTTGTACACCTTTGTCTTTCTCACCAATTATCTAACTTGTAGGATGATTCTTTTGAGTAATTATGGAGGAAGCATTTGATGTTGATTGTTGTCTTGACTCTTCTTCTTTGGGTGTCTCTTCTCCACCTGATTCATCATGTTCTTATGACTCTGAGATTTGATGTTCTTCATTTTCATTATCCTCATCATATTTTTCATCTGACTTGGTGCTTATTCTCTGTTGATCTTTTACAAGATCTTCTTCATCAATTCGAACATCAATACAATCTACTAATTTATTCATTCTTTTGTTAAAGAATATATATCATTTAATGTTTGTTGCATATCCTAAGAATATACCTTCATTAGATCTACCATCAAAGTTTTCCAGATGATCAAAATTATTTTTAATGTATCATTTAGTTCCAAATACTTCGAAGTACTTGATTGATGAAGGTCGACAAAACCAAAACTCATATGGAGTTTTATCATTGTTTGGCCTTAGATGCGCTTTGTTTAGAATATGAATAGTCGTGTGAATAGCCTCCACCTAGAAGGTTTGTGAAATGTCCCTTTCACTCATCATAGCCCTTTCCATCTGTTGAATTGATCTATTTTGGCATTCTACAACTCCATTTTGTTGAGGAGTACCTGGAATAGTATCTTCTCTTTTAATTCCATGTATGTCACAAAATTCCTTGAAATATCTTGACAGAAATTCTCCTCCCATGTCTGAGTGAATTACCTTTAAATTCCTTCCTATATAATTCTCAGCTAATGCCTTAAACTTTTTTAACTTCTCAAACGCATTAGATTTTTCTCTCAGAAAGGCAACCTACGTAAGTCTGGAGAAGTCATCAATGACCATCATAAAGTAATGTTCTCCTCCAGTTCCTTCCTTTTGTGATGGTCCACACATATCCATATGAATAAGTTGAAGTGGTTTCTCTGAATATGTGAAACTCTTTGATTTGAATTGAACATGAGTCAGCTTCCCCATTTGACAGGATTCACATACAGAGTTATGAGGTTTAGATATTCTTGGAAGATCTTTTACAACACCTTCATTATTCATCTTGACAATAATTTAAATTCATGTGTCCAATCCTTTTGTGCCATAACCAACTTTCATCAAATTTTCATAAATGAAATTCCTCCTTATCTTCCTTCAAAACACAAACATTGTTTTTAGTTCTAACCCCTTTTGCAATCAGCTCTCTTGTGTTCACTGTTTTTATTTTACAACCTTTGGCAGTGAAAGTGACTTCACATCCTCTATCACACACCTGGCTAAAACTAAGAAGATTGTTCTTTAATCCATCAACAAATAATACATATTGAGCCTTGGCTCTTCCATTACCTAAGCTTACTAGACCTTTACCTCTGATATTTCCTTGAGCATCAGTTTGAAAGGTCACATTTCCTGATTTACTTTCTTTGACTAATATGAACATACTTTTGTCACCTGTCATGTGACTAGAGCATCCATTGTCAATATACCAGGGGTTATTTTGTATTTGAGCTTCCAACACTAATCCACACTTGTTATCTTCTTTATTCTTCCAAACATTGACATTTTCAGCTCTGTGATTTGAAACTGGCTTATAGTTATTTAGGCGAGAGTCTGTAGCTTTATGTCCATAATTACAACAGATGTAACATTATAGTTCATTGAATAAAGGATCATAACTTTTGTTTTGTTTAATCTGCGTCCTTTTCCCAACCATCACATGATTTGCAGTATGTGTTTGTTTGTTACTTAGTTGTCTCATTCTTTGTTGTGGCAGATATTTATTCCTTGGATGTCTTGATTGCTCATGTCTAAATCTTAACGAACAATTTATAGCTTTGTGGCCAAAGTTAGAATAATAAAAACAATATCCATAGAAAAACTCTTTGTACATGGAAAATGATTTTCTTCTTTGAGCAGGTCGATTTCCTCCATGCTGATGATTTCCTTGAGTAGAGGGTGTATTATTTCTTTGTTCTACAAATTCAGTTCTAGTACCTTTTTCTTCACTCCTCCTTGGTGGTTGATTATCTTCATTTGTTTCTGTAGGTTTGTTGTAGTCAATGGTTGTAGATTTGATAAACTTGATGGATTCTTTGTTGTTTGGTTGACCACTAATTGATCCCTCTTCATAGCCCAAACTAGTTTTCAACTTTGGATTCCTTTGCTGATTTAGAATGGTGGCTAATCCTTCTAAGGCTTTAATGCTTGTCAGATTCTAATGATATAAGGCCTAAACTTTCTCTAGACCTTTTCTGACAGACACTACTTCAACTTCCAATTTTTCACCTTTTGTTTTGGATTCCTTTAATTGTTGTGGGAGGATGTCCTCAATACTCTTAGATTCTTCTAAATTTACTTTCAAAAAAGAAATTTCTTCAGATGGTTCATTGCATGTTTTCTCATACCTGAGCAGTAACTGTTTTTCTTTTCTTTTCTTTTCTCTGAGTCTATCAATCTCTTCCATGGCATTGAAAAGTTCTCCTTCAAGATCTACTACTGCTTCACAATCAACGAACTCACTTCCTGTATATTCATTTTTTAGATCTTCTAAGGCTATTAGAATGACATCATTTATTTTAATTTCAATAGAAGAGTCATTGTCTTCATCATCTGAAGGATCGTCATCATTATTTACACAAAGGCTTTTCTTCTTAAAATTATTCTCTCTATAGAACTTCTTGTGTTTATGTTTTTCTTCATCGTCATATGTCTAATCCTTTCTTTTGTGAGGAAACTTAGATGCAAAATGACCTATCTTACCATAGTTGAAACATTTGAAGGGCAGTTTACCTTTGTATTTTCCTGATCCTTTCTTCAGTCTTCTCACAAAATTTGCTTCAATCTCATCTATATTGGATTCTGTGTTTTTATCTTCTTTAAAGGATGTATCTCTTGTAGTGGATTTACCTTTGGTGATTCTCATTTCATAATCATTTAGGGTTCCAAGAATTTGATCTAGTGTCAACACTTTGAGATCAGTTATTTCCTCTATAGAAGAGACCTTTGAGTCAAATCTATCAAGAAGAGATCTTAATATTCTCTGGACTAGAAAATATTCATATATCATTTCACCTAGACCTTTCATAGTGTTGACAAGTTCTTCTATATGTAAGAAGTACTTACTGATATTTTCATCTTCATCCATCTTTAACTGCTCAAATTTAAGTTTGTGAGTCTGAAGTTTTGCGTCTTTCACCTTTTCATTACCTTCATAACTACTTATCAGCTTGTCCCACATAACGTTTGATGAATCACAGTGCATGACATTGAAAAACTTGGCTTCTGCAAGTCCATTGAGGATGGAATTCATTTATTTTGCATTAAATATAAACTCCATATTATCATCTGTTGAGGCCAAGACTACAGGCTTCACATATCCATTTTCAACGACATCCCAAACATCAACACCTAGGGACATTAAATATGTTCTCAACCTTATTTTCCAAAAGGAAAAGTTTGTTCCATTAAATAGAGGGACTCTATTAGTTGAACTCCCTTCATGACTAGTCATGATCAAGCTTATAGATCTACGGATCTACCTTTGATCAAAGGCATTGGCTCTGATACCAATTGTTGGAAAAATAACTAAGAGGGGGGGAGGGTGAATCAATATATATATATATATATATATATATATATATATATATATATATATATAAGCCTGAATCTTTTCAAGTTCTTTTCTAAATATTTCTATATTATTATTTAATGTGTTGCTAATAAATTGACATGCATAGATATACAATATTTGATCAATCACACAGAATACATAGAGACACTGA
>JZKD02S2170191.1:112005-129713 GCA_000966675.3 Picea glauca | reverse complement strand
ATAAGCCTGAAACTTTTCAAGTTCTTTTCTAAATATTTCTATATTATTATTTAATGTGTTGCTAATAAATTGACATGCATAGATATACAATATTTGATCAATCACACAGAATACACAGAGACACTGATTTTCCTGAGGAAAACCATAAAGGGAGAAAACCTCTTCTTCTTCATATGATAAGTAGACTTTATTTTTTGTACATTATCATTCTTATGAGTACCAACTCTTTGTGAGGCTACCACCTTTGTTTTACAAGATGCAACCTGTTAAGAGCACCAACTCTCTGGTTTCTCTAGCACCCACTAGAAGGAAGCACCAACTCCCTAAGTGTTCCAGCACCAACTGGATGGAAGCACCAAATTCCAGTCACACAGGCACCAACCTGTATAACATAGAACAATGGTTCTCCCTTGCACCACCCTGGTTTTTCTGGTTGCAACCATATGGAAGCTACAACTCCCTATGTTCAAGAACCCACTTGAAACTCTGAGGACAACAATCCTCCCTACCACCCTGAGATATAAAACTTTTACATAAATTTATTACAATGATACAGTATTTGTCAATGGCCTACCGGTCTCATCATTGCTCTGCTATACTTCTCTTCTCTACCTACATCAGTTTATTCCTACTCGCATCATCTTTTGCTTTCTATTCTTTTTCTCTGTCTCTGCATGCACACCTCAAAATTCTCTTCTATGCACATGCATAACAATTGAAGACGCCCCTTCTCTTCTCTGTTCTACATATATTTATCATTACAAGTCCTCTGAAAGATCATGCACGCAACTCTTCGTCCTCTCTGGCAGTTACAATCTTCGACACTTTTCCATATGTCAATTGTCTCTATGATGAGTCTTCATTCCACTGGCAATTATCTCGAGACTCTTCAACTCCTATGGTGATCACCCTGAAGCTCTTTGAATTATCTGGCAGATACCATGAGTCCGTTCTGGAAGTTATAGAGACAAACTCCACGTGCTCATCCTTTTGGCGCCTTTCCCCTTCCCAAGAAAACTACACAGTGGGCATTGGATTTTTTGTCTAAGCCCCTTCCTTTCATGTGACCATGAAATGGGATCAGATGCATATCCAAAAGGTGCTTAGTGACTTTGTGCAATGGATATTCTGTTGTGTTTCACCTCGAATCTCCCAACTCTCAAAACTATGAGATAGAGCCTAGAGACGCTAGCTCCTTCCCCTATTCTCCTATGATGTGACCACTGGCTGTGACCACATGCTAATCAAGAAAGCGCTTTGAAAATTCATTCTTCAGATATTTTTCTATGAGATACCCTGACTCTCCCAACTCCTGAACGCTGAAGTAAATCATGCCAGATCAATAGTCCAAGACCCTCAGTGATCCGATGGTCCAGATCTCCTCTTTCTACTTCAAGACTTTGAGACTCGTGATGTCGAAAGTTAGAGCACTTCCTTTCTTTGAGGTATAAACTCCCAAACTTATAACTTTGTCATGCCAGATCAATGGTCCATGACCTTCCTCAATCAACAACTATGATCACCTTTGCAAACTCGGACTTTGTAAGTTTTCTCTTCTCCTATATCTGATTTCCTGATTTGCGAATCAGCATAATGTTGATCTCTCACCACGTGTCCTGCCTCAATGGACAGCTAGGATTCCTTCACACTTTAATACTTTGCACTTCACGATGTCGAACTTTAGCACTTCCTTTCTTTCATTTCCCGATTCCCGATTCTCCACTCTCTTCCGATCGATGACCCATCACTTTCCTCGATCCAATGGTAGAGATATTCAAAATGAATGATCCGACGGCCAATGTCTCTCCTCCTCCTGAGCTTACAATTTCTTCCGACTTATAATACTTTCTAAGTATTCAAAGGCTTTGACCTTTGTTCCTCCTACAAGTATGTCTCTTGGACCTCTTCTGCACTTCTAGAAAGCGTTGTCCCTTATGATCTTTCTCGCTAATGTAATGGTAAATCCATTATCTATTCTGAGCTTTTGACTTCATTTAGATTCTCAAAGGGTTTCGATCCTTTGGACCTCAAGGGCCTTTCTACTACACTCCTAGAAGTCCTGTGCTCGTCCTCCTGAGTTTGTAGACAACAATTCCTGATGCTATCATCATTGTTTTCCTATTTTCCATCATTGTTGCCAATATGCCATCGTCGTTGTTGTTCTTTCCATCAATGACAAGCACACTCTTCCTATAAATATTCCAACATATATGGTATAGCATGGTTGCTAGTGGGAAAAAAAACCCTTTAACTACACCAGGGTTTAAGATTTAGACAGAGTGAATAACCATATAAAAGTCAATCTATTTTACTCTACCCAAAAAATACCAAAACTAATGTAAAGAAAGAAAATAAAAGAAGAGATCGGGTAACTATACCTTTGATCCCATGTCTGGTGATGATCTCCTCAAGCTTGGTAGTTCCAATGACTGCATGTCTCCTCCCAAGGTTGACCTGCATCCAAAGATAGGCAAACAAGGACTACAAGCATGTTATTTTATTTATGATTTAGGGTTAGATATTTAATTTTAAGTATAAATCAATGAAAATACACATAACACCATCATTTGGGATAGGAAAATGTGATTCTTTTATTCATCATACAAATATTACGACTTACAATCTGTGTCGGCCACTGTTTCGTGATCCTGGTTCGAGATCCTCTTTACCATGCTCCAAGTGCACCTTGAATGGACTTCTTATCTCAACCTTCTGATCGCTTCAATGGAAGGGAAAGGGTTGAATGGAGGAAAAAGGGGTTCATGAGGGAATGTTGAGGAAATATCTCACAAAAGGTAGCAAAATCTTGCATAAGGAGGGGAAGTGAAATTGGGAAGAGTTTCATTGTTCTTATGCTTGGATCTTAAATAAGACCACAAATCCTCCTTTTATTTGGAAAAAGGATGGTTATTCGGTTGGGTGATGGGCTATAACAGGTGGATTAGTTGGGAAACTTCCAATAGCCCATGAATTTCAACGAATTCCTTGTAAATTTTGAAAGCATACATGGGTTCTAATGGTGTAGCAAGCGTATGTATGTGGGTTGTAATGGTGCAGCAAGTGTATGTATGTGGGATGTAATGGTGTAGGGTGCGTACAACTTCTAAAAAATGGTTTTTTAAGAAGAAATTCTCAACAGTGCTTTGGCGAAATATGCAAGTAAGAGGGCCAAGTCCATGTATGCAAGAGTAGGGAATTTTAGGGCTATAAAAATTCCCCCTAATGTGTGAAGTCAAAATAGTAATGGATGGTCGAAATACATTACGATATCTTCACCAATGTACAAAATCGAGTGAGCCCGGGACTAGAGTTCAAGAGGTGCTATCTGCAAAAAACAATTGTCTCTCTAAGGCAGGGATACCAATGCTCAGGATGAACTAAATCATGGTTTCCAATCAAATACACTTCATATCCATTGCATATAACTATATAAAGTGTATATGCAAGCAATACAAAACATATCTACATCTCAAAATCAGTCAAAGATATATAAGTATAGTATCCATCTTCAAGAAGCTAGTGACGCGTGATGGCTGGAGATGAGGACTTCATAGCTCGAGAAACAAATTTAAGATATTCAAAACTTAGGTAGGAGTATAATCAGAGTGTATAACTAACTACCCTGAGGTCTTTGATGGATCGTCAGGAAAATACATGAGGATCTCTATGATCAGGCAGAGAACTTCGTCGATTTTGAATAAAGACTTGACTGGACTCTCAGGATGGTCGACTCATGAAGGGAAATAGACAAACTATGGAAAGTCTGACTCAGGTAGAGTGAAGCTTACCTTGGATAGAAACATGAAAGATGATCAGACTCAGGCAGCATGACATTGACATAATTTCATGATGCAAGAGGCAACGCAAACTCTCCATGTGTTTGGAAGAGTAACCAAATAGAGGAGGACACAGCTCTATGTAGCGAGAACAACTTCCTAAGGTCATACTAGATCCCAATGCTTGGTGAACAAATGAAAGGATGTGATTTTTTCAAGGGTGACTCTCTTTTTTTTTGAAAAGGAATAGATATTTCCCATCCCCTCTTTTTGGAATATCTGATTTTTTTTTCTTTTTCAATTTTTTTAAGATCTTGAAAAAGAATGCTACATCACAAAGGAGTAAAGAGTGTCCCAAAAAATCATACTAGTTCCAAGCACAAGGAACATACTAATTCTCAGAACAAGGAGACATGTGCAGGAAAATGACATTTGGGGAAAATTCCTCCATGGATCAAGGTGTTAGGTTGCAGATGTTATCACATGAAGTTTTCATGGGTCAATTTTCTCCTTAAGTTTTAATCTTTACCCATTAGTCTTTTAATTTTGTTTTAATTTTCTCTTTATGATTTTCTTAGGTTATTCTAAACAAATAAAGTCTTGAGACTTGGCTCACATTTTGACCCACACATATGGTTTATACCCTAGGTTCATTTTGTGGTTTATATCCTTGACTCATCACTTGAATTGACAACTAGCACTATCAACCCCATGACTCTACAAACCTGACAAGTCACTCCATCCATTCATACATTTTATCCTCTCCACTCTTTCCCTTTGCCCATTAAGGAGTCAAATCAAACTTTGTAAAGTGTGTTGCCAACTCACTAGGAGTTTTCATAGTGCATCTTTGTACAGTCTGTCTCTTTACCATCATTCGCAATAATGAAGTTGATTTCATGTATTTTATTGATTTCAGCACCCTTGTCTTCAAAAGGAATTTTTCAATTGATCATTTATGAGTTTCTAACTATTTACCAAATTTGAAATCTTTCTCCTAAGTTCAGCGCTACTGAAACTACTAGTCTAGATAGAGTTGTGGATTGCACTATGGAATTAACCGTCCGAGGTGAATTGGAGGCTAAGGTGGATGCAAATGACTCCAATCTTGTTTCATATCATCCATTATTAGCTACAATATCCAGGTACTTCATGATCCATTCCATATCTAATTGAATATCATTAAGGTGCTTATGTCTTATCTTTTGGTAGCGCCTAGTGTTGTAAGCTACAACTTCTCCCACCTACCAGGCTCTTTACCTGTTATGCCACACACTCCATATCCATTTGCATATTGAATTATCCCTCCACTAGAACTAAGTCAATTTTCTTCAGAGCTCAGAAGGCCCATTTATCATTTTGGTTGTCCACATTGCGCTACAAAAACTACTACTAAACTGGGCTATAGATCCCCTGTTCTAGCACTACAAATTCCCTGTCAAACCATTGCTATCTTCTATGCTCACATATCCAACATTAGCTTTCCTTTTTCACTATGTCATCTTTTAATTTCATGTCACAAGTCTTCTTGTAGTGAAGGGTTAGGATCCCTTGCATTTTTAAGTCTTTGATGACCTTGTATGGTGGCTTGATGAAATTTTAAAACATGAACAGTGCAGTCTCCCTACATATCATTTCTCATAGTATATTTTTCCCCATTTTAAGCCATCAAATCAGTCTCTTTTTAATTCAAAAGTGAATTGGAGGAAATCCCTGAAAGACCAATTAAGGGTCACCTTCAAATCTTAAAATAACTTTTCCTCAGTTTGGTTTCCTTACCTCTCATAGCATTACATTTTTTAATATCCTGCTTCTATCCATGGATACACCTCAAAAGAAGAAATCTCAAAAGGGTGGGAGTGTGGTCAGGACTGAGCCTTCTGACATGTACCTATTTGATGATGAGCCTATGATCAGGGAGGTTTTCCAAAGGGTTGGTTGCCTATCATTCTGTCAAAACATGCAAAGGGGACACCCTGGAGTAGCAAGGAAGTTTTCTTTAAACTTATTCAAAAAAACAGGTATTCCAATAGAGGAAGAACACCTTCAGTAACCACTTACATAACCAGATCAAATATCAACACATTGATGTTTTCACATGGTAAAACCCCTATGGGGAAACATCCACGGCCCCAACCAAAGAGGCCACTTGGAGCAGTTTATTATTGCAAAGAAAAATATTACAGAGAGAGTTTACAAGTAAATTTCTCACAATCGATCATCGGCAAATGACCCTCCATGATCTTTAAATAGAGATCATGGACCAATCGGGTGTTAAGCCATAGATCAATGGTCATTAAGATCGAGGAGAGTATGAACTGTTAGATCACTCTATGTCGGGAACATATCGTGACCGTCGGATTTCCTAACTACAAATGTATACTAATGCATACTAAATAAACACACTAGAAAACACATGTTTACCCAATGACACAATAGACCAAGTAGATCTTACTAACTCCTAAGTGTCTAAATATCCTAACATCTCCCCTTAAGAACAACTTGGGATAGGATTGAATGATTTAAAACAGTGACACAATAGGAGAAGGAAGGAGGCATTAAAGCCTATTCCCCCTTAATGACAACTTTCTGAACTCCTAACATAGATCAAAGTTTGGAAAACTTCGCTTCTGTAAGAGACTTTGTGAAAATGTCTGCAACTTGATCTTTTGTAGGGAAAAAGAGCACTTCAATAACTTGATCATCAATGAGCTTTCTGATGAAGTGCATGTGTATCTCAATGTTTTTGCTATGTTGATGTTGAACTGGGTCTTTGGCAAGCTTTATGGAACTTTGATTGTCACACCAAAGGTTGGTTGAATGCTGGTGCTGGAATCTAAAATCTGAAAGGATTTGTCGAAGCCACAGGGCTTCCTGACTTGCATTTACTGCTGCTTGGTACTCTTCTTCTACTGAAGAAAGTGAAATAGCTTGTTGTTTCTTAAAGGCCCAAGTGACAAGTCCTGAGCCAAGGCTGAAAACATAACCTGTAGTAGACTTCCAATCATCAGGGTTGTCGGCCCAATTTTAATAAGTGAAACCAACCAATAAAGGAGTCCCCCTTGAACTGTAATGTAGCTTGAATTGAATTGTACCATGAACATAGAAAAGTATCCTTTTATATACTTTCCAATGGATTTCATGAGGTGTTTGCATATATCGGGAAACAAGACCAATAGCAAAGGAAAGATCAGGACAGGTATGAGTCAAGTATAAGAGGCTACCAACTAACTGACGGTATAGGGTGGCATCAACTTCAGGAGAAGTACAGGTGGAAGAAATATTGACTCCATACTAGAAGGGAGAAGGGGTTGGTTTATAATTGTCCATGTGAAAGCAACGAATAAGGTCACAAGCATACTTAGACTGGGAAAGAAAAAATCCTTCATTGGTTTGCAAAACTTGGAGGCCAGGGAAATAGTGCAAAAAGCCTAAGTCTGTCATTTCAAATTTCTTCTTAAGTCTAGTTTTCACATGGTTTAAAAGTTTTGAGTCACTACTAGTAAGGATAAGGTCATCAACACAAAGAACAAGGATTATGAGATGGCTTACTACTTTCTTGGTATAGACATTAGGATCAGAATGGCATCTAGAGAATCTAGTGGCAATAAGAAAGTTATCCATTTTGGAATACCAAGCTTGGATAGCATGCTTGAGACCATAAAGAGATTTCTTGAGGTGACAAACAAGGCTAGTGTCATTCTGGACATAGCCAGGAGGTTATTCCATGTGGATTTCTTCTTGCAAATGTTCGTGCAAGAAGGCATATTTAACATCCATCTGATGGACCTCCCATTTATGTGAGGCAGCAAGGGAAAGAACAAGAGGGATGGAATTCACTTTTGATACAGGGGCAAAGGTTTCATTATAGTCAATTCCTTCAACTTGGTAAAATCCTTTGGAAACTAACCAAGCCTTGTGTCTTTAAACACTTCCATCTGATGCATACTTAGTTCTATAGACCCATTTGCATCTAACAAGTTTTCTTCCTTTAGGAAGAGGTACAATATACCAAGTATCATTTTCCATTAAAGAACGATACTCTTCATTCATTGATGTATCCCAATCTAGATGACCTGAAGCTTCTGCAAATGTCTTTGGATCATGAGTTTCTAAAACTTGAGCCAAAAGGGAAGAGGCTCATTGGAACTGTGAATGTGTCTGACACTAATATGAAGGATCACCGACAATATCACCAGCTACTTCTCATGTTGAACGGACCCATCTAGGAAGCAATGGAGCTGGTGATGGTTTAGGTTCAAAGGAATCATCTGGAGGAGGGTGAGCAGGCGGAGGTGGATTTCATCCTCACTGTCATCATTTGAAGAAGAAACCAGATCATAAGAAGGAACAAATGTCGAAGATGGCTCGCAGGCCGAAGAAGGCACAATCGTCGAATTAGGCTCGTAGGCCAAGAGATTTTCATCAAATTTAACATCTCTTATAATAATAATTTCATTACAATGTGATTTAAGAAGTCTGTAACCTTTGAAATCTTCAGAATAACCAACAAATATACACTTCTCACTTTTAGGCTGCAATGTTTTCCTTTTCTCATCAGGAATGTTAACCCATGCTATACTTCCAAATACACGGAAGTAACTTACATCTGGTTTAATTTTAGTCCAAGCTTCTTTAGATGTTATATTTTTACGAGCTTTTATGGGAGTGCAATTTACTATGTAATTTTTACAGTTGATGGATTCCACCCAATACTTTAGACTTAATCCCTTAGATTGGATCATACAATTAGCCATTTCTTTTAATGTGCGATTCTTTCTCTCAGCAACACAATTTTGTTGTGGTGTATATGGAAGAGTGTGTTGCATTTGGATTCCTTGTGTAGTGAAATAGCTTGTAAAATTATTGTTCACATTATTCACCTCCATTATCTATTTTCAACCTTTGAATTTAATGTCCAGATTGCTTTTCTACAAGGGCCTTGTAGGCCAAAAACTTGTCAAAAAATTCACTCTTGAGTTTTAAGAAGTAAACCCAAGTACGTCTTGAAAAGTCATCAATGAAAGTTAAGAAATACCCTCACCCGAAAAAATAAGGAGAAGAAAGTGGACCACACAAATCACTGTGAACAAGCTGCAAAGGACCCAAGGCATGCCAAGAGACACATTTGTCAAAATTGTTCTGATGATGTTTTTCGAGAACACAACCAGCACAAACACCATCTATGCATGAAACAAGAGGAAGACCAGTCACCATTTGTTGATTACATAGTTGCTGCAATGAGCGATAGTTTAGATGACCAAACTGCTCATGCCAAAGTTTGCTCAAATCATCGCTATGAGCAACAAAAACTAATGAAAAAGTTGATGAACCAAAGTTGTCAAACTTGTACAACCTAGTAATATCATCAGCAATTCAAGTTGCAAGAACATGCTTAAGATCTTTTAGATCCTTGATTACAACTTGGTGAGGTGAAAAATCAACGGTTTTACCTTCACTTGAATGACTAATTTGAAATACTGATAGAAAGTTACAAGAAATACTTGGAACACATAATACATCATTGAAATTACCATTATCTACTTGAACTATTCTAGATCCTACAACACTAAGAGATCTATCATCACCAACAAATATTTTCTTGGTGTTACATTCATTTAGAGAAGAAAATATGGCTTTATCCTTAGCCATATGATAAGATGCTCCTGAATCAATAAGCCACTTATCAAAATAAGAAGTAGTAGTAGAATTTGAATTGAAGGAGAAACCAGAAGCAGAAAGTGCATGTCCCTGAGAAGAAGAAGTAGAGTCAATACTGATGTCGTGCTTCTTCATCACTGCTTCTAAAGTTGCCATCTTCTTGAAACATTTGGACTCATCATGTCCATCTTTATCACAAAAGTTGAAATGTTTGTTAGTATTCTTACTTTTATATTTTGTTCCTTTGTCACCAGTAGGAGATGAAGCTGTCTGACCAAGTTTGGGACCCTTATGTTGTTTGTTGTTGTAGTGAGGATGTTTCTTCTTGGGATACTTGGGTTTCTCTTTCTGCTGGGAAACTAAGGCTTTGTTGGAGGAACCTGCAGTGTTGATCACTCCAAATTGTACAAGATTAGCTTCCTCTCGAGTCAAAGAAGCACAAAATAACTCAAGAGTGGGTGTTTCATAAGCTTCTTCCCCTAGAGCCTCTCTCATGGCATAAAATGTAGATACAAACACAAAATATGCACTACCTATCTTAGAAAGAATAAGATAGATGCAACTCTCTTCCTCCATCTTTATCTTACATTCTTCACATAAAATTTTGAGTGTTTTAAACCTAGATAGATAGTCTCCAAGGCAAGAAAAATCATTTGGACTCAAGGTCGGTATTTGATTTTCTATCTGTTGTTCTCGAATAATATTGAGTTTACCAAACACAGATTCAATTGTGTTCCAAGCTTCTTTGAGGTCATCAATATCTTGAAGGTGGTACCTTAAATCAGGAGAGATGGAAATTCTGATTATTCCACATGCTTCAGCATTCCTATTATCCCACTTGGATTTCTTATCAGCATCAATGGGTTCTTTTTCCTTTCCCAAGGTAATCTGGTACAAGCCTTTACTTCTTAATAAATCTTCCATATGAGATTTCCATTGGAAGTAGTTGTTGCTGGTAAGCAAGACAGTACTTGTAGAATCCATATTAAATATNNNNATAATGTGGATTTAAAAACTGAAACTAATGATCTAGATGGAAAGAGCTCGAAAATTTATGCGGTTTTAAAAAAAACAACACTGAAAATGGACTTTTGATGTTAGAGTTATGCCATTTTTAAAAAAGTTGCAATCGGTAACCAAATGACCACGTGATTGTGTAAGTTGCTTTATGAAGTGACCCACTTTTATAAAGAGAAGTGGGGATCACTTTTACAATGAAGTTACTTTATAACAGAAAAGTTGCATGCAAAATAAATAACTCTAAAATAAAATATTAAAGCTACTTATAATGATTCACTTTTATACTTAAAGTGAAATACACTTTACAATTTTAGCATGAACTTTTTCAAAAAAGGTAACAAAAGAGAGACTTGAATTCAAGACCTCTTACTCAATAAGGAAACTTTTAACCAAATGATCTAGTAAAAGATATTGTAATGTTCAGAAGGAGTATTTTTCATTTTTTTTGTTGAAGACGGTCTTGGAGAGCGTGCTAAAAAGAAACTATTTTCACACAAGAAAACAATTTCGCTTCTCAATGACAACAAGGGTTAGATCTCGGTTAGCTTACCCGGAAGATTCACCTTTTCCTATCTGTTTTTTATTTTCCAAGATCGCACAGAGCACGGGGAAAAGAGAATACACATATATAAAAGAGTAGCAACCCATAAATAAATAAAACAAAACCGAAATAAAACCAAAATACTACTTTGCAAAAATTTAAAAAAATGTGTATTCAAGCTTTATACCTCTGGATCTAACTATAATGGTCGTATCTTGGGAAAACGGAAACCTTTTCGAGTGAAAAGAAAAGTGTTCCTGACTGAAATGAGCCCTCCAGACGTAATGGAACAATCCTCTCAACCCATAAATTTATAGAAATGACAGAAAGTGGAGATGAGGCAACTCAGCTTCACGATATTGATCTTCAACAAGAGTGGGTCTTCAAACAGGCTCTGATACCATGTTCGACAAAAAAAGTACTCAAAAAGAGGACAAACACCTTCAGTAATGACTCACATAACTAGATCAAAGATCAACACATCGATGTTTTCATGTGGTAAAACCCCTACGGGAAAACATCCACGGCCCCAGCCAAAGCGGCCACTTGGAGAAGTTTATTAATGCAAAGAAAAAGATTACAGAGAGATTTTACAAGAGAGTTTCTCACAATCGATCATCGACAAATGACCCTCCATTCTCTTTAAATAGATATCATGGACCAATAAGGTGTTAATCCATGGATCAATGGTCATTAAGATCGAGGAGAGTATGAACTGTCGGATCACTCTATGTCGGGAACATATCGTGACCATTGGATTTCCTAACTACAAATTCATACTAATGCATACTAAATAAACACACTGAAAAACACACTTTTACCTAACGACACAATAGACCAAGTAGATCTTACTAACTCCTAAGTGTCTAAATATCCTAACAAAACTTTGATGGCACTAAGACCAGGGTAGGAACCCTTGAGTTGGAGGTATCTGAGGCCATTATTGCAAAAACCACTGAGATACCCAACATTGGTGAGAGGTGGTTCAAATCCATGATTCTCAATGCATCCTTTTCCAAGGATTTCCTCAAGCCAGACTATCAGAAAGACAATTTGTCTAAGGGAGTGCCTAGGAGCCACTTGGTTGAGGGTTTTGATAAAATGTTGAAAATCATCCAGAGGTATTTTACATGTGAGGGAAAATTCAACATGATATACCAATATCACATTAGGATCTTGTTACATTTCACAGGTAAGGATTTGATGAATATCCCTTTTTATCTATTTGTAAGTATGGGAAATATGATTGATAGGGTCCAAGCCAAGTCTAAGGCTGTGGACACTAGTGTTTTCCACTCTAGGTTGATCGGGATGTTTGTTATGGATGAGTTGAAGAAAAGAAACCTTTCTTGGGAACAGTTCATTCTCTCTGCCAATCTACAGCTAGATATAGTCTCTACCCCTCAATCTAGAATGGAGAGCCATTTTCTAGCTAGTAGTGTTTCCCAAGCAGAAACAAGTAAGAAGAGAAAGAGAAAACCTACTTCCCAAGACAAAGAAACTCCTAAGGAAGTTGAAGAAGAGAGGGAGGTCCATCACTCCCTATAAAGACATTTTTCACCTCATCCTTCACATGAACTGGAAGAAGCTCCTTCATCAACCAAAACCACAGCCAAGAAGGGGACAAAATTGCATTTCCCATCACCTGTTGCATCAGCTAAGACCAGATTCAGGAGGCCTTTTACTATATCATTGTCCCACAAGTAAGCTATTGAAACAGAATTCATACCCAAGGCTTTAGTCCCAAAGAAAGTTAAAAGTAAAAGTGACACAGTTGGGAAGCCTATTGAGGTCATGACCAAAAAAATTTGTTCATATGAAAGACAAAGATAAAGGGGAAGCTACTGAGAATCCTATTAAAGTCATAAACATCATCTCTCCCCCTAATAATCCCACTTTCAAGAGATTGATTAGACAACGCAGGGATGCTAGAAAAGAAGTTGCTCATTTGAAGGTAGAAAGTTTGATTGAGAGAAGGAAGATGAAGGAGCTCATGGACATGTACAATGAAACCCTTGATCTGGCAAGGTTTACAGCAAGAGTATTCTTGCCTCTCCATAAAAAACTTAAGACTCTGTACATGAAAAATAGAAGCATTCAATCCCAAAACAAAAATCTCAAAGAAGAATTCCAACCCTTCAAGAATGATCTATCCCAGAAAAACTTAAATGTTCTAGCATAAGCTATAATAGAAATAAATTCCCCTGTAGTAGAGAGGAGTTCCCCTGCAAAAGAAAGAGATGTTGTTGTGACAGAGGGAAGTTCTCCTGCAACCAAGAGGAGTGATAGATTAAGAAAGTAAATGGAGAGTATGACAAATCCACTTTTGGTGATGATTACTTTTTGCAAGCTTGAAGTGTTCAAGGAAATATGATATTTTCACATATGGAGGCATCTACAGGCTCAAATTCCATATACTAAGTATTTTTGTGTTTTTGAGGATTCATTGCATAACACAGAAAAAACACAAAGATTTTGTAGCGCCTGCTGCTACGGAATCATCTACACGGACAGTTTTTTCGTTGCGCTACCATAGGTGCTACGGAATCACCTAGCTAGACACATAAAAGGCGTTAAGGAATCTACAGAGCATTTTTACAAATGGGCGCTACAGAATCTGTAGAGTAGTTTTATAGGAGGGCGCTACGAAATCTACTACCAAATGTGCTATGGAATGGTGCTACGAACTAGATATTACAGTCAAAGGTTTTTAATTCATTTCTTCCTCTTGGCTTTGATGATTTGGAGGGAACCAAAGATCAATAGGTGGTAGTTGGAGATTATCATACAGATTGGAGGACACATGGCACTAGAGAATATGAGCCCAAGAAACAAAAAAGCATGTCATCCATATCTTTTTAGAGTTGTTTCCAACAAGCTCCTTGATTTTAATAGTTTGTTAGATCTACTTGTACAGATGTTAGACTAGTAGATTTTTGTGGAGAATCCTAGTATAGGAAGTCTAGCTCGCACCTCTAGTTGTTTTCTACTATTTTTATAAATACATTCGATGAATAATATTTTGGGTTCGAATGGTTGAGAAGAGCTCCCTATTTTGTAATATTTTGACTAAACAAAGTTGTTCTTTGGTTATGTATGAGACCTGAGATATTTTCATTAATAGAAGTCAGCCTATTTTCATCCTCTTGTTTCTTCTTACTCTCAAATTCTCATTATTGGATGATCCGTATCATATTTTGTGGTTTTTTTATAATGGATGTTTTATTATAATGTTGCTATGAATGTTTTTCATTATTTTAAACTTTAAGTTCAGGAAGTTCTTGTGACTGAGTTTTTCTTCACCTAGTTGCTTGAAGTCTTGATTCTTATAGCAAAATTATCCACCTTCCTCATTAATTCTTCATTCTATTCACCTTTATCCTTAAACCATTGACTGAAGTTAATAAAAACCTCATTTTCTTATGCATGCTTGCCCATATTTATGTGTTAAAACATTGTTATGTTGAGTTTTGTCCATTTTACCTTTAATCATTAATTTACATTTACAAACCTTTTGATGGGTATTGGGCTTATCCTATTGCAATATGAGGGTGACTCTCGGTGCTAACAGTAGAGGCAAGAAGTGCTACAAGGCTTGTGTATAACTCATTCTTCAAAGGTTCAATTGAGAGCAACATGGAGCTGGAATTAGGCCAAAGATGTAGAGATGAAAATGTGATTAAGCAAGACACAATGAGACCCCTTCAATGTAATTTTTACGAGCCCAGAGAAGGTAATATCGGTAGTTTTTTCACGTTTAGAGAGTCTGAAAACGCGTAAAACAAGACTTCTGGGAGTATTTTTTTCGAAGATAGTCTAGTCGGTTCGAAAGTCTTTTCAATTTTAAGGAGTATAAAAAGAGCTTAACTATGGACTCACAACCTTTTTCTAAGTTTAGTCTCCTTAGCCCGAAAAAATATAAAAGTAACTGAGGAGAACTCTCGTGGCGAGACGAATCTCTTGAGGCATACATTTTTCCACTATAATCTACAGGCTGGAAAAAGAGTTAAACTCATGTCATTAGATGTTCTTCTGGACCAATTTAACGAGTGTGAAGGAACAAGCTCACTCAAAGATATTTTCAATTTTAGGGAGTCTGAAAAGAAATTAACTATGGACTCCGTAGGGGTTCCTTTTTTGTGATTAATCTCTAAGGCCCGTAAAAGGTGATAAACCAAAACCAAGGAGAATGTTCCTTTTTTCAAAAAATTATCCCCTCAGGCTCGAAAAAGGGTTAAAATTATGCCTGAGAACACTCTTCTAGTGAACCAAAGTTCCTAGACCATACCTTTATTTGTGAAATTATCCATTCGAAACGTAAAAGGGGTAAACTACCGTCAAACATATGTGCCCTCAAATTTGAGTTTGGTGAGCATGAAGGGAAACAAGATTGCTCGGCAATATTTTCATGTTTAGAGGGTATGAAAAGGGATTAAAGAAGACTCCAGGAGGATACTTTTCTCAGTTAATCCAGACAATATTGAAAAGAATAAATATAGTCTCATCGGATGTTGCTTTTGAATTTTAAAGAGAACCTGAAAGACAACAAAGCATGCTCATCTAGGAGTCCCTAGGGTAAGGCCAATAATGATGGTGCATAAAACAAATGAGTCTTAATCTCATAATCATGACAGGAATAACAAGGAATCCTGAGCCTATATTCATTAGTGACAACATGGATTCCAAAATGAAACAAGGATCTACCTAGGGCATCCATGTAAAGGTAGGATCTACCACCTAATTACGACACTTCTAGAGCAGCAATGAAGGTTTTGTGTCACACTTTGGTGGGTTCGATCCTATGGAAAAGTGGAAAAGACAACGAGATGTAGAAAGTGGAGAAGAAATCCTAACTTATATGCAAAAAGTTGGAAAAACTGACTTTTACCAAAGGATACCAAAAAGTAACCCATCCCCAAAAAAGTTACCAAACCAAAAGGAAAACTGTACTGGAACATAAAATAAGAAACTCGGAAACATAATCAAGTGATCACCAAGCTAGGAAAAATGAAAAAGGGGGTCAAAAAGTGGAAAAAAAGGCCAAAAAAGTCTATAAATAGAAGTTGACATATCATTTTTACCATTGCAATTTGAAAATCAACCAAAAGGAGAAAAAAACCCTTTTCTAAAAGAGTTGATTCTAGGAGCTTTAGTGGACAAAATGAGCTTCTACTTGGACCAAGTAAGTACAAAATCATCCCTCTTGCATTTTCATACTTCATTTGTGCATTATTTTTGGGTTTTGAGGGGGATCTCTCTCCTAAAAATAGCAGCCTTGCATGTCCACGGGCTGTCCGAGGACAGCTCGCGTATGTACTTGGGCAGGAAACAAATACACCTTTGCAAACTTTGAAAAAATAAAAATGCAAGTACTAAACTTCTCCATTTTTCCATGGAATAGGATGTATCTCCATTGGAGGGAGAGGGAGCATGAGGACATTGAAATTTTGGTCAAAGAGGAACCTACATCCATGGTCGCACTAAAATAGTGTTGGCTATGGAAGTTCTTCCAGTGTCCATTTATGAGGGAACAACCTAGATTACTCAACACTCTTGTGGATTATTAGAACCCGCATCCAAAGGAATTCATGCTAGAGAGTCAATCGTTGACCCCTATGACAGAGGACATTTACTTATTGACTGGCCTCTCTAGGAGAGGGGAACCATTCAATCTGAGGACATTTCCCCCTAGGCCTTTTAAAATCGAGGATTATATCTGGATGTACTGTGAGGCCAACACCGAGAAGGTAGGTTCTCAGGTGTCGATTAAAATATTACCAGTTTGACTCTACGAGTGATCTTATTTTTGATTGGGCGGATCACTAGATCTGCAACCCTGCATTAGGCCTCCCGGGCACACATGCACTGTGCCATTCAATGTCAAGAGGCACATATTTTTTACTAGAGCACGGCCATACTGATGTGCATGAAGAGACAAATGATAGTGTGTCATCAGAGTACCAACAAGAACTTTAGGTTTGGTACCATTTTATGTTCCTTCTTCTTCGAGAGGGTTCCCAATCTCAGTCCTAGAGAGATAGTATGGGGGCATGTGGCCTCCTTCCCATCAGTATGCAGGTGGGTAGCATTGTTGCCACGACAGGGTGGAGGGAGGACCATAGAGGCCTTCAACGACAAATTTTTTGACTGGTGGGTGTTAGGACCATATATTTTATAGGGAAAATCAATATTCTGACTGACATCTATTTCAGGCATTATGCTTTTGCTCACGACACACAACAAAGATGTAAAAGAGGTAGAAATCTCTCAATTCACTTCAGCTGTTATCACACAAGAGTTTTTGTTTTCGATAGTTAAAGAGTAGAGTCTCATGTTATGTTAGCTACCAAAAGAGAGAGCTTTTAGTCACTTAGAACCCAATTTTTGTGTACCCCTAGCGACTGAAAGCCTGTAGCTAGATTAAAAAAAATGGCTTTCTGATTTTCATATTCATCACCCTGGACTTTGTATTTCTCTCATTTCTCAGGTGTTCTGGAATTTTTCTGAGTTTTCTAGCCCATGGACACATCATGGGGCAGAATTCTTTAGTTTTCAATGCATTTTATGGTTGTTATCACTGAAATTTCGTCCGCACAGGGCGACAAGAACTCCGCATCATCAGCACAGAAAAACAGGCATTCATGGCACAATGATTAATTCCACAGCACAACAAAAGGGCCAAAACTATACAAAAATGGCTAAAAAATTAA
>JZKD02S2170191.1:19002-32893 GCA_000966675.3 Picea glauca | reverse complement strand
GAGACTAGGAGGTATAATTACAACTAATGGCCTAAAGCTGACATAAATAAAATAACATTACTAATATAATATGCCCCAAATTAAGGGGTAATGAGCCAATATTAGGGCTTAACATCTTTGGAGAATAAGGCGTTGTTGATTTTTCGGCCCACCATACGGGAGAGGTGGAATTCCCAGAATTCCAACCTCAAAAAATAATTGATGGATTATCTTGAAAGCCTTTTTGGTGTAGACACATTTAATAAGACCTTGGTCATCACCACAGTTGGACAATATTTAAAATATACGTAAGAAACATATAGGAAGCACTTGAAACAAAACGATAGGTACGATCATCCTCTGATGATTCTAGAGAGGGAGTGGAAGGCCCTCATTGAGGACACAAAATAGAAGAAATTCATGATAGATGAAGGAAAAACACCCTCTGGTCCCAGAAGGTAAATTACAATTTCAATTCAATACCATCAATTTTTTTCAGATATAAATAAAATTGTGGTATATATTAACATACTTGAAACTTTTGATGATAGGTTGACTGACATGTCAAAGGAAACAAAAGAAAGTCTTTCTAAATGTGGGCAGCACAAGCTAGGCTAGGGCGGCTACTTGAAATTGGAGTCACAAATTGTAAGTAGCTAAATATATTATTTGTATCGCCTTAAAAAGTTGGGGTAATTTCAGAGAATACCATTAAAAATACATACTCTTATGCAATGCAGAGTGATGAGTTTGGTACTGAAACCACGGAGGAAGACCTCCATATTGGTTACAAGTATGGCTATAAATTTGTAGTTGAACACCGAAAAATCTTGGGGCAGTTACCAAGAACCACTTTGAAGGATAAGGTAAATAAAATTCAATCCACATTAACCTTTATTATTAATATAATACAATCATGTTGGATATCATTGATAAATTTAATGTTTTACAACTTTGTTTTAATCAGGGGAGCAACATTGTCAATGGATGCACTAGTATTGGACAGCAGTGCGTTGATAGCAGTTTGCAACCAGAAGATGGTTCTCCCATGCAGTCCCAATATTCCACGGGAGTGAAGCCCCATGATGGTTCTACAACTAAGTTGGCACATGATGGTAATATGGTTGTATTTCAATCATATACTTAATAATTTTCTAGTTATACATTTTGTACTTCTACTTTTTTTTACTTATACATTTATGATTTTCCTTATAAAGTTTGTGGTCTCAATGGCAGATAAGTTTTTACTTGAGGGTCATACAGTTGAATAGGATCATGTGGGGGAAACCATTCCAATGGTGTCGACCAATGCACTAGGTAAATAATGACATTGCAGGTGTTTTTTTTAATATTATTGAACTGGTTCAATGATATTTAAAAACTGGCCATCTATTTTTTGTATTTTTTTCTTTTGTAGGTGATGCCTCATCATAGAGGCATCCATTACCCTGTGAGTACCTCACGACTAGGCGTTCTCTGCATGAGAGGACGCAATCACAATCATATATTGAAGAGCACCCAAAGAACGAAGACGTATATATTGATGAAATGCTTGGGAACTATAGAGCTAAGAAGAAGAGGTCGGCTAAAAGTACTAAATGATGATGTACATGACTATTTTAATAACTATTTAATATAAAATCTATTTTCTGTGAAATACGTTTTTTTACTTGTTGGGTCGCCAAAATGTCATTCTTTTACCAACCTTTTACTTCACTTTTCACCATATTCCGCTTTCCCGCAGCCTTACATTAAGACCATTTTCATGATTACATAGGATTTTAGACCTAATTTTTGCCAAAGCATTAATTTTAGTATTTTGAGTGATTTTATGATTACATATTGGAAAAATAACATGTTTTCCCTTATTTATCAAAGTGGGATGAGTTCTATGATGTTTACAGGTACATTTTAACACTCCAACCAAGTCATATGATGGAATAGAATAAAGCCTCTTTTCACATCAATTTCCATTCTCTATTTTTTAGATGTAAAGTGATTTAGTGTAGTGTATGATGTTAAGGAATAGTTGTTACTTTTCTCTTAGGATAATTGAGCTCACTCCAAATGGATCAAGGAAACATTTTATTTCATTGTAAACAATTGTGAATATTGGTATGTATATATGTTTTTTTTTTGCTGTAAATATTTCAATAGATTTATATGTTGGGTATTGGGGAATTGAGAGTGATGTGAGGAGGGGGAGGGGCCATAAGAGATTCCTCCTTCACATGGTTGGCCATTTTCAATATAGAGTAATTTATTGGAGTTGTTTAATCTTGGAACAAACTTCCCACTATCCAATGGAGCAACAAAAAAGTCAATGTTGACTTCATTGTTGCTACTTCAAATCAAGGGAGGCAGTTTGATCAAATATTAGACACGTGACTCCAATAAATTATTCTTTAAACCAAGAGGATATCATTCAAGTATGTTCTGACACTCTCGTAAAAATGCATCTTAGAGTAAAAAATTCACTACAAATATGACTTATATTGTTTTTTTAGATATTTATGGAGGTTGAATGATTATGGCAGGTACTTTAAGATCTTTCTTCGTCAATTGAGGGAAGATCAAGACTAACATAGGGTCATACAGATGAAGAAAAAAATGCAAGGGAAACCATTCCAACTGTATTGCTGACCAGTTCATCATATCAAGTGTGATTTCTCCTTTCATCATAGTTTATATAGCCATCAATTCTAGTTATGTTCAATGTTTATGAATTGTTATGTGATTATTTATTAATGTATGGTTTTCTATGTGATAATTTATTGACATATATAATTTGTTTAGTACTTGTCATGTTCTCGCCTTACATCCAGAAATGGTAGATACAATTCCATTTATATTGAGTGAAAGAAACCTTGGATTCCTATAGGGATTGATGAAGTGTTAGTTCATGCATCTACTGCTAGGGGTCCGCTTAGAATAAGGCCAAATGAACTAAGAAAAATTTCCATAAATAGTGTTGTTGTACTATGCCTCCTTTTTCTAGGCATTGTTCCAGATCATGGAGCATGTATTTTTACCATCCATCCTAAATATCCTTGCATGTTGATCATGAAAACCTAGAAAGTGCTTCAACGATACAATTTTCCTCCTTTACGCAAAGTCACCCAGGGATGATAAGTCTCAGTATGAACACAAAGAGATAAAAAGGAATCATATCATGGGGACAAACACCCTCTAAGAGGTGAGGATGTAGAAGGGAAGGCTATGTAAATTGTTGAATGGTCATAGAACCATGAGCTTCATTTTAACATGAGATTATTGAAATCAAGGTTGAGTAAGCATTCAAAGCTTGTTTTCCTATTTGGATTTCTAGGGTAAAATATCTATGTTTATTGAGATTTTAGAGCAATGTGATTATTTTACTTATATGTCTCTATATGCATGTCTATATCTTGTGTGATCCCTTTGCATACACTACTTACTACAACACTTGCAATTCACCATTTTGGTTAACCCACAATTAATTTGGTCAATTGGTGTGAGAATTTCTAATTCATTTTGGTTAATTGTTGTTGAAAATCACCTCTTGTTAATTTTTTTGATAGTTAATTGGGTTCATGAGATCAATGGCCATAATGGAATAGTTATTTCAAATCCCCAGCCAAATTTTCATTCTTAGTTCCTTGTAATCAACAATTATTTTCCTCTTACCATACCATTGGGAAATTAATAAAGTCATACGTGGAAATGGATAGAGACTTATTTTTGGAAAGTGAATGAGCCACCTATGTTCCCAATCATCCCTTTTAAGAGCATCTTGGAAGAGCCAGTTAGTATTTGGGCCATACACCCTACTCCAACCATTCCAATTTGGTCATCGTCACTCTTCCTACAACATTTTATGTGAGTTACAACAACCAACAAATAACATTGATGTAATTTAGAGGTAGCAATGCTCTTTTCCATTGACACATTGAGATTTTTATGTAGTAAAGGCAATGCACTCTCTTCTTTAATTGAACTTCCTTTTATTTGTTTTTCTTATCTATGTGAAAGAGGGAGGAATGAAAATGGTTTATTCATAATAGAGATTCAAACAAATTACTAAGACTTAAGTGAATGGGTATTCCAATGTCGAACTAAGGTTTAGAGCAGCATCAACTCATACTATTCACCTTGATGCCACACCCCAGTTAGTTTCACACACCATTAAATTGGACAACCATACATGATGTCTAAGTTAAGAAAATGTTCAAGTGAGCCATTGTTGATGGGAGGATATACAAGGAGCAATAGTAGAAAGTGTTGGATCATTTTACTCTTTAGCATAAACACTTTTTCATAGGTCAATTGGGACATTTAAATTGTTGTTTTGTATTTGAGTATATGTGAAATTGTATCTTTCTAGGTAGTGCTCACATCAAGGAAAACATTATATTCTTTTTAATATTGGAAAGTGTTACAAAAATTTAATGTTTGGTCTGCATTTATATGTAAATATATATGCTAAGTGTTGGAAATGTTGTCACTTATTATCATGGGAATGCGAATGTTTAGTGGTAGTTGGATTACAATGCTTGACAATTTTTGCACAAATAAATTTGTTGTTGATTTACAACCCAATAGTGGGTTGGATCTTTATTGGGCACTCATCCAGACCTACACATACCAATAGAAGATTTTGGAACCAATTAAAAACGAAGAACCAGATTGGTTTCTCCATTGTAGAGAGTTTATTGACCTTGGTGATTAAAAACTGAGAAACTAACTTAGATTATTGTTTATTGTCCATGAAAAATGAATTATTATCCTAACTATGAGATAAATTTCAACATGAAAAAAAGGTACTAGAAAACCTATATTGGTAGTTAGGCTCAAACAATTATCTAGGGTAGAAAATTTTTCAGTAAACCATTTTAAGAGGAATATACTTGTTGTCCTAAAAATATCAAAATGGTTCAGCCAAGAATCCCAAATTTTGTGATGAAGGATGAGATGGAAATCAGATTTCCTCCCCACTTTTTAGAAGAAATGGAAGACAACATAAACATCGTTGTTATCCTTAAATGAAACCTCATTATTCTTATTGGTACAAGATGGAAGCTAAGTAGTATGGATATCTATCTCAATTAGAATAACATGGTTAGAGAATCTCCTCTCTTTAGTGAAAGACTCAAGATAACCATCATAAACTAGAGGAGAACTTAGGTCAAAGGGAGTGAGGTTTTGGGTTATGATGGGGTTGCAAAAATCCGATCTTCCACTGAAACAATCTTAATCTAAAAAACACTTTCCTTAACATCCTTCTTGTATAAAAAGGTATCAATATGTATTGAATTAGCTAATGAGAAGTGTGCACCAGTATTTAGCAAACTATATTTGGGGGAAAACCAAATTTGATTATATCCATCATTGGGAACTTTAGGCATCTTCTCACTTTCTTCTAGGAAGCAAATTTCATCCAAATGTTAGGTTCCTAAGGGATCATCATAAATAAAATCACGATGACCAATGGAATAAGAGTCCAAAACGTTATTTGGACTACCAAGAGTAATTGCCTAAGATTATTTATCATATTTAGGACAAGGTTGATTATATAACTATGATACCTTATGGTTATATTTGTCAGCAATGTGATCATGATTAGGTTTCCAATTTTTAGGCTCATATTTATTAGACAAAAATAGGCTTCCAAATCAATCATGCTTGAAAAAATTATTTGTCATATCATCAAACTAAAAGTTGATAGTGTTTACATCAAGATCTAGATTTATCTTTATATGCTGGAAGATTTTTTCATTTGAAATACTATCAGGAAGAGAATTTTGTGAGTTATTTCCATCGTTGAATGTTTGGATTTTTTTCTGGCCAAAGAGAGAGGTTTTAAAGGAATTTATCTAAAGTTGGACTATTACAAGGCCTATGACAAGTTGGATTGGAAATTAATTCTCCACATGCTTGAGTGGCTAAGATTTCGGTCAAAGTTCATATATTATGTCAATGTTCTCTTTTCCAATGCTTTGGTTATTTTGTGCGTTAATAGATCCCTTACTTATCTTATTCCTCTTAGCATATCAATGAAGAAGGGCTGCCCTATAGCCCCTGATTTATATGTTCTCACATCTGATGCCTTGGGTTATATATTATAAAAGGTAGGTTACCAAGGTAAAGTTATTGGCCTTCCCCAGTAATATTTAATCAACTCCCATTATTCTTATTAAAACCTTTTGTAAAGATTCTAAAGAGAAACTACAAGAGGAGAAAACCTCTATGGTACTTATTGGATTAGATGATCACCCAGGGTGGATTCCTTCCCAATGGAAATGGGTTCAAAGGGGGGAAATCACCAAGTATATTGGTATTCTATTTAGCATTGACATGACTCAAAATCAGATGTGAAACTAGGTTATTAATAAGATTACAGTCAAACTTTGATACTAGAATAGTCAGGACCTTTCCTTAGCAACCAAAATCCAAGTGGGGGACAAGATTTTCAGTTTAATGCATATATATTATTTGTCTCTTTGGCTTCCCAACCAGTAGGGATACAAAATATCTCTATCTTAAAATATCTCTTTTGGGTGAAGAATAAAGGGGGAAAAGTTCTAGCTATGGTCAAGTGGTTGGTGTGCACTAGGAAACCACAAGATGGAGGACTTAGCATTCCTCATTTGGCCACTTATGGCCTTACATTGGTAGAAAAGTGGTTTCTTAAGGACACACAGGGAAATGAATTATGGAAATAGATAATAAGGGACAGACTTAGACATCCTTTAATGAAATGCTATAAAGTGCCTAATATTTTCTTTGAAAATGTCCTTGTGGCTGTACCTTTTTTTTTTTAATCCATGGTAGATTCAATTTAAAAGTCTCCAGAGGGCTTGGAAACAAGTCACAACACTTCATTGGAAGCCTTAGGATTCCCAAGTTAGAACCAACATCAATACTTATAACTTATGGTGGTCTCCTTTGACCAAAAGGGCCCTCTACCCCTTAGGAATCCAAAGTTGGTTCCCTTTAAAGAGACTTTAAAATAAGGGTATATGCTCTTTTGTAAATTTGTGGGATACCGTTTCCAATAATTGGAAACCATGGTCTCTGATCAAAGATAAATTCCACTTACAATCATAAGATAAATAGATTATCCTTAAGTTGACCAATAGTCTCTCCCAAGAATGGTTTGGTAAGCTCCATTTTCACCCCTAGGGATTAAGGCTACAAGACTAGTGTTAGGAAAATGAGTTCTCCCTTGATAGTCCTTCTACTAAGAGTTAGTGTCATTCTCTTCATCCTTGCACTGATGATGACATGTATAATAGGATGAATAATAGATGGCCTATCTCTCTTTACTAGAGAGATTGATAATCACTCTTCGTAGAGCTTAAAATGGTATCTTATCACAACAAGTTAAAGGTGTTTAGATGGGGCATCCTAGAAGTAGGCTTAACCTCTTGTGCAAGACTCAAAAAGTATAAATTAAGGGATGGTAACTGTCCTTTTTGTTCTATTAAGGAGACCACACTACACATTCTTTGGTTCTATCATATTACTCAAGATATTTGGTGTAAATCTAGATCAAAGTTATATGCATTTATAGTGGCTAATAGTTGGAAGGAAGGGCTTATAGGTATAGGAATCCTTGTTGATAAGATATTAAGTATGATTATTGTTAATATTATCATCTCTTATCACATTTTTAAGACTTTATGTAAAGTTCTATTTGAAGAAGGGTTCTTAGTCAATGTTGTTGAGACAGTCTCTGATATCATTTCCATGTTCTTATTATAGATGAAAGCAAAGTCAAAATGATATCCCTTCTGAACAAGAAAATAGAAAGTGCTTCTTCATAGGTAGAACAAAGCTACAAGAGGTTGAGCTTAAGGATATTGAATCTTGAAGGTGATATTTAGAGGGTGAAGAGGAAAAAATTGATCCAAAAGTGTTATTAATAGTGAAACTTCATGCAAAGTTTATTCGGAATTTCAATGGGGAGTATCTAAAATCCTATAGGGAATTAGATTGTTTACTAATTTTGAGAAAAAAAATTCAAATAATTATTTCAAAGTAATATGATAAAATGGTATTTGGGTAGTGACCTTCGAAATTCCAAGGATTTAGTTATGAGCACCATGATTTCAAACTATGTGTGCCTACATGATTTGTTGCGAAGTGCATAATGTATTTGTGCATTAGTTGAGACCAAAAAATCCTCTTGCATCATCATTTGGCACAAGTCCCAAACCTAAACAACGTAGAGTTCCACAATCAATGTCTGTGGAAAATTGGAAATTGTAGTATGATTCTTTATAACATCTACGTAGTCTCATGAATATTTAGTTGATGTAGTTTGATGGAACTTTTTGTTTATTTAAAGTTTAAACATACTTATTCTAAAGAATTTGAAAAAATGATGCATGTTCAAAAAGCCTAGAAATTATTCAATTGAATTCAATTTCCATGTTCTTTATGAACTACATTCCACTATCACAATATTGATTGTATTATACTTTTCC
The DNA here is from genome assembly GCA_000966675.3 of Picea glauca. Classification (NCBI taxonomy): domain Eukaryota; kingdom Viridiplantae; phylum Streptophyta; class Pinopsida; order Pinales; family Pinaceae; genus Picea; species Picea glauca. The sequence goes on along the minus strand of JZKD02S2170191.1, from coordinate 24,446 downwards.
AGTGATATTAGGTCTCCATCATTCCAAAAACAAGAAAATAATTAAGGTGATCATTGAATCATTTTGTATGCAATTGTCATAAGAATTGTAATATAATAAAATCCTTAATGTTCTTATGATCACTTACATGACTCATATGAAGTGGATGGCTACCCTTTTATCATGTCCATTCATAATTGTTTTTATCTAGTGGAATCGCTTTAACTTTTATCACCTTKCTATAGATTTTCGTCCATCTATTTATTTTTCTTCCTTATTCTCCTACTCTTCCATCCCAACACAAACACATTCAAAATTTTAATATATTATATATTAATGGTTATTATGTTTGATAGAATATGTACTGAATGCCATATTGATTAGTAATATTCAATGGTAAATTGAAATAATCAAATCCATATGGTCAATGGAAAATAATCAATTCCATGTTATCTAGATTGTATTGTCTTACTTCTAAGAACTAATTGTTCACTTCTATCATTTGAAAAAATGGTCGACAAAATTGATAATACACAGTTATGATAGGGAGTCATTATGGTTTCTCAATCACCTATTTTATTTATTTTTCAAATATTTTATAGATGCATGATGTCCTAACTCTTTGATTAAAAGGATAAATGGCTTATAATATGTTCTTAGTTTTCTTTTTAACTAGAAGTGATGGAGGAGCAACCCATTGTTCATGGAGAAATTAGATGAAACAAGGACACTCTTAGATAAATTCACAAGGAAGCCATGAACACTTAGTGAGCCATCTCACTCAACCATACAAATTGGATAATAAGGGCCACTCCTCCCTTAGGACACAACATTCTAAGAGATTCTTTCATTTATTAAGTAATATGTTGTTGTGTTAGTTGGACAATTATTACAACATCTCTTTCCAACTTTAAGATGTGTACATGTTCATATAATATTAATTTCCCAATTTTGAATGGAGTGTGTCCTTAGAATAGGATTTTGACTTAGAGAGCTATGTAAGCCTATAATAAGGGAATTTTCCTCATCAATCAAACTAATCTATCTTATTTTAGTTATTCTAATTGTTGGGTTTTCATGGTTACATCTTGTCTTTTCTTCATATCAACTCCAACAATTTGTGTTTATTTTGATGATTATATTCTTTTGTATATTATTCTTTATCATTTGGTGTCAAAGTAGTAATATCTTTTCATACTCCTTTTTTCTTGGATGTTGGGTTCTCTAGAGGTCGCCCTCCCACCCACACAGGCTATTCCTCTTTTCTAGACTCATATGTCTCATTTTGTGTGTTCTCTAGAGGTCTCTCTCCCACCCCACACATCTTATTCTTATTGTCTATGCTCAAAGGTCTAAGGTTTTGGTTTCTCTTGAGGTCCATCCTCCACCCCAACTATTTTGTATATTTGGTTCTATTGTCAATTCACTCCACCCAACAATCTATTCTACAATATAATTTTTCTTCTAGTTCCTTAGGCTTAGTGCCTACCCAAATTAGGTGACCTTCTAGAATTTGTGGAGACCGCTCTCTCACCCCAATATTTCCCTTTGTGTTTTATGTCTCTCCTCAAATATTTCCACATGTTTTTTACAATGTCCCTCTCCTTACCTCTCAAACACCTTGATTGGAATGAACTCTAGCTAGATCCAGACCTAGGATCTCCACTACACTTCACTCATTGATAACATCTATTGAAATGGATCCTCATAGTGTTAGGATAAGTTTAACATAACACATATCACTTTCTCATCTAATGACTAATATCCCAACATATTCATCATTTTCCAAGGACAAGCCAACATTTTCATTGAATCCTTTACACTTACACCTAGGGATTCTAGATCCATTTTCTATTTAGACACCTAAATTTAATTACCTAAATACGGTGGTCAAATGTGTAGAGATGTTCTATATTCATGGATATTTATCCTTTCTACCTACTTGAAAACCTTCCCAAAGATGATAGAAGAGAATATCCTCCTTCTTGCAAGTAACCATTTAAACGATATTGCTTAAGCATAGTGGTATTCTCACCAAACTTCTATAAAGATATATGTGGGGATCATCAAAGAATAAGCTACAAACAACACTCTTACATGCATTACTACATGGGATGTATTGTTCTAGGCCTTGAGAATGAATATTTCTTTTCTAGTTTATTTATCTAACTGAATGTGAAAGATGGCCTATCTCTCTTGACTGGAGAGAGTGATAATTGCTCTTCAAGGATCTTAAAATAGTCTCTTATCACAACAAATGTTAAGCCCTAAATAGTGGCTCATTAACCCTTAATTAGGGCATATTATAATAGTAATGTTATTTTATTTATGTCATCTTTAGTCCATTAGTTGTAATTATACCTCCTAGTCTTCTATATATACCAAGGAGACATTTTCATTTTGAATCATCTTGTAATTGTACATTTATGTGTGCATAAGGAGGTTGCCCCCTCGAAGAGGCTTATTATATAAATTTCTCTCTTTTTCAAGGCATTGAGTACTTATTCTGAGGTTTTTCTATGCTATATTGATATTTGGTTCTTAACATATGGTATCATAGCTCAAGGTCTTGGGGTTTCGCTGCTACATCTGAGACACCTTAGAATTTTCGCTATAATGTTTTTTCTAAAACATTTCAAAAGGAATGGATTGGAGGATATTTAGTAGACAAATCAAGGTACGTTGGGTTAAAATTTCATCTCCTAAGGAATTATAATTTCGGAGATACAACCTATTCAAGATAGGGTTCTGGAATCAGCCTGAACTGATTCATTGAAGAATTTTCGCTATAAAAAAATTTATGTAACGTTTTAGACCCAAATATAGAGGCTATTCATAGAAATTAGTAAGGTATCTATGGTAAAATGTTCAGCTTCTGGGTCATCTTAAATTTCTATATACACCTTGTGGAAGATAGGGTATCTGACTAGTCTCAAGAAGGTTTTCCAGGTAAAACAATCATAACTTCTTCCTATAGCATCCAAATTGAGTGAGACTAGTTTCATTGGATAGTGGACAATATGTAGTATTTTTGGTACGAGTTTTAGAATTTTATATCATTTATTTTGTATGGGGCATGCTATACAAGTGAGATCTCCTGGAAAGGCCAAAAATCAACAAGTTGTGGGGACATTACCATAAATTCCACTTGGCACATCCAATTTTGATCAGACCTGTGGAATTACAGAGAAGAAATATTAGATAACTACAAAAAAAGAATTTTCATACCCAGAAGGGCCGAAACTTTTGAGATACAGCATAAGAAATATTGTCCAGAAGAACCACCTCAAAATCAAGGTCCAAAAGTGATACTTGGCCAACATGCCACCCAAAAAGGGAACTTCTACACCAAATAAGCCTCCAGAAAATCCTAATTGGACTCTTGATGAAGGTGAGGAAATGTGTAGGGACATAAATTATTTACAAAAGAAGACAGTAACAAAAGATGAACTACAAGAGATAGAAGCTAATTTGGAGGCAATAAATACTAAGATGGATGATTTAAAAGAGGAGATCATGGAAGGATTGAAAAAAATCGTAATAGAGAGGACACCTGAAAGTGAAAATGTATCCCATAAAATTCATGATGAGGACACAAGGAAGGTGAATCAAGAATGGAGAAACTCTAACTTTGGGTTGAAGACCAACCACATTCATAAGATCGATATGTGGAAGTTTGATGGCAAGGACCCTATCACATGGATACTTTAGATGGAGCAATTCTTTGATCTACATAATGTTCCACATACAGAAAAGGTACGAATTGCTTCTTTACATTTCGAACCCAATAAATTTGTATGGTATAGATGGATTTTTTCTCATAAATCACTCGTCACTTCATGGAAGAAATGATAGCACACTATGAGGATACAAGGAGCAATACCTTCTTTAGCCAATTGATAAATCTCAAGCAAAAGGGTTCAGTTATAGAGCACATTGAGAACTTCCAAGATTGAATATAAAGGTAACAGATATTCCAGATGAGTAGTTGATTAATGTATTCATAGGAACTTTAAGAGATAACACTCAACATGAGGTTCTCCTTTGGGAACCCAAATCATTGGAGAATGCATTTAGGGTGGCAAGAAATGAAATGTTGAAAGTAAAAATATGGCTATGGATACTAGAAGGACCAATCCTAAAATCTATAGAGAGAATAATGCTCCTTCTTCTAAAACACCTCAACCTACAAGGTTGACACCTCAACAATTGGAGGAAAGAAAAGAAAAAGGTTTATGATTTAATTATGACAGCAAGTACAGTAAGGGACATAAGTGTGATGTGAAGAAATTATTCTACATAGATTGTGAAGAGGAACAAGAACATGAACAAGAACCATCTCAATATGAAAACGTAGAATCAATTTCATCTGAAGAGTTGACTCCCATGATATCGTGTAATGCATTGACTGGAATTAGCACTCCTCAAACCCTCAAGATCGAAGGATATATCAAAAATAAAAAGGTAATAGTCCTAATTGATTATGGCAGTACTCATAGTTTCATTCACTATAAATTAGCCAAAGATCTCAATTGATTTTTATATCCATCATTAGAGTTTCAAGTAATTATTGCAGATGTAGGAACTATCAATTTCTCAGGAAAATGCAATAAGATCAATCTTACTATGGGGGAATATGTAATGAATAGTACAATGATTGATATACCCATGGGTGGTGTTGATGTTGTACTAGGAATCCAATGGTTACAATCATTAGGAATAGTGGCTTTTAATTTTCAAGAACTTTTCATGAAATTTTTATTGGAAGGAAAAGAAATTGAGCTAAGAGGTATCACAGGGAAACCCAGTAAGGTGATAAGCTTTAATGGAATGACAAAATTATTGAAAAAGGGGAATCAAGGTGTTATTGCACAACTATGCTCACTAGATGTTCAAACATCTAAGTCATCTATTCCTCTAGATCTCCAAGGGATCATTGATAAGCATTCTAAAGTATTTGAATATATTCCCAAAGGACTTCCAACCACTCGAAATCATGATCATGATATTCACTTAATTCCTGGTAGTGTTCCTCCTAACATCAGGCCATATAGATAACCTTATACCCAAAAGAGTGAAATTGAGTGCATGCTTGAAGAAATGTTAAAGGCTGGCATTATTAGACCTAGCCAAAGTTCTTACTCTGCACCGGTGGTAATGGTATTCAAGAAAGATGGTTCATGGAATATCTGTCCAAATTATAGAGAGCTCAACAAGATCACTATTAAAGATAAGTTTCCCATTCCTGTCATTGATGAATTGTTAGATTAACTACATGGAGAAATCTATTTCACAAAGTTGGATCTTTGTTCAACGTATCATCGGATTAGAATGAAGAAAGAAGATATCTCAAAAACAACATTCTGAACTCATGAAGGCCATTATGAATTTTTGGTCATGCCTTTTGGATTTACAAATGCACCTTCCACATTCCAAGGGTTGATGAATTCCATTTTCAAGCCCTT
>JZKD02S2170180.1:31042-42416 GCA_000966675.3 Picea glauca | reverse complement strand
AGTATTTGTAGGAGTCTACTACCTCCAAAGATGAAGTAATATGGAGAGAATTTGCAGTTTCTTGCAAACAATCTCATTTTCAAGTTTTCGTTAAAAATAAACATTTCGGCCGAAAAGTATTTCAGCTGAAATATGCTTACCATGGGAAAATAATTCATCCAAAAAACATTGTACATGAATTTCGAGGGCACCGTTAAATTTAACGTGAAAATTTTCGGCCAAAAGAAACATTTGTTCGGCCGAAAAATTGCCACTAGAAATTTTGGAGACCTGATTGTCATGAAAGTGTTACCCAGATTCATGATTTTACCCACTTGCGAAACCCCGAAATGAGATTAGTGTATATATGGGCTTCAGAGTTTTGGATCTCGGGAAACCCAGGTGCGAGACCCCTTGTCTGCGCACATCGCGAAATCCCGACTTGCGAAACCCCGAAATGAGCTTAGTGTATATACGGGCTTTGAAATTTCGGCTCCCGGGAAACCTAGGTGCAAGACCCCTTGTCTGCGCACATTGCGAAATCCTGACTTGCGAAACCCTGTAATGAGCTTAGTGTATATATGGGCTTCGGAGTTTCGGCTCCCGAGAAACCCAGGTGTGAGACCCCTTGTCTGCGCACATCGTGAAATCCCGACTTGTGAAACCCTGAAATGAGCTTAGTGTATATACGGGCTTCGAAGTTTCGGCTCCCGGGAAACCTGGGTGCGAGACCCCTTGTCTACGCACATCGTGAAATCCCGACTTGCGAAACCCCAAAATGAGCATAGCGTATATATGGGCTTTGGATTTTCAGCTCCTGGGAAACCCACATGCAGGACCTCTCGTCTTCGTACATCACAAAGTCCCAACTTGTGAAACCCTGAAAGGAGCTTAGTGTAAATGGGCCTTGGAGTTTCATCTCCCGAGAAACCCAAGGGTATGAACCCCTCGTCTTCGCAAGTTGCAAAATTATGGTACGCAAAATCCTAGTATGTGAAACTCCGAGTCGGCTTAGTGTGAATAGGATTTCAGGTTTTGGGGTTTGAAGAGTTGAAGAACTCGACTCTCTTGAATTTCAAAGTCCCAGTTTTTGAAGTCTCGATACGGTTTCCAAAGTTTAAAAATGCGAAAGGAACCTCTTGGCTTAGCCCAGGGTCATAACTGATGATCACATGGAGGTGAAGCTCGCGCTTGGTGCTTGAGTTGTACACGATGGATTTTCAATGAAAGAACCAGTGGATTAGTTTAGTGAAGGTCCCGATCAGAAGACCTAGCCTACACTCAGACCTCGTAGGAATTTTGGGAACTCTGTCCCTCGATAAAGAAGGAGAAAGAAAAAGGCAAAAAATCTATTATGCCGTAGTGGGTGTGTGACAGATATCAGTCTCAATTTCCATGTCTTCACTTTCAGTTTTGGGCTCTTCCACTTCTTGCACAACGTTTTTTCACTTCTTCCTCATGGGAAGCTTGTGAGAACTATTAGTTTTACCCGGAGGAGGGTTCTTATCTCCTCCTCTGTTTGAAGAATTGTGGGTGGATTTCTTACTGGGGTGGGCCATTGGAGTGATGCTACGGGATGTCGTAATCTTGGGAGTGGAAGCTGGGGATTTGACACTCTTCTCACCAGGGCCTTTTCCCTGTTGTTTGTGCAATTCATTATTGATTTTCAATGTCTCTAGGTCACCAGCGTCAGGAGAAAAAGTGTTCTCGTCATTGTCTCTATCTTTGTTCAGGAGTGTATGGATAAAATAATTGTTGAAGCCAAATGCAAGTAAATGTTCTACACAAATTCCATCAGGGTCGAACCCTCTCAACCTTTCAACATATCTTAGGTTCAAGTTGTTGAAATGACATGTGAATTCTTCAATATTATTAACATTCCTAAACATAAAGTCCCTGACTTTCCAAGGAAGAGGAATGAATTTCTTTTTTCTCTTCTCATGGAAAAAATTAAACCAGTAGTTGTATTGTCTTTCTATTTCTGTAACAAACATTATGTTTGTAATGTGACATGGAAGGAAAGTAGGATTTTCCTTGGAGCCAAAAATCATTATTACATTGTAATTCTCCATTTGTTCAAGTGTCCCCTTCTTGTCCAAAAACTTGGTTGCCTAGTCAAACATCTGGGAAGCATCCTTTCCTAACAATAAATCTTTGAAAACTAAGACAAAGTCATTAAAAACCTCATAAAAACAATGGGAGGCCTTGTGCCTCCATAAGCCCTGGTCCCAGAAGGTTACTGGGTCGAATTCACAGTTTACCTTCTTGGACACAGACAATGTTGGAAATGGACAACAATGCGCTATCATGAAAACCAGTTAGGATGACATATAAAATTTCTTCTCTTGTTTGAATCATGACAATTGGGAACAGATTTCAATGGAAATCAACTTCCCCCAATAAAAAATGGTTTCTTCCTTGACTGTGAAATACAAAAATATAAATAATCATGCGGGAAATGCTTGTTGTGGATTCATGTCCCTTTATTCTTGTAAACAACCAAGCAATTTCCCAGAATGGATTTCTAAACGAACTAACATGAAAGTTTGTGATATCTTCAGGAACTTTTGTCGAGTCTTCCAAGAAATTGGGTAAGAGGTCCAACTCGTTATCATGCTTTTTTAGGAACTCCTTCCAGTCTTCTCCTCTGAAGGTCAATGTTGGCTCTGACAATCTCAACATCTTGCGGAAGACCTGAAGTGATAAAGAAACAGGAGAGTGGTCTTGCAATGGAATAATTCTTTGTCTTTAAATATATCTCTCGGCACACCAAGAGACCACCTCCTTACAGTCATATACTTCAGGGACACAGCCTGCATGAGAAATTCCAGAGGTCCAAATTACTTCGTTCTGGGTGGAAGGGGATGAGTAGTAAGAATATTCCCTGGACCACTAGAAGTTCTGGTCCTCACGCTCGAATATGTTCATTGTATCTCCACATAACTGTTGTCAAGCTACTGCCATAAGTTGACAAGAATGTATTTTTTGTCCAGACGATGTTTGAAATGCACATTCAAAAGGGATAATATAACCCTCCGCAAACCTTGGTCTAATGCATGTGAATGGGATATCTCATCAATCCTTTCGCTCATTAATGACAATCTCTACGGTTCCTACATGATGAGGTTTTAGCATTAAAGCTTATTGATTGCATACTTAGAAAGAAGTGCAAAGGTGGCGGGGATGGAGAAGAGAAATTAAGGATTGGAGATTTTGTGAACTCACCAACCCGATGACCTGCAAAATACATTCCATGATGTTTGAAATGAACACTCGGAAAAGATAATATAACCCTCTGCAAATCTTGGTTTAATGCGTATTAATGGGAGATCTCCTCGAGCCTTTTGCTCATTAACAAAAATCTTTACAGCTCCTACATGATGAGTTGTTAACATTAAAGATTACTAATTGAATATTTAGAAATAAGTGTGAAGGTGGTGGGGACGGGGAAGAGAGATTAAGGAATGGCTAAGTATGGAAAGAGGTCGGCTAGGATTCAAAATAGGGTCACAAGGGATACTTAGGAGAGGTGAGGGCCCGATGGTCAAATTGTGTGTCTCATGACTTTTGAGTGCAAAATGTGTAACACAAAAGAGGGCATGATGGGGCAGTCCAACAGTCAATTTGTATATCGTAGAAATTCGGGTGTTGTTTGTAGGTTGCAGAACAANAGTATTTGTAGGAGTCTACTACCTCCAAAGATGAAGTAATATGGAGAGAATTTGCAGTTTCTTGCAAACAATCTCATTTTCAAGTTTTCGTTAAAAATAAACATTTCGGCCGAAAAGTATTTCAGCTGAAATATGCTTACCATGGGAAAATAATTCATCCAAAAAACATTGTACATGAATTTCGAGGGCACCGTTAAATTTAACGTGAAAATTTTCGGCCAAAAGAAACATTTGTTCGGCCGAAAAATTGCCACTAGAAATTTTGGAGACCTGATTGTCATGAAAGTGTTACCCAGATTCATGATTTTACCCACTTGCGAAACCCCGAAATGAGATTAGTGTATATATGGGCTTCAGAGTTTTGGATCTCGGGAAACCCAGGTGCGAGACCCCTTGTCTGCGCACATCGCGAAATCCCGACTTGCGAAACCCCGAAATGAGCTTAGTGTATATACGGGCTTTGAAATTTCGGCTCCCGGGAAACCTAGGTGCAAGACCCCTTGTCTGCGCACATTGCGAAATCCTGACTTGCGAAACCCTGTAATGAGCTTAGTGTATATATGGGCTTCGGAGTTTCGGCTCCCGAGAAACCCAGGTGTGAGACCCCTTGTCTGCGCACATCGTGAAATCCCGACTTGTGAAACCCTGAAATGAGCTTAGTGTATATACGGGCTTCGAAGTTTCGGCTCCCGGGAAACCTGGGTGCGAGACCCCTTGTCTACGCACATCGTGAAATCCCGACTTGCGAAACCCCAAAATGAGCATAGCGTATATATGGGCTTTGGATTTTCAGCTCCTGGGAAACCCACATGCAGGACCTCTCGTCTTCGTACATCACAAAGTCCCAACTTGTGAAACCCTGAAAGGAGCTTAGTGTAAATGGGCCTTGGAGTTTCATCTCCCGAGAAACCCAAGGGTATGAACCCCTCGTCTTCGCAAGTTGCAAAATTATGGTACGCAAAATCCTAGTATGTGAAACTCCGAGTCGGCTTAGTGTGAATAGGATTTCAGGTTTTGGGGTTTGAAGAGTTGAAGAACTCGACTCTCTTGAATTTCAAAGTCCCAGTTTTTGAAGTCTCGATACGGTTTCCAAAGTTTAAAAATGCGAAAGGAACCTCTTGGCTTAGCCCAGGGTCATAACTGATGATCACATGGAGGTGAAGCTCGCGCTTGGTGCTTGAGTTGTACACGATGGATTTTCAATGAAAGAACCAGTGGATTAGTTTAGTGAAGGTCCCGATCAGAAGACCTAGCCTACACTCAGACCTCGTAGGAATTTTGGGAACTCTGTCCCTCGATAAAGAAGGAGAAAGAAAAAGGCAAAAAATCTATTATGCCGTAGTGGGTGTGTGACAGATATCAGTCTCAATTTCCATGTCTTCACTTTCAGTTTTGGGCTCTTCCACTTCTTGCACAACGTTTTTTCACTTCTTCCTCATGGGAAGCTTGTGAGAACTATTAGTTTTACCCGGAGGAGGGTTCTTATCTCCTCCTCTGTTTGAAGAATTGTGGGTGGATTTCTTACTGGGGTGGGCCATTGGAGTGATGCTACGGGATGTCGTAATCTTGGGAGTGGAAGCTGGGGATTTGACACTCTTCTCACCAGGGCCTTTTCCCTGTTGTTTGTGCAATTCATTATTGATTTTCAATGTCTCTAGGTCACCAGCGTCAGGAGAAAAAGTGTTCTCGTCATTGTCTCTATCTTTGTTCAGGAGTGTATGGATAAAATAATTGTTGAAGCCAAATGCAAGTAAATGTTCTACACAAATTCCATCAGGGTCGAACCCTCTCAACCTTTCAACATATCTTAGGTTCAAGTTGTTGAAATGACATGTGAATTCTTCAATATTATTAACATTCCTAAACATAAAGTCCCTGACTTTCCAAGGAAGAGGAATGAATTTCTTTTTTCTCTTCTCATGGAAAAAATTAAACCAGTAGTTGTATTGTCTTTCTATTTCTGTAACAAACATTATGTTTGTAATGTGACATGGAAGGAAAGTAGGATTTTCCTTGGAGCCAAAAATCATTATTACATTGTAATTCTCCATTTGTTCAAGTGTCCCCTTCTTGTCCAAAAACTTGGTTGCCTAGTCAAACATCTGGGAAGCATCCTTTCCTAACAATAAATCTTTGAAAACTAAGACAAAGTCATTAAAAACCTCATAAAAACAATGGGAGGCCTTGTGCCTCCATAAGCCCTGGTCCCAGAAGGTTACTGGGTCGAATTCACAGTTTACCTTCTTGGACACAGACAATGTTGGAAATGGACAACAATGCGCTATCATGAAAACCAGTTAGGATGACATATAAAATTTCTTCTCTTGTTTGAATCATGACAATTGGGAACAGATTTCAATGGAAATCAACTTCCCCCAATAAAAAATGGTTTCTTCCTTGACTGTGAAATACAAAAATATAAATAATCATGCGGGAAATGCTTGTTGTGGATTCATGTCCCTTTATTCTTGTAAACAACCAAGCAATTTCCCAGAATGGATTTCTAAACGAACTAACATGAAAGTTTGTGATATCTTCAGGAACTTTTGTCGAGTCTTCCAAGAAATTGGGTAAGAGGTCCAACTCGTTATCATGCTTTTTTAGGAACTCCTTCCAGTCTTCTCCTCTGAAGGTCAATGTTGGCTCTGACAATCTCAACATCTTGCGGAAGACCTGAAGTGATAAAGAAACAGGAGAGTGGTCTTGCAATGGAATAATTCTTTGTCTTTAAATATATCTCTCGGCACACCAAGAGACCACCTCCTTACAGTCATATACTTCAGGGACACAGCCTGCATGAGAAATTCCAGAGGTCCAAATTACTTCGTTCTGGGTGGAAGGGGATGAGTAGTAAGAATATTCCCTGGACCACTAGAAGTTCTGGTCCTCACGCTCGAATATGTTCATTGTATCTCCACATAACTGTTGTCAAGCTACTGCCATAAGTTGACAAGAATGTATTTTTTGTCCAGACGATGTTTGAAATGCACATTCAAAAGGGATAATATAACCCTCCGCAAACCTTGGTCTAATGCATGTGAATGGGATATCTCATCAATCCTTTCGCTCATTAATGACAATCTCTACGGTTCCTACATGATGAGGTTTTAGCATTAAAGCTTATTGATTGCATACTTAGAAAGAAGTGCAAAGGTGGCGGGGATGGAGAAGAGAAATTAAGGATTGGAGATTTTGTGAACTCACCAACCCGATGACCTGCAAAATACATTCCATGATGTTTGAAATGAACACTCGGAAGGGATAATATAACCCTCTGCAAATCTTGGTTTAATGCGTATTAATGGGAGATCTCCTCGAGCCTTTTGCTCATTAACAAAAATCTTTACGGTTCCTACATGATGAGTTGTTAACATTAAAGATTACTAATTGAATATTTAGAAATAAGTGTGAAGGTGGTGGGGATGGGGAAGAGCGATTAAGGAATGGCTAAGTATGGAAAGAGGTCGGACAGGATTCAAAATATGGTCACAAGGGATACTTAGGAGAGGTGAGGGCCCGACGGTCAAATTGTGTGTCTCATGACTTTTGAGTGCAAAATGTGTAACACAAAAGAGGGCATGATGGGGCAGTCCAACAGTCAATTTGTATATCGTAGAAATTTGGGTGTTGTTTGTAGGTTGCAGAACAATGGAAGCACAATCTTGAGTCTTCCTATATGAGAACCCACAATCGAAAAAGTGGCTAAGTATGGAATAGGGAAGCGGTCGGTCGGACTCATTTTTGGTAATATATTGAAATTTGTAATGGATATCCCCTTACCTGGAAAGATCTTTTATACAAGTTTCTGGACAAGTTGTGTAGGGATAGTTAGTGTGACTGTCTCCTCGAGCCTTTCTCTCACTAATGACAATATTTACGGTTGCTACATGATGATATGTTAGCATTAAATCTTACTAATTGCATACTTGGAAAGAAGTGTAAAGGTGGCGGGCACGGGGAACATCGATTAGGAATTGGAGATTTCGTGAACCCGCCAACCTGAAGATCCGCGAAAGAGATTCCAAGAAATGGCCATGTATGGAAAGAGGTCAGACGAGCTTCAAAATAGGGTGACAAGGGATCCTTAGGAGACATGAGGGCCCGACGGTCAAATTATATGTCTCACAACTTTTGAGTGAAAAATGTGTAACACAGAAGAGGGTATGATGGGGGAGTCTAGCAATCAATTTTTATATCGCAAAACTCTAGGTGTTGTTTGTAGGTCACGGAACAATGGAAGTGTAATATAGATCCCACCTACCTAGGAATCCGCAATCAAAAAAGTGTCTAAGTATGCAATGGGGAAGCGGTTGGTTGGAGTCGTGATATAAAAGCATGAGGGGAAATGTGAACCCATGAGTCTGCCAACCTACACACTTAGACATTTTTGGAAAAATGACTAAGTAACCACAAAGAGAAAGTAGAGGGGAAAAAGAAAGGGGAATTCAGTTAAGTATAGAAGAGGGAAAAGAAGAGGATAAAAGAGAGTGGGAAAATATAAAAGGGAAGGGAAATTTTTGGAAGCGGGAATTGGTCTCAAACAAGCCCCATTGATGCAAAATCATCATTTTCTAGTCAACATTTTATCCACATACTCATTTTGTATTGTGTTTGTATTATTTAAAACGGTGTGAGCAAATGCAAATATAAACTATAACTTGACTTTTGGATATAACTATGTATAGTTGATTTACAGGTGCTATTGATGTTTGTCTTTTGTAGATAACAATGGGTTAGGATAATTTTTCATTCTTACTGTGATAAGGCCTTAAAAAAACTAGAATAAGTAACATTTTTTTCCAATTCAATTCTCACACAAAAAATTCTCTGATCCCATAATATTCATCTTTGTCAATCCAATAATAGGGAGGTCGATTTGGTAGATGGGGCTATTGCTCATTTTATGCGACTGGGGTGTGTCAACTAATGCTTTGATGAATATTTTCTTTTATTTCAACCCGTGTGAGTAATTGTGCTTTTGATACATTGTTTAATGCCTTGAAATATTATTTTAAGTATTAAGCTTCTTGCAACAGATTATTCATTCAATGGTTTGTTGTTTCCCTCTATTTTTACCTCTATTATTTCACTTGTCTGTCATTACTTTGCTACCAACCAAGGAGAACCATCATCCATATCATCTTTCCAATTTGACCATGCTTTTGTCTTGGTGAAACAAATCTCTAACTCACCAACAAATTCAAAAGAATGACCATTCCAAATTTTTTGTGGCTTGGCTCTGCCCTTTAGCCCTCAGGTGAAGACTTTAGGAGCACCAGTAACTATAAATTCAATTAGACAACTCTACAGGCTCTTTAGTCAAAGAATAGAGAAATTAAGTCATAGTTATACTTTCCAGGTTGTGTTTGCATAAGAGAAGCATCGAAAATCTATAGAGAAATCAATGGAGGGTTGTTGAAATAAACTTATTGCACTGTCAACTTGACCATACGTATAACAAGGACTAACTTGAATTTAAATATTGTGGTTGATTTCATAGTCCCATTTGACTTTAGCTAGCATATATCATTTTTTTTCAAAATGTTTGCGAAGAATAAATTTGACAATTTCATTAATAAAATAAAAGTGCTCAAATAAGTCCAGGGGATGGACAACCAATAGTATGTTTCTTTTTCGAGTGAAGGAATCAAGGAAGCGAGAGGGAAATAAAATATTGTTTTCTCAATAAAGTTGATATGATAACTAAACTTCTTAGGTGGGGCCTGTTGGCCCTTGACCAATTTTTGGAGAACCTTGGCCATGTTTGACCGTTTTTTGGACTTCGACAAGCTGGTCGAAGGAGGAGCGCAAGGCGAAGCAAAGATCGCGGGATCTCGACCCCTTTTTAGGGAATTTTGGGTTTAGGGTTTATGTAATGGGTATGGGATGTTGGCCCATGGTTTTACACATGTTTAGGGCCCATTTGCAATGCATAAATAAACATTTAGGCGATGTAAGAAGGTAGCAGTAATGAATGTTTGTGTCTTAGTGAAGAGCTAGAGGCTTTGTACATAATATGTGTTAAGACTTGCAGAGCTAAGTGCAAGTGATTGTAAGAAGATGGTGTGAAGACTGTGTAAGACAGTTTTGTGTTGTGACCTAACTTGGGGAAGGAGGATCTGGAGAGGTACGCGCAGATTTCCTGTCCTATGCGGAGTGGGTCTTGTGGCTCTGTGCATTGAATGAAGATAATAATAAGAAGAAGAGTTGGTGGACGTAGCCCCACGCTGGGGTGAACCACGTATATCATCTTTTGTGGTTGCTTTGTGCATTATGATTGTTATGTGAGTTATGCTTAGTGTAGCAATATATGCTATATGAATCTGATATAATAGCTTAGTGCTTAGTGATGTGAATGAATGTTAGATATGATCTATTTCTATATGTGTAACGTCCCTGACCGTCAACCCACGGGTCGGACAATGCTACTACGCGGAACACACTTATACTTATATATATCATATGCATATTAAATCAAAATAAGACATTTAACATGGATTTACTGTTGTTTTACAGACTTAAACAACATTAACAACAATTCAAACTTGTAATGTGTTGGTGGGCAAATTTGACTTTCCGTCAACTAGAAGAATAGATCCGGTCCGGGGTTGTCTAAATAACTCAAGCCAAATGGTGTAACCTATTCTGAAAGGTTTAATGGCTTCATTAACCAACTAGGGTCCTAAAGACAACAAAATGAAATAAACTAACTAAAGAAAATATTCTAACAATCGACACAATAATTACAAATATTTATCTAAGAATGTGAATATACAAATGATTATAAACAATTTATATACAGTTTACAAGGTTTGCATGAAATCTTGCGAAAATGATTGTTTGATAAAGTTTTTTAATCAAATATGAACAACACCTTTTTTTTTTAAATATTAAACAAATAAATACTAAATGAGTACGATTGAAACAACGATACATAAACAATCAAAGCTAATTTATGCAATCATCATTTCATTAATAATTAATTTAACTAAATAACACAGAGACTAACCTGTAGCTGATCAACGAAACTTGTATTATCTTTCTGTGTTGTCTGAGATCCTTCTTGTCTTGTTTGTGAGGAAAACCTGTGATAGAACAATACTAGTACTTCCAGAATAAATTCAAAGAAGTGTTTGATGTGTTGGAGTGAGAATATAGAAACAAAATGATGACTGATTAAAAATCATGTGATCTTATGATAATCAATAACTAAGAACGAGAGAAAACTCAATTCTGAGTATTGATTTTATCCATCATTTAACATTATGAATAAGTTCAATAATAATCAAATGATAAATTGATCACACATACAGAATGGAATAACAAATTATTGACAACATATAACATTTAACAGTATGAAAACACCATATGATGCCAAGCTAAAGCTAAAATCAACCATAATAACATTCTAATAATACAAAAGTAATGAAAGAACGAAATGAAATAAGCATCACACAGGTCTAAAGCCAAATATGAATTGTTTTCCCATATTCTTTCTCAAAATCACATGCCCATACTGTAGTCCTGGAAGAATTTTTTGGGATAATAGACTCTTCAAGATGAAAAAAATTAATTAATACATAAATAATAACAATTAACCATGTATTGATAAAAAAAGACTAAAGCTAATTTAAATCAATGCATAATCAATTATTAAAAGAATATGAAGATATTATAATGAAAATAAAACCATTTTACTCACAGGACAAAAGCCATTAAGCAAC
>JZKD02S2170180.1:11149-29003 GCA_000966675.3 Picea glauca | reverse complement strand
GGGGTGATACTGGAGGTTAATTGCAATACAGGTGAATAGTTGATCATGTTATTTATTTGCTTTCAAAACTAGAATTTTTATCATGGTTTAGAGATTTTAGATTTCCTTTAAGAAATCATCTAGAGAATGGGGAAGCACTTAAAAGTGATTCCTTAAGAATATGGACGGCATAAAAAGTTTAAAAGATCATCGTAATTCTCAAAGATTTAAACCATATTTTTGGTGTAATAATCTGGCAAAGACAATTTGAGGACAAAATGAAAGTGACAATTGACTTAAAAATCAATTGTTTGAGTTATATCTTAATATTATGACCTCTTTGAACTTATTTCAATTTGCTTTAAAAACACAAGTCTTAAAATAAATGCTTCATTCGACAATAACTCTTTGATAAAAAATATATTGATTCAAAAAGACAGATAAGAAGGAAACTCATTCAAAGAAATCAAAGAAAACAAAAAACACACAACAAACCAAATCAAATTTTGTTAATGGGATTCAAAATCAGAAGTACACAAAATCAAAACAACAAAAGAAATTTTTTCAAGAAACAATTTTGGCCAAAGATAAACTTGAGCTTTTGGATCCACTAGCATCTCACTGTAAAATAAAGGAATAACTAAATCATATAAAATATCATGTGGGAGCAAGTTCTTTTCTTAATATAGTGATGTATGAGATGCTACTTTGACCAAGCATTATTATTCAAAATAAAAGAGACTAAAAGAAAATAGAAAAATTCTTATTAAGATGAGTGCAGTCCTACTCATGGCACCTTGGGTCAGGGTTGAATTGATAGTTCAAATTTACTTATCTCTTTACTTTCCGTTTACATTTTTCATGATGATACTATGTTTTTGAAAAGAAATATTCAATGAAAAGCAGAAAGAAAAATATTTAAAGTCGACTTCCCTGACAACATTCATATTATGGTTCTCTAGGTGTACCCACTTGTGTTCATAACTGCATTATTACACAAAGAAATATTGATAAATAAAACTAAAGGAAACCTACTCCTAAACCTAATATAAACTACTAAATAGATTAAAATGCCAAGTAAAATCGTATTTCCAATGCAGCCACAAGAGCATTTTCAATCTTGCAAGGCATAGAAAGTCAAAATTCAGAATAAAAGAATGTAGTATTCGAAGATACAAAATAAATATATCATGCTTACCTCCTACATATGCTTTTAAAAACAAAACAAGCACAACCTTACCATTATTTTGAAACTTCTTAATGTATGAATCCTCCAACCATTCTACAATCTAGTCGTGATATGGGTCATAATGGCATGGAAGAGTGTAAGTAAGCTTGGAAAACTTGTCAATATTATGGGGACCTGACATAACCATAAACCAAGGCCAAAGTGCCACATCCTCTTGACAATTCTCCAAGTGTTCATCAATTTCTCCACATGAAGGATCTAACAAAATCAAGTCATGCTTACTTCCTAGATATTCAGGTAAAAACAAAGCAAGCACAACTTTATCTTTATTATGAAGATTTTTTAGATACGAATCTTCAAGCCATTCTAAGATCTTGTCATAAAAATTAGGATGCAAACTATGATTTTAATGAAATGGATATATCAATCGGGAACACATCATAAGAGAATTCATGACATCAATTAGATTATTGGTTTGAATGCTTCATTTGAAGAGATTGATCATTTCAAAATGTAAAGAATAAACATTAAAATTCAAACTAGTCAAAGAATGAATATGTAATGTAGAATATTCGATCTCCATAAGAATGAGTGCATTGTCTTTTTCAAAAATAAATCGTGTAAAATCATCTTATAACGTGTCTTCTTCCCATGCAAGTGATGAAAGTGAAAGAGCGTCAAATCCGATTTCATAAATGTTATGTTTGAAATTAATTTCACCAAATATTGACCTATTGAAAAGATTAGATTGTGATCGAAAAATGTACGATATTGTGGGTAAAATACCATGCACACCAAAATCTAAGAAGAGATAAGGATACAAAGAGTAAAATGAATTAGAAATGAGCCTATGAAAACATTATCTTGAGCTATGATAATTAACAATGGTATTGTCAAGACATTCATCTTCACTTGCCTTAATACTTTCACTCTCGTTTGGTGATAAATCCTTCAACATAATATGATCATCTAAATTTGTCTCCTATGTGATAGATAATTCAAAACTTTCACAACAAATATCCGATATTTCTTGTGGATAAGGTATGCTTTGTAGATGAGGGTTTAAGGTTTCTTCTTCCAATTGCAGATATACATCTCTAATAAGTTTCATTGGAATGTTAGAATGCTCAAGATCATTTTCGTCACCTAAGTGTTCTTCAATAACTAAATTTAAGTACTGATTAGAGCAAGGGTTAGAAGAACATGGACATTCATCTTGACCCAACATCAAATATTCTTCCACGATGGTCGAGGGCTGAGTATAAAATGATTCAGAGGAAAAAAGAATTTGATTGTCAGTAAGAACATATTTAATAGATTCTACCTCCCTTGCTTGTTCAAAATTTTCGGATGGATTCCTTTCATCCTCCGAACAAAATTCTTCTCGCAATTGAATGGTAGGATTTGCAACTGATTCATCATTTGCTATTGAATGTGACTGGATGAAAGGGATGCAAGCATCATAGAGAAGATTTAGTACAAATGACATGTCAACAAGATTGAATTTACAGAATACATGACGGATTCTTCTTGAAAAGTCTTCTGAAGATGAATTTCCATTGATTAGTAAAGTCTTAAATTCTTCACATAATTGATTGTAATCATAGTTTTCAAAATCATCTAAAAATTCATCTACAAACTGAAACCAATCAATAATGTGATATGCTAGAAAATACTCAAACCAATGTTTAATCCGACCCCTGAAAGTAAAAGCAATCAATCTGCAAAAAATCTTTAAATCAGAAATATCATGCTTGATGCATTTACAACAAAACTTGTTAATATGGTCTTTTGCAGATACATTCCCCCCACCATCAAAGGTGAGTTTGTACAAGAGAGAGACTGTCTTATTGGGAATATCAAGTAATGAGAAGTGGAAAGCATGTTCCAACATAGTGAATTGGGGAGCCATGGGAAATTAATTAAATTGGAAAGAAAGACTCATATAAGGCCAGCTTGTCCGTGTGGACTTCCTTCTAGTGCATTTCAAGATGACACAAAATAAGAATTTATAAATCAGGAATTATGAAAGGCTAAGGGTTCAAACATTTAATCATTAAATTTACTCAGCCCTCCTTCTAGCGCCATTTGTTGGCGGGCAAATTTGACTTTCCATCAACTAGAAGAATAGATCTGGTCTGGGGTTGTCTAAATAACCCAAGTCGTTTGGTGTAACCTATTTTGACGGGTTTAATGGATTTGTTAGCCAACTAGGGTCCTAAAGATAGAAAAATGAAATAAACTAACTAAAGAAAATATTCTAACAATCAACTCAATAATTACAAATATTTATCTAAGAATGTGAATATACAAATGATTATGAACAATTTATATACAGTTTACAAGGTTTGCATGAAATCTTGTGAAAATGATTGTTTAATAAAGTTTTTGAATCAAATATGAACAACACTTTTTTTTTTTTTTTTTTTAAGATATTAAAGAAATAAATACTAAATGAATACGATTGAAACAATGATACATAAACAACCAAAGCTAATTTCTGCAATCATCATTTCATTAATAATTAATTTAACTAAATAACACATAGACTAACCTGTAGCTGATCCACGAAACTGATATTATGTTTCTGTGTTGTCTGAGCTCCTTCTTGTCTTACTTGTGAGGAAAACTTGTGACAAAACAATACTAGTACTTCTGGAATAAATTCAAAGAAGCATTTGACGTGTTGGAGTGAGAATATAGCAGCATAATGATGACTGATTAAAAACCAATTGATCTTATAATAATCAATAACTAAGAATGAGAGATAAATCAATTCTGAGTATTTATTTTATCCATCATTTTACATTAGGAATAAATTCAATAATAATCAAATGATAAATTGATCACAAATATAGAATGGAATAACACATTATTGACAACATATAACATTTAACAATATGAAAACACCATATGATGACAAGCTAAAGCTAAAATCAACCATAATAACATTCTCATAATACAACAGTAATGAAAGAACAAAATGGAATAAGCATCACACAGGTCTAAAGCCAAAGATGAATTGTTTTCCTATATTCTTTCCAAAATTGCATGCCCATACTGTAGTCCTGAAGGAAGTTTTTGGGATAATAGACTCTTAAAGATGAAAAAAATTAATTAATACATAAATGATAACAATTAACCATGTATTGTTAAAAAAGACTAAAGCTAATTTAAATCAATGCATAATCAATTATTAAAAGAATATGAAGATATTATAATGAAAATAAAACCATTTTACTCACATGACAAAAGTCATTAAGAAACCTAGAATTCTATATTCTTCTTTGAAAATACTCGTCCATTCTCCCAAAGATTCCAACCATCCGTTACTCCACTTGAAAAGAAGAAAATTAAAAAAAAAAAAATAATATACAAAAGAGAAAGGGTAAAAATCCTCCTCTTCAATTCTTGGATTCTATGGCTCTGATCTTTCTCATATATTTATACAATGAATGAACAGTTTGGGCGTCACTATTAATTTATGCCACCTGAAATTTGCCTCATAAAGAGACACCAATATCTCTCAAATCGTGCATTTTTTTGGGAAAATATCTATGCCAAAGGTAAACGGGTCCATTTGGGAAATGGGTTTTCAACTGTTTCTTCAAATTCCTCATGGTTTGGCTACAATCAGTCCTACAAAATCGTCTGTCTGATCTTGATGCCTTTCCAAATTGTATTTGTTGTTGCTCATAAATTTTTTTGCAACAATCCAATATTATTTTTGGATCAATCATCTTGAACGTATTTGGATAATAAAATCAAGCCATGATCAGATCTGTATCAAATATTTGATAATAGAAACCTGCGAAACAAAAAGAAACCTAATTAATAACCTAAAAATTGTGAATAAAACAAAATCTAGAACAATAAAATAAAAAATGAATTTAAACTAACTATAAGTTCTAAACAAACATTGTTTATAATTTCCTTTCAAATATGATCTTAAAATTCTAGAAGCTTCAAGTTAATGCAGAAGAGAAAAATATTAATTTTGATTTTTTATAAAGTCAAACAAATGATAGATAATATCTTTTATTATTATTATTATTATTTTTATTTTGAGATGATATGCAAAATGAAAAAAGAATTTAATTAATTAATATCACCAAATGATTTTATGAAAATGAGAAACCAACCAAGATATTATTTGATGAATCATTGAACACATTATTCAAAATAGTCAAACTTGCTAATGAACAAAAGAAATAACACATAATCATAATTTAAACGAAAGTAAACAATTGATAAAAAATTAACATTTTTGTTTAAATTGAGATTTTTATGCTTGTTTCTAAATTTTGACATATACTTGTGTAATGAATGTCTCATACTATAGTGAATTCCTTAAGTTTGTCTCAAAGAAAGCCAAGGTATGGAACTATTTGAAAATGTTGATTCTGTAGCTCATTATAATTATCAAGATTCTAATGGGGGCCCTTTAAATTTTATAAAAATTAGGGGGAGTTGTTGGGGCCCAACACAATGGAATACATGATAACATTTCAAGACATAGACATGCATCACATATAAATTAAGTACAAAATTAACACTTATCTTTTAAACTAGCGTAACTCCACCAACCACATGCAAACCTTCCACGAACCTCCCATCCTTAGACCACGTTGTTCATCACACTCAGTAGTGGGTCACCCCCAAGTTGGGACTAAGCTCCACCCAAGGCAAGGGAATCCTAGACGAGGATGAGGTTACAGGGAAAGATACACAAAGCAACCAGAAGGATTCTCTCCAGGAGCCTTCTTACTCCCACTACTCATGGACTCTCATTCCCCACATGCCTACTCCACCCGGGAGTATACACCTTCACAAGCACATTCCATCGGTGCTTCACCTCCCTCTCTAGATCTCAACAATAGGTTGGATCAAGAACTCTTAGAGCTCCGTAGTTAGTGCTATACTCTCTCTCTAGGAGGAACCACTTCTCAACAGACTCTCTCACCTAGAAAGAGTCGCTCACAGGCCTAACAACCTACCTCTTCAACCATGGGCCTGACAACCTAGTTCTTTAGCTCCTTTCAACTCAATTCTCGCATGGTGAGAACAACCACAACACAATCCCACTTAGGAAAATAGAAAGAAGCAACCCACATACAATTTGGGTACAGATTTGGATCTGCAATGACATATAGAATAGGTTCACGAACTCACAGGTCGACTGTCCCCTCCTGACCAGTTCTCTCAATGGTGTATAGGTATTCCAAGGACAGATGCAGACCAAAAATAATGGGATTAGACGGAGGATGTTTCGGTTTTTTAGGAAGACATCTCAGTTTTCTAGTTTTCAAAGATGCATGAGGGTATCCCAGATCAGACGCAAAGGATGAAAGAATGAGGAGCGAACCCCCTCCATGACTGACTTCTGCAACTTTTAACTGCATGTGCCTAGGCCGAAACATGTCACCCATGAATCTGCATGTGCTCCATCAACATGCGTTCCTCTCCAGGAACTTAGGACAACACTCAAAATTGTCCACCTTAGCTTTTTGGAAATAGTAATAATAAATTATTATTCCTTTTTAGAGGTAAGCCCCCTAGCTTAACCCCTAGGCCCAACACTTAGCCTTTCTTTCCACCTTTCAGCCCCCATTCCCTTACCCACTCTGTGGAAGCTTAGTCCCCCATCAGTCTTTCTTCGTTGTCGATATGTGCGCAACAATGTTCATATTTTTATTGATGTTCTGCATAATTACATATACAAAAACAGGATCTTGGCCTTAACACTTAGGCTCTCTGGCCTAATAAACTCATAAGCCTTACCAAATTATCAATACTCAGTTCACCAGCCTACAAAAAATGATTTACAATTCATAAACATGATTACAATAGGGCTCATCCTTGGGGATATTACTATATTCTAAGTTCTTGGATGTGTTAGATCTTGTTGAATACTGCATTGTTTTGTAATTAGGGTTTTCTCCTGCGAAGTGGATAAGAGTTAAATATTAATGAATGTTAATTGATAAGTTCCCTGTTAAGTACTGTGATCACAGATCTATGTCCCAGCTAGGTTGTACACACTTGATTCCTACAACCACCCCTGCCTCTACCTCGAGTGATACTTCATTTTCTTCGCAGGTGTTGCCAAAAGGGTCAGTAGTTAGGGTTTTGTTGGTGTGCTATTGAAGCGTTGAACCCTGGGTCTTCCCTTGTGCCAACAAATGCTTCTATTTACGGGACATGAAACTGTGATTTTTGCAAACTAAAGAAAAGAATAAATATATGTGCGTAGATCTGTTGCTGAAGTGTGCAGTACTCTACTTGACTTGTGAAGCTTCGTGCTAAGAAAAAAAGTATGATCTGAAGAAAAGAGGTAAGATCTTAAATCTTTGTGCTTTGATAAAGGTAAGATACGTGAAACTTTTTGGTTTGAAAGAATGGATCTAGGTATTTTTGATAGATTTGGTCCTAGTCTGAAAACTAGGGCACAACTTGAAGAAAGAAGATATGATATGAATAGATCTGACAGAAATAGTGAAAGATATGTTATTCCTATGCATAGAAAGAATTGTTGGACTAACAAGTGGATGCAGGATCCTAGAATTTGTTTTTTGCAGATCCACCATTGTGATACCAATGCGTAGTACAGGAAAGGTTGGGGATCATTCAAGAGAGAGAGAGAGGATTGACTCTTTGTTATAATTGTAGAAGACCGAGACATTTTGCTAAGGAATTCCCTAGTCAAAGTCCTATTTGCCTTTGTTGTAAGGCTACTGGACATGAAGTTTTAGATTTCCCGAGAATGATTGCTAAAGTCGATAAGATGAACATGAGATAAGAAGACCATGAGGAAGGTTTATGCAGGAGCATCGCCAACACATCAAGATAGCCAGTGTGGAAGCGGAAGACAGCTGGACAAGCCAACACAAATTTTGAAAACACTTTGGAATTGTTGCGCAGTCTTAAATGAACCATTAATATGAAGTGCACTTTGTATATTATAAATGGACCTTGAGTGGATAGATCTTGTCCTTAGTAGATAGACGACATTTAAAATAGTTAATGCAGGTAGATAGAAATTTAATTTTAGATTTGATAGATTTAGAGCACAAGGGGGAAACGAGATATAGACACCCTCATTGTGCATTTGTAAGATAGAGAATTCTGGAGCATTAGAGAAAGAGCATGCAGAGAGCTGTGTAAGAACACCCATGTATAGATACTTGAATTAATAGAAGAGATTGATTCAAATTCATGGTTTTTGTGTATGTTCTCTGTGTATTGATGTTGATGTGCTCATGAATGGTTGCTTCTAGTCACATATTTTCTTTTATGTGCTGTGTATATGATTTCATGTTTGAATTGAAGCCTGAAAGGGTGAAGGAATGAGTTTCAATTGTTTCTCTATGTGAGCTGTAGAATTCCTGCAAGGAGTGCAGTCGAATTGTCTGCAAGGAGTGCGCTGACAGAGGGGTTCAAATAGATATAGATTTTGTTCTCATTTCCTCAAAGGTGCAGTTGGGCATAGGGTCGTGCAAGGAGTGCACAGGATGGGTAAAAATATCAGGGTTGCGAACCTGAGTAAAGAGCTGAAAGACCATTGCTGCAGGGGTGCGCAGAGTCAAGGGACTTCAACACTTAGACCCTGTTGAAGGCTTTCCGCAAGGAATGCGTGCAAGAGGGTTTTCTTTCTAAAGACTTAAATTTGTGGGAAAATCTCAGGAAGGATAGGCCTTTGAGTTTGTTGGAGAACAGTGAGGAAAAGTTGTGACTTGAAGTTTGATGGAAGCGTCGCAAGTTTGCAAGTAGGTGAATGAGTTTCGTGGAAAAGAACACTTAGTCCTTTCGCATAATTCATCGGGAAGGAACGGATGGTCGGTATTCTCCGAGGAGAATCCGAAAATTTCCGTGGGTTGTCAGATCTTGTGGATGTGTAGGGGAGATACAGTGGTGTATTCTCGAAGGTTTAAGCTCAGGACAGGTAGAGCGTTGGTCCAAGTCAGCCAGAACCGTTGGATCTACACGTATATCGTGTATCGAGGTTTCGTAGATCGAACCTCCAAAGTATTGCAACAAGAATTGCGATATCGTGATCTGTGATATTTCAACAGACTCAAAACCGTCCATCAATTGGGACGTGTGTCAAAAGATCCAAAGAAGTCGGGGTTGTGAGCATCAGAGATTTCGGAGACCAGATACTCTTACATCTTGGAGTCGCGAAAGGCGATATCCCGATGGAAGAATCATGTGGGACCACAAGAGTCAGAGTGGAATACAGGTGGCATAATTCATCGGGGTTTCACAGCGAGAAGCACCGAGACATTGACATTAGGATTCGTGATCCTGCGAAGTCCGAAATCCCGATAGAAGTGGCAGGAGTTGAAGGAACAACTCGCGCATGCGTCGGAGTTTCGGTGTCTCGGGCATCGAGAGTCAGAAAACCGAGTTGCTGAGAATCGCAAGTAGCGAGATCATGATAGGAGCAAGTTCCGACAGAGAAAGGTAAGAGTCAACGTTGACTTGCATTGGGGATCAGGGTTTTGAGAATCCAAAACCACGCGACCACAAGACTCGCAAAACCGCAAAGTTCGATTTCCCGATCGCTAAGGGAAATATTTTGGAGAACTGTTGTGGGTGTGGAAAATTCCTGATAGGGAATTAGAATATCTTTTCAGTTCTTTGGGCCAAGGAAGGAGGAGGTCCTGTGAGCGAACGCTGCCTGAGGGCGTGCCTGCATCAAAGGTCAAGAGACTAAGAATATGCTTAAGAACCAGAAAGAATCAAAGACTGCATTATTGTAAATGAAATAAACCTTGAATGATCACAGAGACATCAACTTATCAGATGTCTTAAAAGAGAAGGAGTGTATAGAAACAAGAATAGGAGACTTCGACATGAACTATGTCCTATATGAGGAAACACAGGTGAATATCATGACAAAAATAACTTGGGAAATTTTGGGAAAGCCTGCTATGGTTCCTTCATTGGGAGGAATAGGATTGTTTAAAGGGAAGATTATAACCCTATGTGGAAGACTTACCCAGATACCTATGAGTGCTCATGGAACTTTGATAGAAGAAGAATTTGAGGTCGTTAAGTTTGTTGAGAACAATGCCCCATTTTCTATTTTTCTAGGAAAAACTTGGGTTGAGAAAGATCAGATACGAAGGAAACAAGAAGAGGAAGCTCTAGAACAGAAAAAGAAAGAACTAAAAGATTTAATGGCTAGGAGAATAGCTCACTTACTAGAAGAATAGGAGGAAAATTTGAAGCTACTAAGGACCAGAGACCTGGTTTTCAAAGTTGAAAGAACATAGAAAGACTTGAAACACTTATCCATGCAGGAGAGTAGAGCACCTACCCTAGAAAGAGAAGAAGTATTACCCTCGAACCCTATGAAACACCCTCCACAGTGAAAAGTTAATATGTTAAGTACAAATAAGAATAAGCATGGAAAGGGGAACCCAATAACTCGGATCATAAGAAAGAAGGCCAGAAAGCTTAGCAAGAAGAAAGCAAAGTTAGAAAAATTGCAAGAAGTTCCAGAGAGGACTTCGCAGAAGGAAGGTTTGCAGAACTAGAACTTTGTCGAAATAAAAGAACAGCGTAGATTGGAACTTCACCATGATGAAGCAATATGACCGTTGGAGGCATCTTGACCATTAGAACGATGCTCTAGAACGTCTAGAAACACAATTATGACTAGAAAGATCGTCATTGGACCATTGAGACCGCACCATAATGGATATAATTTAATTGATTGAGGCATTCTTGTCCATTGGAGAAATCCGTTACGAAGTTGTCTATTTATCCCATCGAATGTTGCACCAAGAAATTTTTTGCCAATTGTGATTATCCAAGACCACAAAGAAATAGTTTCTTTCGTGTAGTGCTTATTGAGACTTCGCCACCTGTTCTATTACCGTGAGTATTTGTCTGCCTACCTAAGAAATCCGATCTCGAGCGTGTATGTCGGGTGAGCACAATGTAGTGGAAAATTCTATGGAATAAATTATGATAGAACTCATGACTGAAAAGGTGATATCCATAGGTGTACAAGCTTCATCGATGCAAGGATTGGAAGCATCCTCGTCGACTGCACAACGTCGGTCTAGCCAACCTGTTGATAAGAAAATAAGCAAGCATCATGATGACTTGGTGAATGTGAATCTCATCCCATCTATCCTTCCTAAATAAATCCTGCCTCTGGTTGGTGTGGTTAGTTGTGACAATGTCCCAAGGGAATTCGACTACATAGTGATCACCTCATACCTTCCGAAGGGGATACACACAGTAGGACTTTAGCTGGAAAGAATTCTGGCGTTGAAGATCAGTGACTATAACTTGGAAACCGCAAGAATTATGGCATGCTCACACCATACAATTATTTGACCAAGACGAAGGGGAATAAGTCGAAGATCATCCCCTAGTTGTGGACCATGGACATTGTAAGGTCCACCATCCTAAACTTAATGAAGATACCCCACTTTAGAAGGCATCAAGAAGTTAATGTGTGCGTTAAAATCCTATTGTATTGCTTCCATGGGGGTTATTTGTGGCTAGCAAATGCATCATAGTAGATCTGGAATTGATCCATTAGATCATTGGATTAAGCATGCAAGGACCAGACCCACAATACTTGTATCCAAGAAAGGCTACAGATCGCGCCCTGGTGCAGAGAATCAAAGACACCTATGGCGATGTGGAGAAGGGGAAGCAAGGCTACAAGATAGCTTCCATCCAGAATGGAGAAGTTTTCCTAGCCTTCCAGTTGATCACTGGTAAGATAGTAAGGAAGAACAGACCCACATAGGTCATAGGGTTCGTTGTTGACCTCATAGGAAAATGCATTGAAGGACTACAAATGAACTAGGTGAGCTACCTTGTCAACCATCTAGAGAAAGACTGTCGCGAAGCTCAGGATTAGGGCTATGAGTTCCATTTCAGTTGTTTGTTTATCCTCATCTCCGTCATTGGTTGGGAGATGCTGGAAGGAGTGAACTTCCTTGATATTGAGTCGTTTGAACCCCTAGCTGTGAAGTTCACTACGCTCTGGTACTCGAGTGACATGGCTAAGAAATGGTAGTCAAGCATAGCGTTCCACACATATTACCTGTAGTTGAAGAGGGTTATTGAGTCTATCCCTCGTATTATGTTGAACACCCTACACAGGTTCAGGCCATTTGTTAAGTTTCATGTTGATAGACATTTTATTTATATCACTGCGTGCAGAGACGAACATAAAGAAGAGCTTGAATCCTACTATAATCTCACTGAGGAGGACATGGAAGAAATAACTAAGGAATGGCTCGTAGAGTTCCTTATACTAGTCGAATAGGAAGAATTGTCTAACCCTGACCTCATTGGTAGTCTTGTGGTCACTCACAAAGAATATGATGCACCTAGCAGTAGAAGAAGGAAAAAGAAGGAAGAGGTACAAGAGTTGAACAACGCATCAGAAGAGATTTCTTCAGATTCACTTGGAGGGGGAGGAGGTGACGAAGTAGACAAGGATGAGAATGACATGAGAGAATACAAACCAGAGTAGGGAGAAGTAACACTTCTTAGGGATCCCCTTTATGAAGCTAAGACATCCAAGAAATTAAAGGTTTCCCCCACACAACCTTCATCACGGAAGAAGTCAAAAGCTAATAAGCCCAAGTTGCAAACTATGCTCACGATGGATGACATCAACCTCATCATAGCCATTGTATCAGATACCTCAGAAGATATTTTACAATGCAACGAAGAAAAACATGAGACCATGTATGGTCGGATTGAATCATAATTTAAA
Organism: Picea glauca; assembly: GCA_000966675.3. Taxonomy (NCBI): domain Eukaryota; kingdom Viridiplantae; phylum Streptophyta; class Pinopsida; order Pinales; family Pinaceae; genus Picea; species Picea glauca. The sequence goes on along the minus strand of JZKD02S2170180.1, from coordinate 16,080 downwards.
GGGGTACAACAGGTTCTCTATTCAAGTCGCGCAATGTCTACTAAGCCACCACCACCAAAAGGAGCAGAGTTGGGAGATGAGCCTGCCCAGCTACGCAGAATATTAGATTCGATTGAAGCTCGCCCTAGTCGCGTCTAGGAATAAAAAGAGAAATCCACAGAGGAATTAAATAAAGCAAAAGAGGAAGCCATAAAGTAACATCGGGTGGCGCAGCAAGAAAAAGATGACCTCCAAGAAAAGTTTGTAGAGGATAGAGTGCAGATCCAGAAGGAGAAAGAAAAGTTGCTCACAGAGAATATTGGAGTTAAAGAAGCAATCACTAGAGCACTTCACTCTGTGAAGGACTTAGAATAGATGGAATAACATCCATTGGAGAGTCAGGTGGGGAAGCTTTTTGAAGCCATTCAATAGCTCCAACAAAGAGTAGCAGAACTAGAATTACAAGTAGTGTCGAGCACTCCGTAGGAAGTGTGAGACCAAAGGGAAGAAGCTACCTGGAGCGAAGTCCAGAGAATCAAGGCATTGGCCTTAGAATGAAAGCAACTCAGCAATCTAAGTGCATAGACTTATGAGCGCCTTGCAAAGGACCCTAAACTAAGGACATTGGAGTCACAGCTCCAGGAGGCAAAGCAGCAGGTAGCAACAGTGCAATCATAGTTGAAGCCATTGTCCACAGTTTGAGAGGATGAAAAAGTCCCAAGAACAACGCATGGTTTAGCAGCAGGTCTATTCCATCCAGAGTAAAGTCATGGAAGTGACTCAGAAGCTCCAGCCAGTGCAGGACGAAGCTTGCACACATTTTAAGGAGATTGAAGGATGAGGTGAAGAACTATAACAAGTGGTCACCACATTATAAAAACACTTGGAAGGACCTGTGACGGAGAAGGTTCTTCAGGAGTTCGTCGAGAAGGAGGCTCTAGCGAAGCAACAGGTCGAGGCAGCTCGAGGCCTTCAAGGAAGAGTTACCCAGATTAGAGTGACTCAGGATGAGTCACAGGTGAGTGTTGGGGGCATGTTTTCCCTTAACCAAGTTTTGGAGAACCTTGGTCATGTTTGACCAATTTTGAGACTTCGACAGATTGGTCTAAGGCAAAGCGAAGAATGCGGGATCTCAGCCCCTTTTTAGGGAATTTTGGGTTTAGGGTTTATGTAACGAGTATGAGATGTCGGCCCATGGGTTTATCCATATTTATGCCCCATTTTCAATGTATAAATAGATATCTAGGTGATGTAAGAAGGTAGTAGTAGTGAATGTTTGTGGCTTAGTGAAGAGCTAGAGGCTTTGTGCATACTATCTATTAAGACTTGCCGAGCTAAGTGCAAGTGATTGTAAGAAGCTGGTGTGCAGACTATGTAAGAAGGTTTTGTGATATGACCTAACTTGGGGAAGGAGGATCTGGTGAGGTACGTGTAGATCTCCTGTCCTATGTGGAGTGGGTCTTGTGGCTTTGTGCATTGAACAAATATAATAAAGAGAAGAAGAGTTAGTGGACGTAGCCCCACGTTGGGGTGAACCACGTATATCATGTTTTGTGGTTTCTTTGTGCATTATGGTTGTTATGTGAGTTGTGATTAGTGTATAAATATATGTTATATGCATCTGATATAGTATCTTAGTTCTTAGTGATGTGAATGAATGCTAGATCTGATCTATTTCTATATGCTATGTGCTTGGATGTGTTAGATCTTGTTGAATACTGCGTTGTTCTGTAATTAGGGTTTTCTCATATGAAGTGGATAAGAGATAAATATTAATGAATGTTAACTGCTAAGTGCTTTGTTAAGTACTGTGGTCACGGATCTGTGTCCCATCTAGGTTGTAGACACTTGAATCCTGCAACCACCCCTGCCTCTACCTCGGGTGAGGCTTCATCTTCTTCGCAAGTGTTGCTGAAAGGGCCAATAGTTATGGTTTTGTTGGTGCACTGTTGAAGTGTTGAACCCTAGGTATGCCCCTGTTCCAACAGGGCCCCAACTCCCACATTGTGAATTAATGTTGCTATGTTCTATCTACATTACGAATGGAATTGAATGTTGGTTTGAAACTGTGTAAAATTCATTTATGTTTCCATAGAAGCCTCATGTGATCGACACAATGCATTGTCATATCATTGTTCCATGCTTAATATTTGATCAAATTAATTGAGTCAATACAATATTTAAGAATTACAAGACTATAGAACCATGCAAACAAGAAGACATGTTAAATTCAAAAAAGAATCCCTAACCAAGATTCCAAGGCAATTTTTTAATAGTAAATATATAAGAAAATAGTGGGTAATATATATTTATCCATAGACATTGGATTGAGTTCTTTGCACTGAAGCATTGAACATACTTTTCATAAATACAGGTAGAGGAGTTACAAAAAAAAACATGTATACAATTATGTATTATTCATATAGTACAACAACATGGAGAAGACATCGACAAGCTCTTGAACATGCATACAAAATTGATTATCATGCTTTTTTAGGAACTCCTTGCAGTCTTCTCCTCTGAAGGTCAATGTTGGCTTTGACAATCTCAACATCTTGCAGAAGACTTGAGGTGACAAAAAAATAGGAGAGTGGTCTCGTAGTGGAATAATTCTTTGGCTTGAAATATATCTCTCGACACACCAAGAGACCACCTACTTATAATAAAGGACTTTAGGGAAACATCATGTACGATCAATTCCAGAGGTCCAAATTACTTCGTTCTGGGAAGAAGGGGATAAGTAGTAAGAATATGCCTTGGACCACTAGGATTTTTGGTCCCCACCCCCTAAGATGTTAATTGTATCTCCACATAATAGGAGACTGGTCCCACAATTGAATAATTCTTTGGATTGAAATGTATCTCTCGACGCACCAAGAGACCATCTCCTTATAGTCAAATACTTCAGGGACACAACTTGTACCGGGGACAAATACAAACCCTAATCCAAAACCCTAAAAATGAAAAGAAAGGATACATATCTAAGGACCAGGACTTCCATCTGAGTGAAGAGCCTAAAACTCTCATGCTACAAAGTGGTTATTGCGTTTAGCGTCGATTTCTTCTCTGAAACCCCTTCCTTTTGTCTTCTTAGAGCCGCCATCACCAAGATGGGAAGTGCCCCCCATTATGGTGGATTTAAATTTGGGCACAGGAGTGGGAACAACATCCACATTGCCATCATCCATCTCCGTATCATTGTCCATCAGATCATCTTCTTCCAGCTCAAAATCAACCACATCAACCTCTGCACCGACCATTATTTTGTGCTTTTCTGCAAAATCCTTGAAATTTGGAGCAGACGATGGATATAAAAAGCCAATGTAGGATATACACGTTTATAGGGTTACAAAACAAATAAACATAGGGGGGAAGGATATACACGTTTTTAGGGTTATAAAACAAATAAACACAGGGGAGGTTGTCTGAGAAGGGGGGGTTTCCTTGGAATTCTTTGGCTTGAAATATATCTCTCGACACCCCAAGGGACCATCTCCTTACTTCCTTCTGGGCAGAAGGGGATGAGTAGTAAGAATATGACCTGGACCACTAGAAGTTCTGGTCATCATGCCTGAAGTTGTTTTTTGTATCTCAACAGAAATGTTGTTGAGTTGTTGCCATAAGTTGACAAGAACGTTTGTTTGCTCTAGATGATGTTTGAAATGAACACATGGAAGGGATAATTAACCCTCCACAAATCTTGGTTTAATGCGTATAAATGGAAGATCTCCTTGAGCCTTTCACTGATTAATGACGATTTCTATGGTTCTCGCATAATGAGTTGTTACCATTAAATCTTACTAATTGCATACTTAGAAAGAAGTGCGAAGGTGGCGGGGATGACAAAGAGAGTTTAAGGATTGGATATTTCATGAATCCACCAACCTAAGGATATGCAAAAGAGATTCCATGATGTTTGAAATGAACACTCGAAAGGAATAATATAACCCTATGCAAATCTTGGTTTAATGCGTATTAATGGGAGATCTCCTTCAAACTTTCTCTCATTAATGACAATATTTACGGTTCCTGCATGATGAGATGTTAGCATTAAATATTAATAATTGTAGATTTAGAAAGAAGTGTGAAGGTGGTAGGGACGACAAAGAGAGATAAAGTATTGGAGATTTTGTGAACACACCAACCTGACAACTCGCGAAAGAGATTACAAGAAATGGACAAGTATGGAAAGCAGTCGATCGAGCTTCAAAATATGGTCACAAGTTATACTCAGGAAATGTGAGGGCTTGATGGTCAAATTGTATGTCTCTAAACTTTTGATTGCAAAATGTGTAACATGGAACAGGTCATGATGGAAGAATTCGATGGTTAATTTGTATATCGTGGAACTCTGGGTGTTGCTTGTAGGTCACAGAACAATGGAGGCACAATGTTGAGCGTGCCTACCCGGGAATTGATGATCGAAAAAGTGGCTAAGTATGGAATGGGGAAGAGGTCGGTCAGACTCGTGATATAAAAGCATGAGACATATTCAAAAAAATGACTAAGTAACCATAAAGGGAAAGTATAGGGGAAAAAGAAAGGGGAATTTGGTTGTCAATTTGTATCGGAGAACTTCGGGTGATGTTTGTAGGGCGTAGAACAATGGAAGCACAATCTTGAGCCCGCCTAGCCACAAAACCATGATAAAAAAAAGTGGCTAAGTATGGAATGGGGAAGCAGTCGGTCAAACTTGTGATATAAAATAATTAGCGAAAATGTGAACGCGTGAATCCGCCAACCCGTGCACTTGGATATTTTCTGAAAAATGACTAAGTAACCAGAAAGAGAAAGTAGAGGGGAAAAAAAAGGGGGAGGGAAATTTTTGGAAGAGGGAATTGGTATTAAAAAAGCCCCATTGGTGGTCTTAATAGTAACTATGAAGTGCATTAGACAGGTGAACATGATCTTGAATCAAGAAATAGAGAAAGTGAGTCCTAATCATACTTTCC
>JZKD02S2170169.1:0-11481 GCA_000966675.3 Picea glauca | reverse complement strand
CCGCATTAAGAGCTTGTGGCCTACTAAAATTCTTCAAATTGCAAAATATGAAGAAGGAGATTCTTCTGCTTGAGCACATAATCAGCTTGTGGGATGTCGCGGAGCAAGGGTTTCAGATTGGAACATAGCTTCTAACCATCGAGTTGGAAGACGTATATTTCTTGACTGGCCTCTCGAAAAGAAGGGTTCCTATATCTTTTTCTGGACAGAGGGCACTTCCTGAGCAAGTGGGCGTGTGTTTGGCATGTCATTGTGTCCCAGGAGAAAGATTGGTGGGGGGTAGAATCCCAATCAAGGATATCAGAGAGTTACCCCTTTGGTCTATTTTTTTCACCATCACGAGTGTGACTGGAATCACTAGCGCACATCTGACATCAAGATCATAGGTATCTTATGGCGTACAATGTTTGGAGCCAACACTGCTTAACTGGAGCGCAGGGTTTCTTCGGAATGTGAAGGAACATGTTTCGCGGTGTAGGATGGGGTAGAAACAGTTCGAATACGGCTCTTTCTTGGTCTCATTCTTCTTATAGTGCATCCCCTAGATGCAGCCTCAGATAGCATTGGCAGTACGACCAGTGAGAGAACCACGGATGGAACGGTGGACTAGTCTGTCTCCGAGACTAGTGCCAGAGTCAGAGTTCTGTTTCACCGGTGACTTCTTCGCTTGGCTGAGATGCCAGTATCTTTGGATAGAATACTTCCCATATGCCGAGGTGGACTTTCACGGGAGCATGGATTTGATTCTACCCACAGGGGAAGATTGGGATGCGTCAGGTGAGAGACTAAGCAACACCTTGTCTAGGTTTTGTTCTGAAGTTTTTTTTTAAACGTATATATATATTTTTTTGGGTACGTAGACGAGTTTTTAATGGATGTATTGTTTTCAACATGCAGACAAGGGAGAAGTGCTCCCAACTGAGATACCAATACCAAGATGTCGTGGGGGTGCTCCGGTTGCAACAGATCCGAGGGCACCAGTGATAGGTCTCCAGGAGGTTGAAATAAACCTTCAAGGCCTCACGATGGGCAGTCCTCCTCTACAGAGGAGAGAAGTGTCGTTACATATGCAGAGGCACACTGTGGGAGTGCCAGAGAATGTTAATTCTCTATTGAGACATGTAGTGCGCGTAGTGATATGTTACTCTCAGCACAATGCAGTGCAAGGAGATTGGAGTCTCTCTGGTGATTGTATTTTTTGCATGACTTGTCAGATAATGTTGTATGGGTGTAAAGACCCAACATTTTGCTCTTCTAAATACTTTTTTGATGTAATCAAAAACATTTTCAGTCACACTATGTATATATATATATACAGTTCCGAGTTTTTACAGTGCCAAAACATTTGTACATGATGATGCCTTTTATGTGATGTGTTTTAATTTACATGTGATGTACAATTTGTTTTCCTTCATGAAATCTTATCTATGGGCGAGATATCGATCCATGATGTAATTAGTTAACGAATCCGAAACATTGTTGAGTTCTCTTGGAATATGTATGTATTCGATATAATAAAATATTCGTTCAAAACGACGAACATGTAGGTGGAGAGGTAGCAGGATAGGATTACAAATAGCATAGATATGATTGAGTTGACAGACCACGAGTTGGGTGTATAGGTTAACAATGATATGATAGATACCTAGGGAGGAGGCTTGGGTCAAGAGTCCGATGACAGCATGATATTCTGCCATGTTATTAGTCGTTGGTCCTAAGAAAATACCTCCTGAACTCACCACCTCGTCAAATTGGTAAATGACCCATGATGTCAAAGCAATGTTCCAGGTGTGTCGACTAGTGCCATCCGCAAACCCGACAAAGACAGGAAAGGAAGACATCATCTGCGCATGAAAACACAAGGCACAGTTATGAGTGGCAAAGGTAAAGACTCGAGCACACGAAAGAAACAGACACACCAAACTAAAATACAATAATGTACAATGTACACATGCTAGGTGATCTAGGCATAGTACTTTTTAAGGTAAATCTCGTTCCGGGGCTCCCCTAGGGAAATTCCATCATAATCTACTAACTCGTAGGTGCCTATGTGTAGAACATGTTTCACAATGTAAGGTCCATGCCACAGAGGTTCTAACTTACCTGTCCCTAGTTTGTCATGAGCCTGGTCATAGACGAGGACTAAGTCTCCTTCTCCAAAAGTCCGAGGATGGACGGATTTTTCATATTGATTTTTTATCCATTTCTGATGTGCCTCATTAACGAGAGCGACATCACGACGTGTTTCATCCAGTTTGGTCAGATATAAGAAACATTCTTCTTCGACAGAAGTATGGGGTAGGAGTTCTACTTTAAGTTTCAGAGATGGAATCTCACACTCGATCGGTAAAACAGCTTTAATGCCATACACTAACTGGAAAGGAGTAAATCCAGTTGCGGTTTTCACGGAAGTACGGTAAGCCCAGAGAGCGGAGAAAAGTTGTAGATTCCAGGATGTCTTATTTTCCCCTACCATGCGTTGAATCATGGTTTTGATGACCTTGTTGATGGCATCAACTTGTTCGTTGGCTTGAGGATAGTATGGGGATGAGTTTTCATGGTGAAAACCCAACTTGGCATGCAATTCACTCATCATCTGGTTCTTAAAGTGTGCACTGTGATCAGTGAAAATGGTGCGTGGTACACCAAAACAAGTTATGATGTGGTTAAAAATAAAAAGAGTTGCGGTATGACCATCGTTCAGAAAGGTAGGCATAGCCTTAGCCCATTTGGTAAAGTAGTCGATGAAGACGATTATATAACCGTGCCCACCGGTTGAGGTAGGATTACATTGCATAAAATCGATACCCCACTTGGAAAAGGGGTCGATGGTGATAATGGGGTGCAGCGTAGTAGGGTGGGTGCGTGCCTTGTTGTTAAAAACTTGGCAGGGTGGGCATCTTTTGACTGCTTCAATACAATCTTTGAAAATTGAGGGCCAAAAATAGTCGTCACGTACAATATTTTGGGATGTGGCCATCCAAGAAAGGTGACTGCCACAGGCTCCAAGGTGAAAATCGTTCAGAACGCGTTCAACCTCTGCATGAATCAAACATTGTCGAAGGATAGTATCAATACCACGACGATACGAGGTGTCACCGACGATAAGATAACGACGAGAATGATGGCGAATACGTCGACGCTCTTCATGAGAAGTGTTAGGCTGAAAGTTTTGGGTTTTGAGGTAAAGGAGCATATCTCCATACCAAGGATCAGAGGTGTTGATGAGGAAAAGAGTTTCGTCAGGGAGAGAATCTCTAGGTTCGATGTCTTCATCATCATGGGGGAGATCACAGATAAGTTTCGAAAACACCAGGGACTTTTTGGCTTTGGACTTCGTAAATTCAAGATCGAATTCCTGAAGGATGACGATCCATTTAGAGCATTTTCCCCCGATCACTTGACGTGTCAATACGTGGTACATGGGGTTTGAGTCTGCAATTACCGTGTTGGTGCATAGTAAGATGTAATGGAGAAATCTCTAGACAGCGATGATGGATGCCAGAGCCAGTTTCTCTACATGTGAATATCGGAGTTCGGGTCCAGATAAACTCTTGCTCAAGTAATATATCACATGTTCTTCACTGTTGGGGTCCTCTTGAACTAGCACTATTTCAATAGTGGAAGTGGAGGCAGCTAAGTAAAGGATGTAATCCTTTGTATACTCTGGAGGATGCAACAAAGGTGCATGGGTCAGGGCATGCTTGAGAGTGTCAAATGATCATTGAGTGATGTCATCCCAAATGAAAGAGGTGTTTTTCTGCAACAATCGCATGAATCCTTTAGTTATCTCAGCGTAGTTACAAATGAAACAGCAAAGGAAGTTTTCTTTTCTTTGCAAACTTTCGAGTTGAGTCAAACTAGTAGGTGGGGGTAAGGCTAGAATAGCCTTAATCTTTAAGGGGTCCACCCAAATCCTATCTTTAGAGACAAAAAATCCGAGGAGTCGACCGGATTCGACAGCGAAAATACACTTATGTGGGTTCAAGCGAATACGGTAAAACCGACATCAAAGAAAAATAGTCCGTAAGTGATCAACATGATCTGATCGATTGGATGAGTGGGCAGGTAAGTCATCGAGGTAAGGTTCTGCGATATGCTTGATATCATGGAAAACGTACGACCTGGCCCACTGGAAAGTAGCACCAGCATTTTTGAGACCAAAAGGTAGCTTTCGATAGGTGAAAGTTCCCCATGGGCAGATAAAGGTTGTCATGTAAAATTTCAATCTGGTTATACCCGGAGAAGCCATCCATGAAAGAGAAGATTACGTTCCCAACACAATTATCAATGATTTGGTTGATGAAGGGTGTATAATAGTTGTCCTTTGGACAAGATTTATTGAGATCCCGATAGTCAACACAGACATGGATGGTTCCTTGTTTTTTGGCAACCGGTACAAGGTTGGAGACCCATTCTGTCAAAGGGACAGGATAGATAAAGCCAGATTTTAAAAGTTTCTCAACTTCTGCCTTTATAGCTGCAATTTTCTTGGGATAAACTGGGCAGAGTTTCTATCGAATAGGTTTTTCACCTGGGTACGTCTTGATTTCATGAACAACGATCGAGGGGTCGATTCCTGGCATTTCTTCGTAGCTCCAAGCGAAGACATCGCAAAATTCTTTAAACGGAGCAGTGTAAGAGATCACTTCTTCGGGTGTGCAATTATCACCGAGGTTAATGTTTTCCACAACGCCTTCTTTGATCGAAATATCAATAACGATCGTAGTAGAGATATTACCCATATTCCCCTCAGAAAGAGTATCTTGTGTGAGGATAGGAGATTGTGGAGAATCGGTAACATCAGGAGGGAAGATAGAGTGTATGTCTTTGTGAATTTCTTCCAAAGGCAGGAGAAAAGAGCATCGATGATGGTTATCATCCCAAGGTACGTTGTTGATACTGAGCATTTCCATTATAGATTCATCAGAAGGAAAAATGTGGGAAATGTAGTTGATTGTGGACGATAGGGAATCCAACCATGATGACATCGAGTAGGCATCGGGTGCCAATAAATGGGGGTTGTCTAGGGAGGGAGAGGTAGATTGAATAGCCATGTATACGGCCTCGGCTGGGCTAAGTGGAATGGTGTCACTGAGCACATCGAATTCCATAGGACTAAGTACAATCCAAGGGTCAGATGATTCCAAAGATTGATAAGCCATAGTCGAAATCATATTGATGGTGGCAATATGATGTGTGGTGGGTGGAAGTGGTGTAGGGAAGGTACCCATAAGGATAGAATCTTTCAATAAGCCAACACCAACGCTTTCATACGTAACTTGGTGGTCTCCCAAAAAAGGAATGTTGTTGGTGACAATGGCACGAACGTCGGGTGTACAGAAATCTAGTTGATTGATAGTGACAATTTTGCCTTGATGGGGGAATTGTACACATCGAAAAACCGACGAGGCGATGACAGTCATAGCGTAGAACCAACTTCTTCTGAGTAGTAGGTTGTAATCGAGGGGGGAATTGACCACCTCGACATCAGCGGTAGCAGTTTTTCCACCGAACTGAACGGCTAAGGATTGTAAAAGCCCGTGAGGATGAAAACCTTGCCCATCAAAAGCACGTAACATCGTAGGGGATTTGTTAAGGGCAGGTGATTTTAAGCCTTTCCAACAAGCTAAATACATGACACAAGTAGAGACTCCCTCATCCAAGATAGTTTGGTGGATTTGTTGATTGTGAACAACAACATCGATCTGAAAAGATAGTTGGTGGGAGAGTCGAGGTTGATGATCATCCAGATTAAACGTGAGGTTATTAGATGACTCGGGATCAAAAGCATCGATGGAAGCTAAGAGCATTCTACATTGGTTGGGACAATGTTGTAGAAATTCCAAAGCAGACATAGCACATGGTGCTTGAGCCAAATCTTCAACAATGTTGTAGTTTTGGGCAGCCCGTGAACTAGGATTAAAGGTAGATTTCTGGATAGTGCTCTTAGGAGGGTGTAAGATGGAGTCAAACGAAGGTTTCTCAATCTGAAGTGGCTTGGACAGAGGGCTAGTATATGGAGGACTAACGGAAGATGGTAATGGGTCCGGTAAGGAACCGTTAGTGGGCTTCGACTTATCAGGTTTAATCGATGTGTCACATGTCGTAGTGAAAGTGGTCAGAATAATCCTGTTAAACATGTAAATGTGGGAACTTGTCGGGGCCTCATCATGGGATTGGTTGGAACTGCCCCCAGGAGTGGGGGTTTGAGCAACCAAAGATTGTTGCTGTGGAAAAGGCTAGGTAAGCACAGTGGGTTGTGAATTTCCCTTAAAAATCTTGGCAACTTCATCATGATGTGGACAGTCTCGAGTGTAGTTATCATTGCCACAAATGAGACATGGGAATTTCAGTTTCCGTTGTGGTTTTTTTCCGGCAGCCATGGTTTGTGGTTGATTTTTTGGTTGTTCATTGTTGTTGTTTTTCTTTGGTTTATTTCTTGCTTTCTTCTTGCCCCCAGGTTGTTGTGAAGGGGTCGATTGGACCGTATTCACCTCAGAGACCTAGGTTTGAGGGGAGGTAGAAGAGGGTGAAGTTGAACTGGGAGCAGACGTCAAAGCGGACCGCTGGGTTGTTCTAGTCAACTGGGAAGTAGATTGGGTTTTGACGAAGCCAATGACTCCATCTGTGTGCGAGGTAGACGATGGTTTGGATGGATCATTAGTGGCATGGGTAGAATTTGGTATCAACTCGTACAGAGTACCAGATTGTGAATAAACCAAATCTAAGTACTGAGCTCGAGCAATAGCTTCTTCCTCAGTGACTACACCACCCACGGAAACATCATGAGCGATCTGGGGGTAACAGTAATTTGGTGAACCATTCCGCTAATAATTGGTCAGGAATGACTACTTTGATTAACCTTCATCGTCGTCTCCATTCATGAATATGATCAGAGATATGTACAGATGTTGTCTGACGAAGGGAGGTCAATAGTTCAGTACTCGTCTCGTATCGAATGGGTAGTTGGAAGTGTGTGAGGAAGGACATGGCAAGGGAGTTGAAATCGTGAAAAGAAGCGTGTGGTAGTTCAATATACCACTTTGTTGCAGAACCCATAAGCGTTCRTTGGAAAAGATGCAAACGTATAGAATCRTCCATGAGGGAGTTGGATGCACACCACAAATGGAAAGTCATCACGTGGTTGTTTGGGTCTTCTCTGGATTTTCCATATAATTTTGGAATATCAAAAGGAAGTTTAGTTTGGATAGTTGGCCAAACCGGAGAATGAAAAATAGGATCATTCGTTAATTGAGACAAGTTTGGAAGGTCCAAAGTCGCTAGGAAGGGTAGTTGTCGGTTAACTTGCAGGTAATACTGGTGTGGCATAGGAACACCACTAGGACCATACACTGGGTTAGATGGATAATTGTAACCAGTGGGTCCTCTTGTATAAGGTTGGTGTTGACCAGGGTAGTTCAAGAAACATGTGAGAGCGGGGGATAACTGGATGGGTTTTGAGGATTATAAGCCAGATTCGGTGTTTGTCCATAAGGAGGATATAGATGAGTCCCTTGAGGGGGAAGAGGTTGTTTTGGAGCTTGAGAATTGTGTCCCCCCAAAAACTATGGGTTTCCTGGAAAAGGGATATTCCACGGATTGGGTGTGGTAGACACATTTTGTCCATACGGTTGATGGTAGGCTCCGGATTGAGGGTGCCCTCCAAATGGAAGTTGTCCTCAGGTGGGAGGATTCCCCCCAGCTTGAGGTGGATTTCCCAAAATTTGATAACCAGACATAAACGACTAACCGATGTTGCTTGACGGATTAAAGCCACCAAGACCGGTCCCTCCGGGTTGTTGTATAGGTATGGAACTTCCCGGCATAACTTGGGTAGTAGTGATAGTGGAAGAATTCAGTGCTCTGTACCCAAAAGGGAATGATGATGAATGTATAGGTGTTATTGGTGTGCCAATTGCAGCTTGGCTAACCACTGCATTACCGGCGGGAATAGTTGGAACGTGAGGGACCATTGTAGAGTGAGACGTTTGGAGAGAAAAAATGGACCTTTGGCCAACAGACGATGTGTTCGGATCAACGGATGGTGTAGCTGAAAAAATGGTAGTACCGGTAAAATGGTATTAGGGTACAGTGTAGGTGATAGGCGCGTTGGAACCTATTCCTATTCTATAAATATCCCGCACCATGCGTGGTGGACTTCGAACAATGTCTGTGGTCCAAAAGGGGTCATCGACTAGAGGGTTTGAATGAGACCCAGTCGGAATGTCAGAAGGATTGATGACGAAGAATTCACCGGCTGAATTGAGTTGGAGAGCACATCTCTCATATCCCTCTAGAATGTGGAAAGCTTCCAGAGACTCTGAAACAATTCGAAAATTCTCTAAAGAAGTGGGAACTTCTTCTTGGGAGGTTATAGTGTCATGAACCTCGCTTTGTTGAGGATATTCCTCCATAGAATGAGGGGGTAAAGGGGTATTCTCTTCCATATTTTCTGGTGGAATTCCCTGTAGCCTCCGCGAACGGCGTGGAGGGTCGATGTTGGTGAAAAAGAGTCGTCGGAAAAGATCTATGGCCAACTACTGAAAAGAAACAACATACACTAATAGAATCTAGGGATCACAACCAAGAAAACAAACCTTCTCTCGATGACCGTACTAGTTGGTGATGAAATCCAGCGTCACATGATCAAGTCAAGAAGGGGCAGGGATATGGTGGAATAGTTACAATGGTGACCTGCTTAACGGGCTTTCACCTTGGTGCAAGTTTCCATGCAGTAATTTTGGATTTACCCTCCAAGGAGCCCGAGTGAGTTTGACCAATGTCTGCCCCAGGTACAGTGAGACTTCCCTTCACTGTCACCATGTGTAAGACCCTAAAGATTATGGCCACTAAGGTTACCAATTCGCATTCATCCCCTGGACGGGTACAGTCGATAGTCCAGTTCGAACGTATGGGTTGGGTATCTAGCCCGAAATCAACTTGAAAGGCTTCCACTCAACATTGTGGGTATACCTTTAAGTGATCCCCATAATACAATCTGACTACTACAATCAGTCAAACCACAGAGGAATAATCTCTGTAGCTTTCCCGAGTGTGACCTCGTGCGTAACCCTTGTGTGAGAGGGGGATCCCAAGCAGACTTATACGACAATTGGATTTGACTCTCCCTAGCTCAGGATGCTAATGTTTGTTTTGGAAAATTTGGAGAGTTATGCTCACAGCCTAATCCAAAGTACTAGTCCTAGTCTACTGTTGGTGGATGATCCTAGAAAAGAAAATTTTACTAGATAGTTTTTAATTAGCGTTCATTTTATAGTTGTTCTTTACTCAAAAGGGGTGCATAGAAGTGAAATGGATGGAATGATGACTCAATCCCCAAAAAATGCATCAAAGATGATAAGAAATCATTTCTTTTCGATGAATATCTATTTAAGGGAGAGAAAGAGAGTTATTTTCACTAACAAATACTAAGAAGGAATGTCCTCAAACAAATTTTCTTCAATCAAATCCGATGTGGTGCTAAAAGTTTTTGGAAATGTCTTCTAATATGAAAATCAATCATGAATATGTCTCTTTATTTTTTGTATGTGAATAATGATTAATTCAAAACAACACTTCTCCTGCCAATTATCCTTTTGGATCAAGGAAACTCAGACAAACATAAGCAGGTTTCATACAAACAATACACCCTCTTGTTGTGATCAAAAACAAGAAGCAAAAGTAAAGAAAACAAAGAAAATCAAGAATTTCACACAAAAAGGAGATGTTGAAGAACAATGACCTCAACAAAAACCAAATGAAGAGATTCATAGACTTCTAATGTCCTTCACCATAGTTTCTCACTCAGTCAAAAAGGAGAGAAAACCAGTGCATTGGTTTCAAACTCTCAACAGCAGAAAAACTCAAAAATAATGAAGAAGGCTACAAAATCTAAACAACAAGGTATTTGTTCCTCTGAAGGAAGGATGTCAAAGTTGAATGGGAAGAAGCATTGACTCATAGAGAAGCTCAGCAAGTGAAACACAAAGACTAGACCCTGGAAAAAGCAATTCTGGAAAGGTTTTTTGGCCAAAAGAGGGTTGGCGCTCTGGTGTAAAGGGCACCAAGAATTATAGCGCTCTGTCTAACACATATAGGGAGTGTTGGAAATATGTTAACATAGTCACAGGGGCGCCAGGCTTAAAATCTCATGAAAATGTCAAAAAAATCCAAAATTGCAGTCTAATTTTGGCAATCACGCTGAGTGTGATGGGGTAGGGAGTCAATCAGGTCATGAAATCAATCAAAAAAAAGTGAACCAGGTCTGAAAACAATCAAGGGGTAAGACAAGGTCGATTAGGATAAATTAAAACCAAAAAATTTCGATTCAAGGCTCCCCAGTGGAGTTACCAGTTTCTATTGAAGGAAAATCTCCCTGTGGACAGGTAGATCTCCTCTTGAGAGCTAGAATCTTAACTCTTAAGACATAATATGTTTAACGTGGACACTAACTTCCTTTCAGATCTATACAAACTAATGGATGAGGAGGAAGGAGAAAAGAAGTACCTTTTATCGGTGTTTGTCCCTGCACGCTTCAAGTTGAGCTCCAATCTTTCGCTCCTCGATGAGCCCTATAAACAAACAATAGTACAACCACTTCCTACTCTATTGATATTAGCTTGAAATAGATCTATCTATCAGAGACAAGTTCATGTAAGATTAAACACAAACTATAAAGAAACAGGCCAAGCGTGTCATATTGATGAGGACAATGACAGAAGTAACTTACAACCGTAGATGTGAATGCGACAGCTTCGTCAAGTCCCCTTTGTCTAACCCTTGCTCAAAAAATCCATGACCCGGATGACAACATCTTCACTGATTACTCTCCTCCAGTTCACTGTGTGTTTCCTATGAGATCATAGGTTTCATGCTTGCAATTCTTCCCCCCTTTTCACCATGATAGAGCTTGTTTATATAGGTTTAGAGAGGCTTAACCTCTTGAGGTATCTTTAGGGTAAGTTGAGGATTTCCCTCCTTAAGCCAGGAATCTTCTCCTAATATCATGACTGAACCAGGAATTCAAATGCAACTACCTTCCAAGATTGAAAGATCCTACCCTTAATCTCCTCAACAGATCAACTGTTGCTCAAATTAGGCAGCGCTCCCTCAAAAAGGCCATCAGGGCGTTATAGCACTCCCTAGTAGGCTTGAGGGGGGTGCCAGTGCTCTAAATATCTATAGCGCTCCTTCAGAGGGGTTGTTTGGTGCTATAATGCTCCCTAGCACCTTATAGGGGAGCGCCAATGCTCCTAAGGGTGATATAGGGGAGCGTTGTCTTTTAAAACCTTGGATTGAAAGCTTCTTTTAGGTGGAAAGAGATACTTGACTTCAGTTAACCATCCCTCTTCCTTCAAATCAAGTGTTTGAGGTATTTTAAGTGTCTTCTTAGTGTCGTCATCATGGCAGTATGTTTTGCTTGACAGTTGCGACACTTGTGAACAACATGCGACACTTGTGACACTTGTGAGCAACATG
>JZKD02S2170158.1:15599-32441 GCA_000966675.3 Picea glauca | reverse complement strand
AGAAGTAATTCATACAATAGAATCATATCTACCCAAGCAGAAGATAAATGCATAAAGAGTAGTCTCATATACACTCATCAAAATCACAAATTTCTGAAATGTCTCCTACTCTTTATTACTCAGAAGTAATAGTACCATATTTTTTCACAAAGGTCAAAAGTTTGTGTTCCATTCAACTAGCTCTCTTTTATAAAACAAGAGAGAGATTTTTTAGCTCTCATGACCATTTGTTTTGTTTTCCCCTAAAAAAAAAATTTTACATTTCGAATTTATTTTGCATTTTGAAAATCTAGATGTGGGAATTACAAGTGGGAGCTGAAGAGACTCCTGGGTGGTTACATTCTCCCTATGAAAGTTTACAAATGATATCTATCTAAATTTATTATTCATTCTACTTGTTGGGTAGTTTTTTAAATTTTTTGGGTTGTGCTGGGAATTTATGGCTCTGGTTTGTTGAATGAAATCATTATGTATTATTCTCATATATCTCATCTTTCTATCGAGCTATTTCTGGCTTGATATTGTTGCATGTAGCTTAATATATAATTGTTTGAAGTCTACATAGTGGGTTCTTCATATGAATTCAGGTTCCTTCTATGTTTTACATTTTCATAACTTTCTTGCTCAGCATCAACCAACACTTGTTATCCCAACCTACTATTCTCTCCTCCATATTTCCATCGATCCCTCATGGGCCTAGTTTAGTTACTTGTAGCTCTAGATATGATTGTTTGAAGTCTACACAATTCATTTTCCCCCCAAATTCGTGGCATGTTGTTCTTTGAAATTTATGAAATTTTCCTTCACTTTTATGACCTTAATACCTCTTCCATTGCATTCCTCTACTCGATACATTTCCAACGAGGTATCATGGGCTCAATTCTAACACATGTAGCCTAAGATATGGTCATTTAAAACATATTGTCTGAATGGTATTTCAGGAGAGTTGGTCGGGTCGAAGGATCGGATCGGCGTCGGGAAAGTTGATCGAGTCGGAGAAGATGATCGGTGTTGGAAAATATATCAAGTCGAAGGATCTGATCGATGTCGAGAAAATTGATCGTGTCGAAGGATCTGATTGGCATCGGGAAAGTTGATCAACATGATCTATAGCATTTTGGAATGGATGAATTTTGACAACAAAGAGGGTTCCAAGATTGAATGTGGGTTTGACGGGCCAGGTGACAAGTTCCATGTCAACATCCATGTTAGTGCTACATCATATGGAACCAATGATAGGGGGGCACATGGATTCGACAAGGCAGTGAGGTGGCAATGGTGAGATTTGGCTTAGGAAACTTTGGGAGGTCATAACTTTTGATCTGGAACTCCGATTTAGTATGGGTACAGTCATTGGAAATATTTCAACGAGAAGAATCCAACTATGAGGTTTAGTTATAGTAAATAATAGAAGAAAATATAGGGACCTATTGATAAAGAAAAGGTAGGATAAAATGGGAAGAAGATCAAAGGATTCCCCCACATGCATCTCAAGGATGGAGTAATCGTGAAGAAAGGATGTCATGCTAACATGTTCCTGCAATCACAGAAAGAGGCAAAATCATTTATGTGATTAAAAGGACATTCACCAATACATGAGAAACAGTATATTTCCTTGCCTTTAAGAAAACTTATGAATAAGTATAAATTGTGAATGACATGAAAATGAGAGGTTTATTGAAGGAAATCATCTATGTTCTGGATTAAATAACTATCATGAGAGTTGCATGCATCTAATATCCAACACATAGAAAGGATTAGTGAACTTATGACTAAAGTTAAAATTTGTCCAATATATGAGAGTATAAAGATTAAGATGTTAAGCACCATATGCTAGCAAACCTTGAATAAGTCATCCAGGAAAATGATTGACCACCTACATCAAAATCATTCAAGACATGTACTAGATCATCAAACCTTACAGTCATATAAAATCATTGAGCACTTGGGAAATTTTGTAAGGTAGGAAGACAATGTGTCAACCACTCATAAAAATGTCAATAAGACATCATAGGTAAACTAAGAATTATGAAGACATTTGAAACCACAAGATCAAAAGAGATAATAAACCCTCATCAAAGAAGTCATCAGTCAAGACAAAACCTCAACTCCCTCAAAGTAGGCAAAGAAATAACATCAGGATTGAGCAGTAGAGGATTAGGCAATAGGATTAAAATTTTAGTAGGGGTGAGGGGGTGTGTCGCAGCCACAACAAATTTTTGGGGGGAATGGATTGTGCAGACTTCAAACAATCATATCTAGAGCTACGAGTAACTAAATTAGGCCCAGGAGGGCTCAATGGAAACATGGAAAAGAGAAGAATAGACTGAGACAACAATTGTTGACTGATGTTGAGCAAAAAAGGTCCAAAAATGCAAAACACGAAAGGAACCTAAATTCGGATGAAGAACCCACTATGCAGACTTCAAACAATTATATATTAAGCCATAGGCAATGAAATCAAGCCAAAAATAGCTCGATAGAAACCTGAGACAAAGGAGAATAATCTAGAATGATTTCATTCAGCAAACCAGAGCTAGAAGCCCCCAGAACGACCTAGGAAATTTAGAAAACGACCTAGCAAGAAGAATGAATAATAAATTTAGATAGATATCATTTGTAAACTTCCATAGGGATAATGTAACCACCCAGGAGTCTCTTCAGCTCCCACTTGTAACTCCCACATCTAGATTTTCGAAATGCAAAAGAAATTTGAAATGTAAAAAAGACAAATTTAGGGGAAAACAAAATGAATGGTCATGAGAGTTGAAAAGTCTCTCTCTTGTTTTATAAAAGAGAGCTAGTTGAATGGAACAAGGAATTCTTCCCTTTGTAACAAAATATGGTACTATTACTTCTGAGTAATAAAGAGCAGGAACCATTTCAGAAATTGGTGATTTTGATGAGTGTATATGAGACTACTCTTTATGCATTTATTTTTTGCTTGAGTAGATAGGATTTTGCCGTATGAATCACTTATGCACTTTGTTTTGTCTTCTTATGCCATCACTTGTTTCTTTGTGGGTATAGAAATAATTCCATAGATGCATTGTACAACTAATTGTCTATGTATTTACAGCATTGTTGCTATCACATATCATTAGCATACATGATTTTTTTCTAATTCTAATGTATTATCCCTCGTTGCACTCACTCTTCTAGTTTTGCTCCCAGGATAGGTTAAAATTAGTTAGGATTATATTAGTTTACTTTCAACTAGTTTAGCCTTAGGATTATTTAGAACTATTTGGAGGGAAGTCCGTTGTCTTTCTCCTTTCTATTTATTTTCATTTTGAGCAGCAGCAAGGCCCATATACTCATGAGAAAAGCTACACCAAATGAGAGTAGGTTTTATTGGGACCTATCATTGGGCGTTCTCCCTCATCTTCTTGACAAGTCATTCGGACCCGTCAACATAACGTAAATACAATGTAGAATAATCGATATTTAAAATATCCAACTCTTTGTAGGTAAAAGATTTTTATTTCAATCATTAATTATAAATGACTTATTATATATTATATATTAGTAGATATGATAAAAGGGTTCGTAGTATTTTTATTCATTTATATTTTCAATGATTCTTATATACACATAAACAAACACATATTTACAATATTAACCTAAGCTTATAATATAAAATAATATATATGTTTATAATCAACATACTAACTCTAAACATGGTACAATATAATAATACCATTAACAAATCATTACCAACCTTGATATATATACTACTTCATGTATTATGTCTAATGGTTAAGAACATGTGTTTCCTCCTAAGAGGTTGCAGGTTCAAATCAAGAGGGGATAAGGTATGTACACCTCAATAGACTTTAGCAGTCAAATCGTTTCGTGAAAGAGGATCCCTTGTCCCAAAAACAAAGAGATCTTATACATCAATTTGGTGTCTAACTTGACTATGGTCTTTTATATATATATTCTCAAAACTAGATGACAATATTTAACACACATGTTATGTGTGTTATAGCATGTGTGTTATATCATAACACACATAGCATGTGTGTTATATTATAACACACATATTTTATGTGTTATTATGTGTGTTATAATATAACATACAGCATGTATGTTTAATATAACAAACATGTTATGTGTTTATTAATTTCAAGATGAATTATAATTCTTTCAAATTGCATGTCTATAATTATTAGTTTAGAAAATTAATAGCACTATATCAATATAACACACATAGCCTGTGTTATATTAACACACATAGCAGGTCTGTTATATTATAACACACAGAGTATATGTGTTATATTATAACACACAGAGTATATGTGTTATATTATAACACATTATATTATAACACACAGAGTATATGTGTTATATTATAACACACAGAGTATGTATGTTAATATAACACACATGCTAGGTGTGTTATGCTATGTGTTATATTGATCTGGTACTATTAATTTTCTAAACTAACAAACTAATAGTTATAGACATGAAATTTGAAAGAATTATAACTCATCTTGAAACTACATATTGGATAATACAATTTTTCCATTAGAAATGATATTTATGCCTTTAACATTGGAAGGAAATGTACAGATGCCTCCCACCTATCACGTTTTTGGTGATTAAACTTATACATATTATTTTAATACAATTCTTCCAAGAGAATTGATATTTATGCCTTTAACATTGGAAACGTACAAATGCCTCCACCTGTCACGTTTTTGGTACATATTATTTTAAACTATGAGTGAGCAAGCTCTGATTCAACGATTATGGACAGTTAGATAGATTTGAGTCAAGATCAGCATTTCATGGGTAATTATTACTCACAGTGATCTTCCGAAATAAATGAGATTCTTAGTTTCATATTCACTAATCTACAATATGCCAGTGCAAAATAACTGTTTGTTTGTGCAAAATCAATATTCTCCGGGCTTTGTATATTCTAGCAAAGATTCAACTGTTTGTTAATGGCTTTACATAGTAAACCTAACGCACAGGCTATACATGAAGGAACGCTCTGATTATGTAGATTTCACCACCCAAGCACTCGGCCCGTAACAGATTGAGATTTTAAGAGATAGAATCTCCTTAATATTAATGGTCAAACAATCTAAAATACTAACCATTTTTTAATAAATATTTATCTTAGTAGTCAAACAATTTAAAATACTAACCATTCTTTGATAAATATTGGTCATACAATCTCATGCATGGTATCCCATGATAAATACTGGCTACTATTATAGCTAACTCCACCAGCAAGTATATAGCCATATATTGCTAGTCAAACAAATTTGACATTGGGTTAATTTTTTTGTAATGTTTAAAGTTTTCATAATCTTCAACAAAAGTTTTATATTAAATTTAAATTTTGAAAAATGAAAAATTATGTTTTTTTTTAATTTTCAAAATAATTTTTTTTTATTTTCTATAGGTGGAAATTGTTAATTTGACTAATTTCTTTTATCTAGATGTAATATTTTAGAGAGAAAAAAATATAAAACATTAAAAAAAATACCATTGTAATTATAAGTTCACCTTTCTTATTAATACTTACTTATTTAATTGGTTGGAGAGGATAAAAATCGCGTTGTTGCTGCTGCTGAACCTGTGAGCCCACGCACGCCCGGTGTTAGGGTTCCCTCTCAAATCGCTACCGAAAAATAAGCCGCCAAGTTCGTGAAGAAGCTGGATGACATTCCAGAAATCTCCCTTCCTCTAGAGGGTTCGATCCAGATGGCCTTGTCTCTGGCAGATCGCGCCTTGTGGGTCAGTTTACGGGCCTTTGGCCCTCTCCAAAAACAACGGAGACTTGGGTTGTCAAAAACTGAAGGCCTTTGATCAAGAACAGTGTAACCTCATATTTCTTGGGGAGAGGTTACTTTATGTTCGAATTCATCTCAAAAGAGGATAAAGATCTAATCTTTAGGAATGGAACTTACTTCATGGGTCCTCAGGGCATGTATCTTAATAAGTGTACACCGGATTTTGATCTAGCATTGGATGTTCCGACAGTGGTTCTTGTGTGGGTTCGGTTGTTGAATCTCTCAGTGCATTGCTGGAACTGGGATTCTCTGAAGCACATACATAGGCAACGCTCTGGGCAAATTTATTGACCGAGTAAACATCAAGGACCAATATGACTGTACCCAAATCTGTGTTGAGGTCGACTTAAAGGTGGGTCTTCCGGAGGCAATAAAAATCAATGTCGGTAGTTGGTCTCATGTGCAAAAGATAGATTATGAGCAGCTTCCCTTCAAGTGTCAGAAATGCCACGAATACGGTCACTTTGCCAGGGGTTTCCCGAGCAATGGAGAGATGGAGAAAGAAAAAGAGGAGGGTTGGAATCAGGTTAAGCGGTCGAAGACTACCCATAAAACCCCAAACCCTACTAGGGCTCCAAATGGTAAATGTCCTCAAATGGCTCCAGATCAGCAAAACCCTCCCCCGAAGGGTCAAGAAAACAAGTTTGGGCCCTTAAGCTCAACTTCAGTGGAAGCCCAGGAGGTCGAGATGCAAAAGAAAGTGATCCTAGAAAAAGGGACATCCTCAGGCTCGAGACAAGGAGAAAGCGCCTTAGAAAGACCTAAGGAAAAGCATGCATAAGTTGAAGAGGAAGAACAAGATTCAGAGGAATCTGAGGAGGAGGGAGAAATAGGGGAATCACAATTCTCGGCTAGAAGATCGACAAGAAGTCGAATGCCTGCCCGGGAAAAGAGAGAACAAGAAACTTACAAAGACAAGTTTTAGGGAAGTCAACCAACCCTTGAGAAACTATTGACAAGAACCCCGAAGATGACAAGAAACCAGACTCAAGGCTCCAAGGGAGCTCACCACACCCAAAAAAGTAAGTGATGAAGGTTGTCTCCTGGAATTGCAGAGGAATAGGGAGAAAAGTGAAAGAAGAAGCCATAAGAACCTTGTTAAGGATAGAAGCCCCAGATATTCATCTAATCCAGAAGACAAAAATGGAAGACAAAGTCTTCCTCCAAACAAGTAAGAAATTTTGGAATATAGGTGGAGGACAGGTTGTCCCAGCTCGTGGAGCTTTGGGCGGGTTGGGCACTCTTTGGAATAGTAACAAGTACACGATGGTCACTAAGATCCTAAATACCCACTGGTTGTTCCTGAAACTCCAACATATTGATACTAAGGAGGTCTTTTGCCTCTTCAATGTGTATGTTCCAGTAAACGCAAAGGAGAAGAAGGCATGTTGGGACTCTATCAGAAACCTGGAAGATATAGAAAATCTGGAAAACACCATCATTGTTGGCGATCTCATCCTCACCTTGCTTATGTCTAAGAAGCGAGGAGGAAGCATCTTTAGGGATCCGGCAAGGGAATGGGTGGAGGACCTCATGCAGGATTGGGACTTGCTCGACATCAAGCCCTTAAATGGTAAGTACACTTGGTCAAATAAAAGAGTCGGTCCTGGGCATATTGTAGCAAGACTAGATAGATTTCTTGTTCAAAGTTCTTTTCTCCTTTTAGGATTAGAGGCTAGAATGCATATTCTTCCCTGCAGCGCTTCAGATCATAAGTTGATCAAGCTTGAATTGTTAGCCCAAATTGATCTTGGCCCTATTCTTTTCAGTTTTAGTTCTTTATGGGTCAAGGATCCGGACTTCATGGATAAGGTTAAGGAAAGTTGGAGGATGCCTATCAAGGGTTCTCCTTTCTTCGTTTGGGAGGAAAAGCTCATAAGAGTGAAAGTTGTTTTGAAAAATTGGGCCAAAACCCTCCCTAACCCAATGGCAGAAAGAAAGCAAGCCCAAGTCATTCTTGAGCTCCATCATTTGCAAATGGAAGATGCAGACATTACAAAAGAATTTATAGACAAGGAGGCAGATTTACAACAAAAGTTTCATAAGGCATGTTTGTCGGAGGAAGAATTTTGGAGACAAAAGTCTCGCATCCTTTGGCTTAAAGCGGGAGACAGAAACACTTCCTTCTTCCACAAACAAGCCCAAGTGAGAA
Organism: Picea glauca; assembly: GCA_000966675.3. NCBI lineage: Eukaryota > Viridiplantae > Streptophyta > Pinopsida > Pinales > Pinaceae > Picea > Picea glauca. The sequence continues at coordinate 24,479 of JZKD02S2170158.1, read as the reverse complement.
GAATCTTCAACTCCATCTCAGAAATCAAGGAAGATTCCACAACTCATAAAGACTTCATGAGCATTAAAAGGGCATCTTTCTCTCACTTTAAAAATCTTTACAGTGAAGAAGGTGTGTTGGATCAGAATTCTAAGTTCCTGGATGTAGTACCTTCAAAGATAACCTCTAAGATGAACTAGCACCTAGAAGCAAAGGTTACTAGAAAGGAAATAAAGGTTGCTCTCTTTTCTATGGAGCCCGACAGAACCCCCGGACCGGATGGCTTCACAGCTAGATTTCTCCAATCTTGTTGGTAGATAGTGGAAAAGGACTTGCACAAAATGGTCTTGAAGTCCCAAGACTGTCAGAAAATTGGGGGTAGCATGAACTCAGCCTTTCTTGCCCTCATCCCGAAGGAAAAGGGAGCCAGTGCTTTCAACATATTTTGACCTATTTCACTATGCAACATAGGCTACAAGATGATTTCCAAGGTGATAGCCAACAAATTGAAAGGTATCCTTCCTAATATTATCCCAGAAAATCAAGGTGGTTTTGTGCATGGGAGGCAGATTGTGGACAATTTTATCCTAGTGCAAGAGGCGATTCACTCAACCTTGCAACGAAAAGAAAAGGGTATGGTTATCAAACTAGACCTAGCTAATGCTTTTGATTGTGTTAGACACAGCTTTCTCTTTGATGTTTTGCACAAGTTTGGGTTTGGGCATGAGTTTATCAATTGGATTTGTGCTTGTATTTCCGAGCCTTGGATCGCCCCTCTGGTGAATGGGCGAGCAGCGGACTTCTTTAAAGCTTCAAGAGGGCTTCGGCAAGGGTGTCCTCTTTCTCCCCTCCTATTTGTTCTTCAAGCCTCTGTTCTAATTTTCTATTTGGACAAGAAGCAACTTGACCAAGAGATCTTGGGCCTTAACATTGCCAGAGGAGTCAAAAATATTAACCATGCTTTGTTTGTCGACGATTCTCTGATGTTGGGAGCAACCTCTGTGTTTTCTTCTACAAGGTTCAAATAAGTGTTGGATGATTATTGTGATGCTACGGGAAACAAACTAAATAAGGGGAAATGTCATATTTATAGTTGGAACATTTATAACAATGCTCTCAGTGCTATTTCTAGATGTCTGGGCTTTGTTGGCTCTTCCAATTGGACTTCGTTCAAGTATCTGGGCCTCCCAATCTTCCAAAAGAACGCCTTCAACAGATATTGGCTCCCACTGTTAGATAAGTTTAAACTCAAGATCCAGGCCTGGGGTTTCTTATGGCTCAATCTTGCTGGTAAGTCAGTGTTGATCAAGGTTGTTCTCAGCAGTTTTCCAATATTTCAATTCTCTGTCTTGCTGGCTCCAATCTGCATCCTCGAGAAGATGGAGGATCTCATTCGCAGGTTCTTTTGGAAAGGTGGCAAACAAAATGAAAAAAAAAATCCCTCTTGTTAGCTGGGACAAAGTCACCAAGCCTCTGATGGAAGGAGGATTGAACTTCAAAGATCTTCGCACTAAAAACGTTGCTATGGGGGAAAAAATCGTTCGGAGGCTCATTGCTTCTAAGCCTGGTTGGGCGCAAAAATCTATGTGGAGGAAATATCTCAGCGGGCAAAGAAAACGATGTCTTGACAGTCCCCTCTCAAAAACAGGTTCTCAATTGCTCAAACTTTGCGCTCAGGCCATCCCGTTGATCCATCACCATGCCTTTTGCATCCTGGGAAATGGAAAACAAATCAGTATATGGGATGAATAACCCTCCTCTTGCCGAAAATCGTTCTTTGCATGCGCTGCAAGCCTGGATATCCAGTGTTGGCTTTAACACCCTGTGGGACATCTCATGTTGGGACGGATGTTCTTGGACTTGTTGGAAGCATCTCCAAGTGCCTTTGGACCTGAAGCTGGATTGCGATGTCTTATTCGCTCACCTAAAGGGCATGGGCCCAATCCACACTTGGAGGCAGGACCAACGTGGATGGGGTTCTCACTCTGGCTACTATACAGTGGCGATGGGATACGCAAAACTGTTGGAACAGCCTCATGTCTCGCCTAATCCTGTGCTTTGGAAGGGGCTATGGTGTCACAAGACCATTCCAAAAATTGACTTCTTTTGTTGGCGCATGTGCCATAACAAAATTTTAACTGAGGACAGATTGAAGAAAAGAGGCTTCCATGGGCCATCTAGATGCTTGATGTGCTGCGAAAATGAAGAGAATGCATGCCACCTAATGTTGGAATGTAAATTCGTTGCAGGGGTCTGGCATGAGGTTTTGGGCCTTTGGGGAAACAATATCGCAATCCCCACTTCCATCACTGATCTGTTTGCTAGTTGGCTTCACAACTATCCAGGTGTACTCCCAAATAATGACAGTTTTAAAGTTGCTTGGCTTTCCTTGCCAAAGATTATTTGTTGGCAAATCTGCCTAGAAAGAAATAAGAGAATTTTTTGAGGTAAGGGCAGAATGCAAAGATAATCATGGACAAGATCAAAATCCAGCTAAAAGAAATCTTGGGCGATCAGCTTGAGGCAACAAATTTAAGCCAACAAGATTTGGAATGGGGCGATATGATGGGCCTTCAATTCTCTGTAGCAGCAAGGCAAAGCAAGATTAGTAAAGAATGGAAAATTAGACTCAACGAGAAAGACTTCTCGACTTGGATCATCAAGCGGTCCAGACATACTTTATTCTTTGACAAGGCTGCCAAAGGCAATCCTGGGAAAGAAGGTGCGGGAGGTGTCATTAAGAATCTAGAGGGAAGAATCAAGCATAGTTACGCTTGGGGCTTGGGCCACAACACTAGCACCCAAGCAGAGGCATTGGCTCTGCTCCAAAGCCTCAAGGAAGTCAAGGAAGTTGGCATTAAAGAGGCAAATGTAATTGGCTACTCTCAGTCCATTATAAAAACTATAATGGACAACTCTGTTCCTAAAGATCTGAAGTTTGCAAGATTGGTGACAAGAATCAAAACAATGATAAAAACCCTTCAAAGTGTGAACTTCTTCCATGTATTGGAGGAGAACAATAAGGACGCAGATTTGGAAGCCAACAAAGTTGTACTTCTTCCTGCCGACACTCTTTTAAGAGACAGGGACGAAAAATGGGACCCAATCCCTTAAAATCTAGCACACATGTTTTATTGCATTTTTCTGCAACAGTTCGATTCTATCCACGAGTTAGGGAAAATTTTGGAGATTGATTCAATTGTTATATGTAAGAAACACCGGCACATAAGTATCCGGGTCATTGAATCCCTGACAGGGGAGGAAAATTGGGCTTTTCTCCCATATTTTGTAATCTGATTCGAGGAATTCATGCCAAGGCTTTAATATAAAACCATATCCGTTCCTGTAAAAAAACAAAATACTTATTTAATTATATATGTTATGCATAATAAATCATTTAATAGTGCTGGCATGAAAAGAATTTAAAATTCATCTTCAGTCACATAGAGTATTGGACTTAATCTTCATTTCCTATATAATATTCATTCTCTATGATGCAACATCTATTGAGTGTATATGCATGCATCCTTACAGCTAGAATCATCAACGGTTATTAATTATTTCGGGTTTAGAATTGCATGTGTTTTAATGTCACCCTATGTGCCTGAAATGAACTTTAAAATTTAGGTCTCCAAATGGCCCTTCACTTGAAGGGTGTCAGCGATTTTGCGATCACATGTGCAAGAGATTTAATCTCTCCTTCCCATTTCAAAATCGTTATTTGCTTCACACTTGGCATCAATCGAGTGAGTTTGGAAAGCAATTTTATAAGCTTCTTAGCCAAATTTGAAAATGGATTTGATGGAAACCCCACGATTGAGCTTTGAGGTGAATGAATAAAATTCAATAGCACTTTGAACTATATTAATAGTCAAGATTTTATTCCTTCTCACTTTTGTACTTATTCGCCTCAATAGTACTATATGTTGTCTTTCTATCGGATTCCCTGAAGACTCGAAACAATTTTAATTATAGGTAATTTTTAAGTTTTAAGTTTTTTACACTTTTATATTATGCAAAAATATTTGAATGAAAAGTTCAGTATTTATTAAAATTTTAATTTTAATTTTTAAATAAAATACATTTAAATATGCATGACACTTTTTATATTAATTCTTTATAAATAACATTAATAATAACATTGTATAAGATCGTTTGTTTTACTTAAAAATGGGAGTCGTGAAGGCAGGAATTTTCGGTTGCGACTAGGGTTTACCCTAGCCATTGTCGCCTACTTCTGGTTTGCCTCCCCGCAGTCTGTTCTGAATCTTCAAGATGCCCTTTCGCTAGCTACTCTTTTTTGTTGCTACACGTTTCCCTGTGGGTGATTTGGAGTCTCATTTAGCTCTTTAACGATGGGTGTTGATTCCACAAGTGATATAGAGGCATTTCATGCTCTAGTTCAGTTATTGAATCCTCGAAACAAAATCTCGCCTCATTCTAGACGATTTGTCAAGCAAACTGAAGATATTCTACATCTAGAATTCTCATCTCTGGAACCTCAAAGATCGGATCTATTTATTGGATAATGTGCTCTTGTGGGCAAGTTCACTGGTCTATGGCCAAGTCCAAAGGCTGTGGAAACCTGGGTTTCAGAGCATTGGTGCCCTATGATCAAAGGCTCGGTAAGATCTTTTGTTGTAGGTCGAGGTTATTTCATTTTCCTTTTTTTAGTAAATCGGAGAGGGATATCATATTCCGCTCCGGCCAATATTTTATGGCTTTAATGATCTAGATGGATATTGGTGGCCACCCACCTATTCCAAATTCTAACTGGCTCATCTTGACAGTTTTTAGTTCAGCATGTTTCTCTGTAATGGGGACACTTCTTTGTAATTATCGGTTATGTACTTCTGAGGTTTTCTTGAAGCCCTACACAGCATCCAGGTGGATATTGGTGGCCACCTATCTAGTCCAACTGGCCTATTTTGGTAGTTTTCATCTTAGTGCATCTTTTTGTACTTTTGGGGCCATTTAGAGGCCCTAAACAACATGTTTTGGGCTTGCTACATTCAAACTATTGACAAAGACAAAGTTTGATAGCATAATACATTTCCAACGGGCTATCACACGCCTAAAACGAAGATCGTATGCAAAAGTTACGACCCTGGGAAGTTGATTTACTAACTTACCCCAATGGGGCCCACATGACTTTTGGCGCTTCATCTCCTAGGGTTATGTTTTTGGATGTATGGGTTTTTTTCCATTCATGTTTATTGTAAAAAGGTCTTCATAGCCTCGTTGTACTCATTTTCTTGCAAATGAGCATAGTCGTCACATATCTTCTCATAGATAAAGTTGCCACTATTCTAGCGATTCTTGCACTTTGTATTTTTACAGTCTCTGTACATTTATTTCATTAACAGAAATCATGTATTTTTGTAGTTCTATGTTTCTAGAAATATTTATGCGTATTTCATTATAATATCTCTTCTTTCATTTCGTTCTGAAAATAATATGGACTAGTGGTATCAAAGCAGGATGCTCTTGATCATTTTTCAGTGCATGTCCCCGACGAGGTCCGAGTATAGAAAGTTGGGTCTCGGGATTGTCTCTCTTGAGGACAATTGCTCTTGCATGCCCAAGAAACCCTCCATGGTGGAAGAAAATAAAATTGGTGGAGTAGAAGATTATATTAACATGTTTCTTGAGAAATCTCTCGAGCAACAGAGGGACGAAATGATGGAGAATTTTTCCCACATCCTTCAACGCCTTTCAATAGAAACAGGCGCATCTTCATCAATCAGCGAATTTCAAGGAACTTCTCTCTTCAAGGTACAAGTTAACTTTAATATTCCCCTATTTGAAGGTTAGATAGATGCAGATGCCCTAGAAAAATGGTTAAATATGCTAGAAGGTTATTTCTTTGTTCACAATTTTTCTGACAAGGAAAATATCACCTCCACACTCCTCAAGGCTCTCCCCTATGTCAAACATTAGTGGGAAACTTACTGGGAAAAAAGTTCCATAGAGGAATCTGGAATATATGTGGTCGAGCCCACTTGGGATTTTTTGTGGATGTGGTCAAGGAACAATATTACCTTGTTGATAACTATGAAGACCAATACATGAGATGGACCACACTACGGCAAGAGAAGGGCCAAACAGTGTCGGATTTCACAAATACTTTTCATACCTTGTGTACCAAGTTGGGTATCAAAGACTCTGAGCGAGATCTAGTTCTGAAATACTATGGGGCTCTGCATAGGTACATCCAAACTGAAATTGATTTCCTAAACATCTCATCATTGGAAGTTGCCTATCAATATGTTGTCAAAATCGAGCAGAAATTTGGGCACCATAACAAACGGGAGTTCAGGTCTGCAAATCTGAAACAACCAAAGCAAGATAAAGACGCCCCTACCCAACAACCTCTTGACAACCAGTCCAAGACAAAGGAAAATAAGTGTAAGGGAAAGACGAAGAATGACATTGGGAAGTGATGCAACTTCTACAAAATCCCCTGGCACAACACTGATGAATGTCGCTCAAAAAATTCATTGGTGGCTGAGACCAAAGACAAGGAGTTGAACCCTGATTCGAAATTTGATCCGGAAAATAATGAAAAAAGACAGAGCATCGACACAAACCCCACTATTACTCTCGCGACCGCAACAACTCAACCAGAAGAACCAGTAGATACTAAAGAGGGGGAGGGTCTCTTCCATTCACATATGTGGGTGAAAGGGACCCTGTTGCATTTCATTGTTGATAGCAGAAGCCAGATGAACCTCATCTCAGCTAAGGACGTCAAACAGTTGGGGTTTTCAACAACACCACACACCTATCCATACAACATTGGGTGGCTTCACCAAGGACGAGATTTATGTGTCAGCCAATAGTGTCTCATGTCCTATGGCATCTAGCCCTTCAAGGATGAGGTAGTATGTGATGTTTCCCCTCTTGATGCATGTGATGTTGTTTTGGGCCAACCATATATGTGGAAACGTCATGTTGTTTGTGAGTCTCGACCCCGTAGTGTCATTATTACTCTAGGGGGTCAAATCTACAAGATACCAGAGGTAGTTTCGATTATTTTTCCACCAAAACAGTGCCGCAAGGTAATCTCTCATACTCCAAAATTCAACCTCTTCACATTATGTTCAAAGGATGCACAGAAGGCCACTGCAACCATTGCAGCCTTAGCACCTTCTATCCAGCAGAAGCATATTGCAGAAGAGAAAGAAGATATTGTTTCTTCACCTACGATGGTGCCTACACAATTCCTCGTTAAGCCTAGAGAAAACAGGTTGATGGAAGATATTCAACCTCACCAACAACAGGTTCATGACAGCCTTCCATAGGCCAAGCAGCACAACTTCTCCAGCAAGGCATGCAACTCACCAAGATTCAGGTTTAACATACGCTTTCCCCTCTTCCTCGAGCACTCAACACAATGGAAACCATTGTTTCCTAAGGGGGGAGGACTGATCCAGGTGGATATTGATGGCCACCCACCTGTTCCAAATTCCAAATAGCTCATCTTAACAGTTTTCAGTTTAGCACGTTTCTCTATAATGGAGACACTTATTTGTAATTATGGGTTATGCACTTTTGAGGTTGTCTTGAATCCCTACACATCATCCAGGTGGATATTGGTGGTCGTCCATCTAGTCCAACTGGCCTATTTTGGCAGTTTTCATCTCAGTACATCTTTTTGTACTTCTGAGGCCGTTTTGAAGCCCTAAACAACATTTTTGGTTTTACCACAATCAAATTGTTTACAAAGTCATATTTTGATGGCATAATTTTTAGTTCTCGAAAATACCTTTCCAACAGGCTATCACACACCTAAAACGGAGATCGTATGCAAAAGTAATGACCTCGAGAAGTTGATGCACTAACTTACCCCAACGGAACCCACATGACTTTTGGTGCTTCATCTACTAGGGTTAGGTTTTTGGATGTCTAGGATTTTTTCATTCATGTTTATTGTAAAAAGGCCTTCGGAGCCTCATTGTACTTATCTTCTTGTGAATGAGCGGAGCCTCATTGTACTTATCTTCTTGCGAATGAGCGTAGTCGTCACATCTCTTCTTAGAGATAAAGTTGCGACCATTTTAGCGAGTCTTGCGCTCTGTATTTTTACAGTCTCTGTACATTTCTTTCATTAATAAAAATCATGTATTGTTGTATTTCTTTATTTCTAGAAATATTTATGTGTATTTCATTGTAATATCTATGCTTTCGTTTCGTTTCGAAAATAATCTAGATCATTCAAGGGGTATGTTTCTCTCCCCATGGTATTTAGATTTCAACCCAGAAGTCAAAATCTCTTCAGCCCTAGTGTGGGTAAGACTTTCTTATCTTCCTCTTATTTTTTGGGAAGAAAACTATCTTAGAGCCATTGGGAATAAATTGGGCAGATACATTGATCAGGCTGAGCCAAAAGGAAACCATAACTCCTGTGTGAGAATTTGTGTGGAGGTGGATCTGGAGAAGGGTCTCCCAGAGGCAGTGCAAATCAAAATTGATGAGTGGAGTTTTCGACAACCTATTGACTATGAGAAAATTCCGTTCAAGTGTCATATTTGTCATGATCATGGGCACTTTGCTAAAAAATGCCCAAAAATGAAGCAATCTCAACCGCCTCCAACAAAAGAAACTGAGTTTAAAAATGTCATAGGTAAACGTAGGAACCCACAGTGTAAGGGGTCACCCCAGCCAAGAAAAACTCAGGAGACTATGCAAAATAATCAGTTTGGAGCCCTTGAAAATCTAAGTGATGCCGAAGATTTCGAAGAAGAGGGGAAGGACCTGGGGTCTCACCCTTCCACAAGTTGTGCCCACCCTCCAGAGGAGCCAAAAATCAATCCAAAAGAGGACAAGAAGGAAGATTCTTCAACAAAAGAAGAAAGAGAGGACCTTCGAAAAGTCAAGGAAAAAGATGGAGAAGCTAGC
>JZKD02S2170147.1:24731-37708 GCA_000966675.3 Picea glauca | reverse complement strand
TATTAACAAAATAAATATCGCCAACCCACTTTACCTTACCCATATAAAAAGTAAAGTCTTCAACGACCCTATATTAATTAATCCAAATTTCAAATTAGACACATGCAACTAGAAAACCTTTTTGACTTAACACAATCCTCCTAAAAATATAGTCTTCAACGACCCTATATTAATTAATCCAAATTTCAAATTAGACACGTGCAACTAGAAAACCTTTTTGACTTAACACAATCCTCCTAAAAATATATAATATACCCTTAGATGTTATAATAATAAATTAACTAATGCACTTAAGGGACATCTATCACTTTACTTTATTAAACCTACAACCTTATTGAAGTTGTTCATATCTCCAATTTGATATGTGTGGATGAAAACTCAAAATATTTAAAGGATAAGATGGGTCCTTTTCTAGGTTTTCAAAGTCCTCAAGTTTGAGCTTACAATCACATCATGGAGGCTTGAAAGATTCGCATATCTAAGGAATGTGTTCACATGATACCGAGTCCATAATACCTAATATTAATATTTAAATATACATATAATTTTAGATATTTAAATTTTTTAATAATAATTTTTAATGTGAATTTAAATCATTTTAAATATTAATTTTTTTAAATGATAATATTTAATGTGAATTTAAATTATAATTTTAGATATATTTTTTAAAATAATAATATATAATGTGAATTAAAATTTAATATATAAATATGTTATTAGAGTATTAAGATTTAGAATTTAATGATAATATTTAAAATGAATTTAAATTATTATTTTAGATATTATTTTTTTAAAGAATAATAATATTTAATGTGAAATTAAATTTTAATATATAAAGAAGTTTTATACGTTAATTTTGTGTGGTTGTGATCTTAAAAATCTATTATTATTATTATTATTATTATTATTATTATATAAAAAATATTATTAAAATTGAAAATAGTGTACATCTTAAAATCTTAAAATGAAAAAATATATTATCATATTAAATATATTTACAATCATATTGTTTCCATATATTATCGTTATGCTTGTCATGATTTTGTTTATATATTTATTTTGTATTTTTTATATTTAAGTGTCTAGTTCTTTATGATTTTGATAAAGTAGTAATAGTGAGTATTTTTACACGTTATCAAAACCATTAATTTCATTTAAATGTTGATTAGTTCGAATGAATTATTTTAAGGTGGAGTTTATCATAAGGTTTTTAGTTTTAGTTTGAGGTTTGAGTTTGGTTGGGTATCAAATATTGAGAAATTAATAATAAATTGTGTTATTGACAAGTTGAGTGATAGTTTTTCTAAAGTCTTTTAGTGCACAATATATTTAATTATTTAATATCATGTTTATTATTCATTGTTCTTCACACACCTACCCACCTAAAACATATCATGAAGATAAAATCTTTTAGTGCACAATATATTTAATTATTCAATAGCATGTTTATTATTCATTGTTCTTCACACACCTACCCACCTAAAAACATATCATGAATATGGAGGGAGTCAAATAAGAGCACATATTTATTTCAAAACCAATTAATCATTATTTTAGTAGGAGGAGGGATAATACTTTTGTGGATACCCCATAAACATAAGAATCATTATATGTCAATTTTAGAGTTGCTTTTATCATGCAATATAATATAAAAAGTGTTTATGAATAGAAAAATGAAAGACAAATTATTTGGGTCTAGTTTAGATGATTAAGAGGAAAATATGTTATTTTCCTCATCTAAATTTAAATTTTACTTAAACGCTTGAAAATGTAACCAAATAATTAAAAAAAATTAAACCAAAAAAATTAACTCACTTAATTATCATTAATATTATTATCATTAATATTTTTAGACATTTAACTAATTCAATTTCAACAATTTCAACTAGAAATCAATTCAAATCCCTTTAATTAAAATATGATTACAGTGTTATTAAAAATACTACCCACAAATATGAAAAAGACATGTCCTAAATAAAATCATGACTTTTATGTTGTCCACCACCAAACCAAAGTCATCTTAAAGGAATATACCCTTAATATGATAATAATAAAGCACTGGAACATTATAAGCATTTAAAGCTACCAAAGGTCATGTGACCCTAAGATTTTCTTAAGCTTTTAGAAATGTATTCCAAGATTATAAACATTTAAAGCTACCAAAGGTCATGCGAGACTGAGAATTTTTTAAGTTTTTAAAATGTATTTGTAGATCACAAGCTTTTAAAATTCCGAAAGGGCATGTGCGCCTACGATCTTCTCAGAATTTTAAATGTAATTAAGGCCAATGTGGTTATATGAGCTTACCTTTTACTCACTTTTATTATTAGTAAAGGGTACTACCTAGTAGTATCAACACCGAGGATGTGATCATACAATCTGATTGAAGATATTCAGATTATGACAACAATTTGATTAAAGATGTGTGCGGATGAAAACCTCTAAATAATTAGGACAAGGGGATATGATTGATTAGCTGACAAATCCATAAGGGAAATCCAATGATAAATCTAGGGCATGTGCTCACATAAAAATGCGTTTTATAATGTATAATTTCGTATAATATTAATAATTAAAGGTAAAAAATAAAGTGTATATATAGTTAATTGGTTTGTAAATGGGGTTGGTAAGCATGAGGTAAGCATAAACATGATTTATTTTTTCGTTAGGGAATAAAAATCCAAACATAAGGATATGTTATTGTAATAGTATTTATAAGTTTGTATTCGTAGGTATATTTGACAACATTGTAAAAGGGAGATTGTCATTGAGTGAGTGAATTTTTTTACAAGAAACACTAGTGGAGGAAGAAAAGGCTAGAAAATTTATATGTTTCCTTTGTCCTTCTTGGATGGTCAAGTAGCTCGGTTGGGAAGTCGGGTGGACTATTGGTTGCATGGAATCCGATCATCTTTGACTTGCAACCTTACCTTTGTGTAGGTGGTATTTTGTTGACAGGTATTCATAATCTAGACAAGAGTCGAATATGCTTTATTAACTCTTATGGCCCATGCTCAAGGCACAGACTTTTTTGGGAAAAGGTGGAAGCTAAAGGATTATTATCTATGGAAACGCTCATTATTGCAAGGGATATGAACTTTACTACTAGCTCAGAAGAAGTCTGGGGTGTTGGGGCCCTAAGCAATCCACTGGTCGGTTTTTTCAAGGACCTATTTGCAAATCGTCACTTAGTGGATATTCAGCCTGCGAAATTAGTGCCAACCTGGCGAAATGGCAGGAGCAGAGGGCACGGAATACAAAAACAGCTGGATAGAGTTTATGTTTCTGAATCTCTTCTCGGAGATGGGGTTAGGTATAGATCATGGGTTAAACACCCGTATATTTCAGACCATGCTCTAGTATTATTCCAATTGGATTATGGTCAACAGGATATAGCTTACCCTTTTAAATTCAATCAGGCTTGTTTGCGTGAAGATTCGTTTGGGGCGTTAGTTAGATTAGTTTGGTGCGAACAACAGGGATTGGGAGAGGAAGGAGCACAAAGTAGATTGGTTCAAAATCTACAAAAGCTAAAATCTCGAGTCAAAGAGTGGACTGAACAAAAGAAAAACAAGGATAAAAGAATTATAGAAAAATTAGAAGCGGATATTACTTTGCTCATAAAACAAAGGTTGGACCTGAGTATTAATTCAGATCTGGATACACAACTGAAACTTTTAGAAGTTGATTGGAACCGATTGTTAATGGAAGAGGAGTAACATTGGCGCCTAAAGAGTAGGGCGACGTGGATACAATGCGGGGACAAAAACTCAAAGTTTTTCCATAACTTTGCTAGTTACTGGCGCAATAAAAAACACTTGTGGGAAATTAAGAATGATTAGCACTAGGTTATACAGGGCCAGGAGGCAATCAAGAAGGAAGCAAAGAGGTATTTCAATACTTTTTATAAAGAAATCATTCAGAGTGTGATTATGGAACAAGTTGATCTAGTGAGGAAGTATGTGTGCATGGTTACAGATGAGGAAATTACCCTACTTGAAGCGGTTGTAACTAAGGAGGAGGTTCTTGGAGTTTTAAAAGGTCTAGCAAAAGAAAAAATCCTAGGCCCCGACAGGTGGACAGTTGAATTTTATATTTCTTTCTATGAATTGGTAGAAAATGATTTACTGGAGGCCATTGAAGAATTAGGGGTGAAGTCAATCGGAATCTAAATTCGACTTTCATCGCTCTCATTCCGAAGGCAAATGGACCTGCAACTTTTGGAGACTTTCGGCCGATTGCTTTATGCAACCTCTGCTATAAGATAATCTCCAAAATAATTGCCAGAAGAAACAGACTGATTTTGTCTCGTACCCTATCAAAGGAGCAATTTGGATTCCTGAAGGGAAGACAAATTATTGATGCAATAGGCATAGCCAAGGAATTCCTTCATAGCATCAAGGAAAAAAAGATACATGCCTTAATTCTAAAGATCGACTTAAAGAAAGCATATGACAATATCAACTGGGATTTTCTTAGAATGGTATTAATCTAGTGTGGCTTTGGACTGCCAATGACCAGGTGGATCATGGGATGTATCACTTCTGCTACTTTCGCGGTCCTAATCAATGGAGAGTCATCCGACTTATTTCACAGCAGGAAGGGAATCAGGCATGGATGCCCATTGTCGTCATTATTATTCATTTTAATAATGGAAGGGTTGAGTCTGGCCCTGAAAGAAATCCAAGGTAAAGGATTGATAACATGTATCAAAGTATCTCGGACTATGAAGATCCTACTCCTCTTGTTTGTCGACGACATCCTTATATTGACAAAAGATTCCATCGAGGAATGGAAGGAAATTAGCAGGGTTCTTGAGCTATTCTGTTGAGCGATGGGTCTCCAAATTAATGCACAAAAAACTACCTTTCTTCACTATGGATTGCAACAACAGGTATTGGAGGCTTTAAAAAATCTCTTTAATTATCAAATCCAAGGCATGTCGGAAGGTTTTAGGTATTTAGGATACTTTTTAAAGATGGGTAGGTACACTACAAAGGATTGGCAATGGATGATTGATAAAATTGAAAGCAGGATTAGACATTGGTGCAACCAATGGTTGTCTTTAAGGTGACGTTTAGTGTTGATCAAATACGTCCTTGAAAGTAAACCAGTTTCCTGGTTGGCACTTTCCAAATTGCCAGCTCAAATTATTCAAAGAATTCGCCAATTGGTTTTTGGTTTCCTCTGGTCGGGAGGCAAAAAGAAGAAAAGCATTCATTTATGCAACTGGCAACATATTGCTCGTCCCAAGCAATTCAGAGGATGGGGTTTGAGGAATCTCGCAGATTTTAGTAGAGCGATGGCATATACTCTTTGGAGGGTGTTAAAGCACGACGAATTATGGCATCGGGTAATTATTTCAAAGTATCTTCCTTTTGTCTCCGTGGAGAGGTGGTTCCGCACTGTCAATGTCTCAGAATTAAAAGGATCTCATACCTAGACTTACTTATTAAAATCCTTTCACCTACTCATGCACTGGCTAACCTGGAGGTCGAGGTTGGGCTGGTCCATTCTGATAGGAAAGGATTACATTTTGGGTTTGGGAGTCGAGGCGCTTCTATCGATGGATTTAGTTACAATTTTAAATCAGAAAGGTTTTTATTACCTTTTCCAGGTTCTTCGTGATCCARGTATTGGTATGGTTTGTTCAAATTGGATAGCAGGTGAGGAGTTGGGTYTTACTGGTCCCCTGTACATTGAATGGAATCRCTACAKATGTGCTMTGATTAACACAKGAGTGATGYTGCATGAAAGACCAGATGATCTGATCTGGACTGGAGGAGATCARTCGGGGCATTTAACRGTCAAGAATGTGTATATGGTTGTGGAAAAACTGAAATGGACCCATACCATTCAAGGTTGGAGGAAGGCGATTTGGTCATGGGAATGTGCCCCAAAAATTAAACTTTTTATTTGGATGGTTGTAGAGGATCGCATACTATCCTAAGACAATCTACAAAGGAGAGGCTTCATCGGTCCGAGCATCTGTTCCTTATGTAAGAAGAATTGTGAGTCTACTAAACACATCCTAGTGGATTGCAACTTTACCTGTGAAGTATGGGAGAAGATCTTTTCACACACAAATTTCATGGGGACCTGGGCCAGCCATGATTTAGAGGACTGCTTCAGGAGGTGGTTCCTAAAGAATTCTTCTCTTACAACTCTATCGATGCTTACATGTTGGTATATATGGAAGGAGTGGAATCTGGTCATGTTTGAAGACAGAGTTCCTTCAGTGCAGAGGGTGGTGTATCTTGTACTTGTAGCTCAGAGGGAACACAAAGTTAAACAGAGGACGTTTTTTCGACAATTGGATATACATAGTTCAATTGTATGTGGCCCGATCGGGTGGTTTGACAGGGTGGCAGAGGCTACAGGCCATAACAGTGGAGCAGGTGGCATAATAAAAACCTATGATATTTGCAGTTACAAATGGATCTTTAATGTTGGACAGGGAACAAATACTAGGGCGAAAATGTTGGGGGCATGGGCCCTCCTCACTCTGGTGTCTCGTCTATCCATTCAGACTTTACATGTGCTTGGAGACTCTAAAATAATTATCGATTGGTTGAGTGGTAAGGGGGATCTACAGGTTGTTTCCTTGGAAGGATGGAAGTTGAGAATTATGGGATTAATCAAACAGTTCCATCATATAACCTATTCTCACGTCTATAGGGAGTATAACCAAATGGTGGATAGCCTTTCAAAACAGGCTCTTCACAAGGATCCGGGCAAAATTTATTACTATCAGTGTATGGAGGACCAGGAGGGTCCTATTTTATCACTCGACTTGTACTAATGCTTGCAAGATATCAGGTATTGTCTAGCTAGTTTTCATATCAATGATTTTATCAGGTCTGTGGTTTCACCACAGTATCTGACCACGTAAACTATATTGCTTCTTAACAGATCACTCTGTAGGGGTGTATATTTTTTGTATGATGTTAATTGGTAGGTGATCAGTAGCCATCGTCGGTCTGTGTTATGACAAGGGGGACTCAAAGGCGTTTTAGTAGCCAAGTGGTATTTTGGGAAATTCAAAAGTCTCTTTTTCTGAATCTACAGTTTTTTTGTTATCTTTTGAATCATATGTAAGTGATAGTTTTATATATAATACAAATATAACAGTGGAATTTTCATGTGGAAGAAAAAAGAGTGAATATAACCCGAGCATTATGTAGTTTTTCAAATTAATTTTTTGTTTAAAAATCATATTTTATTAATAATCAATTTAGATTTATTTTAAACTTAAATGTGTGAAGTATTAAAGTGATCAAATCTTTAGAGGTGCAAACCTTTCAACAATTTTTCGTATTTTCACTTTCAGATATTTGATCTCTCTTGATGCTTGACACATCTAAGGTTATGATGAATCTAGATTGGTGAATATCACATGCATAATAACTACAAGTTCAAGATAATTTACAAATCATTATACTAAAATTATTGGCAATGTTCATACTAAAGTAAATTATTGACGATGTTTTACTATAGTGGGAGAGAATGCAATCACATCAACTCAAGGACTCACACCATAAACATAAAATCCATATAGCCAAAGATTTTGGTGCAAATAATACATTATAAAAGTGCATGTATAATATATTTGGGACGATAATCTTTTGCAATTATATCATAAAAGTGAAAAAAAAAATAGCACACATACTTGTTTCTTGTTCCTATAAATGTGCATAGCTAATTGTTAATTAAAAGAAACATTAAGATGCTTTCTTAAGTGTCGAGTACCTAATGCATATCAAAAGGTGGGATGTTGTGTCAATTGTATGATAAATACCATTCATTAACCAACTTAATGGATATGACAATCCCATTATTTCATAGGAAAAAACATACCTCATTCTTAAAGAATTGAACCTTGGTGGGAGAATATGACAACCCACACTTTGACAACCAATTAAATTCCCAATGATTACTAACCCTTAATTAACACCCTAAAATAATATAAAAATACATAGGTTACCTACTAAGAATGCACAAATTCTTCAAAATAATATCTTAGATAAGTTGAAGAACCAAAACTAATACTTTATAACATAGAAAAAAAGCCATCATAACAAGTTGAAAATTTAAGTGCTCACACTTTCGAATTATGTAATTTCTATAATAATGGTAAAACTTATCTTATTATTATAATAATTGTAAATCTTATCTTATTAGTCCCTGTCGAAGGCGTAGAGGGACTATAGCGATCGATAATTCGTTGACTCTATATTAATTTGTTGTTTGACTACAAATTTTTGCATACTTTCTAACGTTCGACCTACAGAACTAAAAGCATTATTTTTTAAATAATAAAAAAACCCATATATGTCATGATTTGATTGGATGATAGATTTGAGGTCTTATTGCCAGCTTCGCTATTCCCAATGAATTATATGTTGCCATATCCAAAGTTTTATCGTGTACGGTACTTTTTTTATCTGTACTAATCATATTGAAATGTTTAGATATCCAAAGTTTATAGTGATCGATAATTCCAAAGTTTATAACCTTCTATTGTGATTTATTTGTTTTATTTGTGTTATTATTATTATTATTACTCCTTTGTATTTGTATTGAAATGTTTGCATGCCAAAATTTTTTGTCATTGACACATTTTTTGAGGTGCTTGAATAGGCTTGACAGCTTAAATGTTTACATGACGTGAGGTCCTCAAACTAGCCCGGAAGCTTAAATGTTTACATACTGCGAGGCCCTTAGATAGCCTGACAGCCTTAAATGTTTACCTAAATAGGCTTCTTGGAGTACATTTTTCCTCTAAATTTTCCATACAATGTTGTAGTGAATTTGGACAATATTGTTGTCCACCGCCAGTTGAATAGGCATTGTATGTTTCATACTTCTTCTAGGTTTAGAATGCAATTCTGTCATCGTTGAAGCTACATACATTGTTTATTGGTTCAATGGGTTCTTCTTCTTTGTTGGTTTGTCGGTTGTTGTTTGTTGTTGTTGTTTGGTTCACAATTCGAACTGCGCTTCTGTCTTTTATCATTTTGGAGTAAGTTTTCATGCCATAATTTCATTTTCTATTCCTTCTTTGTTGTTCAGTGTTTGCAGTTTGCAAGTAAGATTTTTTTCTTATTTCTACTGGCATGCTCGTCGTATGTTTCTGGTTCCTTCTGTGCTTCGGTTGCAGTTTCGTAATCATTGGAGATACATATGTTGTTTACTAGTTCGGTGGTTGTTCCTTGTTTGGTGGTTCGTTGGTTCGTCGATTGCTGGTTGTTTTTGTTTGGCTCAAGTTTACGATTTTGGGGCCCTAGGGCTGCAGTTGGGCATGTTCGGGATTTCTCGCTGGTTTGATGCTTGTTGTTTTATTTTCCTTACTTCGACTTTGCAGGGTTGGGGTCCTGCGCCAGCAGTTGGAGCTGTTTTATTATTATTATTATTATTATTATTATTATTATTTGGGTGCTTTACGGTGTTTGGACCCTGCACCCACGAGTGGACATGCGGTTGTGTTATTTGTTGTGTTTGGTGAGGTCAAGATCTATTTTGCTGTAAAATTTTGTTGATACTTCAATGTTGACATGATAGAAAATAGTGGCATAAAAAATAATTGGACAACTACATGTGAAATTGCAATATCTGTTGTTTTTTTGTTAAAATAAAACATGTGCAAGCTACACTTATAAACCATGTATGGTGGAATGTGGCCATATCACAATACATGTTCTTTATCCTCTACACAGACTGATGTGACCACGATACAATTTGTCTTATACTTGAGATATGATATTTACAACAAAGTGAGTGCAAAATTATATTTCCATGTCTAGAAGCATATATGGATACTTTGCCACGGAAAACCAAAATCATTTAGCTATGGCCATGCACTTTCTTAATATTTTGTGGCTTGTAATATATTTTGGGTAGGGAACAACTTTATATATTTACAACCATGGATGGAGAAAAGCAAAGGTTCATGTATTTTCCTACCTTTTATTCTATTCGTTGATTCTCATTTATTGTATGTACATATTACTTGTTCTCCGGTGCATACCAACTTCCATTCATGTTCATTGTGTTTTGTGTGTTCCCACATTCAAACAAACATAATAGTTGGAGAAAACAACGAAGTCTTGACTACAGCGGTGGAAGAGGAGATACAAAGGTACATGCGTGTATTGTTATTTCATATTCGGTTGTTTTGTATTTCATTTATTGTCTGTATGTGTGTTCCCCTAGTTTATTGTATGTAGATGTTGCATACCTTCCTACATAATAACTTATCTTCATTACATATCTTCCTGCATACTAAATTCCTTCATGTCCATTGTATTTTTCCTGCATTGCTACATTTAAACAAACAAAATGACTGGAGAGGACGATGGACTCTTTGGTGCGAATGTAGATGAGGAGTTATAGAGGTGCATACCTGCAGTCTTATTTCATATTCCAGTAATGAGTATTTCATTTATTGTCTGTGTATTTTTTGTGCTTGTTCTACTGCTTTGCACCTTCTTATTTTTTTTTCTTGTATGTATATATTATGTATCTTTCTGCTTATTCTCATGTGAATCGTATTATGTTTGTTGTTACATTGAAATAAATAGAACTATTTTTCTTTCTTTTACATGTCTTTCTTCATACTAACTTGCCTTCATGTCCATTGTATATTCGACGTTGCTACCTTGAAAGAAATAGGTTGGTTGGACAAGAAGATGAATTCTTGTATGCAACAACAGAGGGTTCTGAGGTACAATCTTCGAAAAGGTATACCAATTGTGCTAGCAATTTTGTTGGGTATGGGTTATATTCTTTGCATGTGTGTGTGTGGGCGTCAAATTCGACAACTGAGTCTGACAATCCCTCTATTACTGAATTTTGTGTCGTGTGCGCTAGGCACTTCCTAGGGGGGTCCCAGGGGGGGCTAGGTATGGCCCCCCTTGGTTACATGCAGTGTTTGGGGCAACGACCCGAATTTTTTTTTTTGGGCGGTTTTTGCTATTTTTAGCGGTTTTCTAAATTAATCTCGGATTAAGGGATTAGGGTTTTGGTATCTACGGAATACCTAAAAACATTGTATATATTGTATGGTGAATGGTGAAATTAATACAATAAAGAGTTGACAGGTTTTCTCCCGGTTAAGGGTTTCCGGTATAAATCTGTGTGTACTATGTGTATGAGCCATTGATTAATTTTTGTTTTTCTTAAGAATCTATATGCATTGCTTTACTTCATAGGTTTAAAAATTACAAAATTGAATATACAAAGTGGGTGGGGGCATATAATATTAGACTAGAAAACGATGACTTGGTAGCAATGGGCCTTTGTGCCCTCCCCATTTCTACTTTTTCCATTTTCTATTATCCCTTTTTCTTTATAATTGCTTTGCTTAGTCATCTTTCCAAAAATTCCTTGGTGTGTGGGTTGGCAAACTCACGGGTTCACATTTATGGTCATGCTTCTACCTTATTCCATACTTACCCACTTTGTCGATTGTGGGTGTCGAGCTAGCAGGTTCAAGATTGTGCCCCTGGCTTCCGGGGTTCAGTGATATACAGATTAGTCATCGTTCCCCACCATGACGCCCTATTTACTGTTACACATTTTTCCAATCAAAAAATCAGAGGCATGCAATTTGACCCTCGGGTCCTCATGTTTTCTAACTATCACTTGACACCCTATTTCGTATTCCATCTCCTTCCACCATGCATGTGACATTAAGAACTATTATGGACAATATACAATGCATATGCCTGTTTAATCCTTCTGATGTTCATCTACACATGCTTGCATCAAAAAAAGTTGGACTAGTGACATGGCCATGAGCAGTTAGTCATCCCAGACATCAATAGACCGACAAGGACAAAGTTAAAGATGCATACATTATGTTCCTAGAATGTTTACCAAACAAATATCCTCAGCTATTTATTCATCTATGGCATGGTGAATATGTTGTTTCCATCTACAATACATGCTTTGCAATTCACAAGAAATATCAACAAGTACAAGTGAGACGTTGACCATAACACAGGTTCTGCAGACTAATAGGTGTGGTTGAAAAACTCTAGCTCCATAGTTCATCGAAGATGTGCGTCTACTTGTAAATTTATGCCAGAAAAAAAAAAAAAAAAATAAATAAATAAATAAATAAATAAATAAAATGCACACTACCATTCACTTTACTTTTCCTGTTCAAAAATTATCATCGGTTCTAAACTTGTAACACCCAAAGTACTATCAATAGAGGGCTTGAACAGCCGCCGAACTGGACAAGTGTTCATCGGGGACATAATGGTCGTCCATAGCACCTACTTGGACAAGGAAAACAAAACTAGATCCATTATGCATGCTGACATGACAGACAAGGAGGCCATGATGATAGTCACACTGACTATTCCTACACAACTTGTCCGGAAACATGCAGAAAATATATTGTCAGGTAATGGGATATCCATTACAAATTTAAATATATTGCCCAAAACAGTATATGACCGTGGTGATTGTGATCGGATTATTTCGCTCAACGAAACAAGTATTGTTGAAAAAATTCTCGTTATTTGTTCAGAATATCGTTTCGTCCCGGATGCAACTATCAGCCAACTTGCACAGAGAAATGACATTTACCCAATCGAAACCATTGGCGCAGTTGTCACACTGGCGAGAACAATTGGCTCGCAACACATTATCCATATAAAATATGGAGAGTCGGACAACGACAAGGCAATGGTGCCATTCTCCATATCAAGTTTTGTCCTTTACTTTCACATGTGCATGTATCTCAGTTAAGTTACACAAATATTGCACTATTCCATTTCCATGTTGCAGCTGCAATTGTTCGATATCTATTCAAATTTGTTTTCGTCAATGGAACAACAATTGCATAAAGGGAAATTTCCACTTATGCTCTTCAAAAATATAACAAATAAAAGAGATGTTAGAGAAAGGATCTTTCACACAACCCAAGGAGCAGACATAGTACAGGATTGGAAGAAACTATCTAGCTC
>JZKD02S2170147.1:0-11969 GCA_000966675.3 Picea glauca | reverse complement strand
TGTCATTGATGGGCAAAAGGCTCGAGGAGATCTCCTATTAATACACATTAAACCAAGATTTGTGGAGGGTTATATTATCCCTTCTGAGTGTTGATTTCAAAATCATGAAATGTCATTTGCACATCATCGGCTTGGCACGTTCACGAAACCTCCAATCCTTAATTTCTCTTTGTCATACCCGACACCTCTGCACTTCTAAATATGCAATAAGTAAGCTTTACTTCTAACAGTTCATCATGCAGCACCCATACAGATTTTCATTAACCAGCAAAAGGCTCGAGGAGCTTTCCCATTCATGAGCATTTAACCAAGATTTTGCGGAGAGTTATATTATTGGCTCCAACTGTTCTTTTCAACCATCATCTAGAGAAAACCAATGCTCTCAGAACCTATGGCATCATCTCAACAACAGTTATGTGGAGATACAGTGAACATATTCGGGTGCGAGGACCAGAACTTCTAGTGGTCCAGGGCATATTCTTATTACTCAACCCCTGCCACCCAGAATGAAGTAATTTGGACCTCTGGGATTGCTCGTGCAGGTTGTGTCCCTGAATTTTTTGACTGTAAGGAGTTAGTCTCTTGGTGCGCCGATAAATTTATTTCAGAAAAAAGAATTATTCCACTGCGGGACCACTCTTTTGTTTCTTATTCACCTCAGGTCTTTTGCTAGATGTAAAGATTGTTGAAGCCAACATTAACGTTTGTTGTCACAGGGGTAGACCCAGGGTTCAATGCTACAAAAATGCACCAACAAAACCCTAACTACTGGCCCTTTCGACAACACTTGCGGAGCAGATGAAGTCTCACCCGAGGTAGAAGTAGGGGTGGTTACAGGACTCAAGTGTTTGCAACCTTAGCTAGTACACAGATGTGTGATTATAATACTTAATACAACTCTTAGCGCCATCAGTTCCTTAATATGTAATCACTATTCACTTCGTTGATACAACAGAGCTTCGCAGTATTCACATCAATCTATAGTACTCAAGCACTTAGCATATACAAATGGATCAGAATGAGCATATCAAGCACTAAACATGACTATCTAGATCAAATATAACATTCTCACATATGATAAACACAAAGCATAAATAGATCTATCTAAACATATTAGATCACTTAGCATATAACATATGAACACATCAAGACAAAGCACAAAGCACACACCGCAGTGTTTACGTGGTTCACCCCCACCCTAGGGCTACGTCCACCAACTCTTCTTCATTATTGTCTTTGATCAATTGGTTACAAGCACAGAGCCTCAAAACCCTTACTCTGCATAGGACAGAAGATCTTCGCAGCTCACTAGATCCTTCTTCCTTGCGCTACAGCACAAAGCCTTCTACAATCTCTCATAGGGACTTTCACTCAGCTCTGCAAGTCTTACACAGGATGCACAAAGCCTTGATCACACAGATTCAACTCTTGGCACTTAGCCTACATCACATAGTTGTTTATTTCACTACTTCTCTATATGGCCTAGACATCTATGTATACATACAAAATAGGTCTAAACATGGGTAAACCCATGGGCCGACATCCCCTTCTCGTTACATATTCCCAAAAACCCAAAAAGGGGCCCAAAATGGGGTCGAGATCCCATGATCTCCACTTCATCTTGTGCTCCACCTTCGACAGGCTGTCGAAGTCTCAAAATAGGTCAACATGACCAAGAAACTCCCAAAACTTGGTCAAGGGCCAATAGGCCCCCAACACTCATATGTGACTCGTCCTGAGTCACTCTGGTCTGAGCAATTTTGCCTCGAACGCCTCGAGCTTGGATCGAGATGCTTCAACTTGTTGCTTTGTTGTGGCCTCTAAACTTGTTCAATGAACTCATGTATTACTACGTCATTCACTGGTCCTTCTAGGCGTTGTTCTGTTGTGAGGACGACCTGTTCTAGCTCTGCTTCTTGGCTCTCGACCTCTGTAAATAACATACATGCCTTATCTTGCACAGGTTGAAGTCGTTGAGTGACTTCCATCACTTTGCTTTGAAGCATATGGATCTACTGATGAGCTTTACGTTGTTCATGAGACCTCTTCATTCTGTCTACAGTGGACAAGGCCATCAACTACGCCTATAGTGTATCTGCGTGCTTCTTCGCTTCCTGGAGCTGTGACTCCAGCACCTGTAACTCTTGATTCTCAATGAGGTTTTCATATGTTTGAGCGCTCTAGTTACTCAGCTGCTTGCACTCCAAGGCAAGATATTTTAATCTGTCAACTTCGTTGCGAGTAGTGTCTTTCCTTTGGTCTCATACGTCTTGAGGGGTCTCGGGCATAGTGTGGAGCTCTAAGTCGGCTATGCGTTGTTGGAGTTGTTGGATTACGTCTTCGAGTTGTGCCACCTATTGTGGAACTCGTTCTTCTGCCTTTACTTCAATGACTGTCACAAAGTGAAGTGCTCTGTGGACCATCTCCTGTACTTCGAGTTGCTCTGCGAGAAACTGTTCTTTTTCTTTATGTAGTTGGGATTTCTCTTTAGTGAACCTCTCTTGCAGAGTAATCTTCTTGCGTTCGACAGTACTGCACTGCTCTAGAAGGTCTTCCTGTGCTTGTGCAAAATCCTGGGTGGCTTGCATTGTTTCCTCCTATGCTCGTCAAAGGAGAGCTTCGACTGTATCTACGATTTGGTGGAGTTGAGCTGGCTCATCTCCTATTTCTGGTGTTCCTGCTAATAGAGGCGCAGTAGAAACTGCGTGGTTGGACCGTAGTGCCTGTTGCACTTCTTGAAGTTCAACCTTGATCCGACTGAACACCTCCTCCTGCTTAGCTTCTTGCTTCTCTGCTATCTCTAGCAAAGCATCATTCAGTGCTACGACGATGAAGTCGAAGTTGTCTGAGGTGAGGGTGGACTCAAACTTAGTCCTGGTTACTTTCGATTTCTTCCTTGAGGAAGGTTTCGGAGGGGAAGCCTTCCTTTTCTTTGAGGGGTCCTCCTCGTCTCTAGGTGGTGTAACCTCTCCTTTCTTTTGTTCCACTTTTGTGCCATCTATCTCTCCACCATCACCTCCTTTCCCAGGTGAGATAGAAGTAGTCTTCATCGAGGTACTGTGGACATCTTGGGCTTCTTCATTTTTCTTGGTCTTGCTCAGTCCAGGTGCATCCGTCGCAGTTTTTGGACTGTAAACATCGGACATATTCGCAGGGTTTGCTGGAACAAGGAGGTCTACCGACCATTCCTTGGTAATCTCTTCCAAGTCATCATCCTTCAACTTGTAGTATGATTGCAGCTATTTTTTATGCTCATCAGCGCACATTGTGATATAGATTAAATGGTGATCTACATTGAATTTCAACAATGGCCTAAACCCATGGAGTGTGTTCGGGGTTATATGAGGCTCGTATTGGATAGCGGTCTCCAGCTGGGTGTAATAAGTGTGTAATACAGCATTTGATTGCCACTACTTATTTATGTCACTGGAGTACCACAGTGTACTGAACTTCGCGGCTAGTGTTTCAAATGGCTCGATGTCTGGGAAGGTTTCAGCTTCCAGCATCTCCCATGCGATGAACACAATTAAGATGAGAAGCCAACTGAAGTGGAACTCATATCCTTGGTCTTGCGCTTCCCTGCAGTCTAGTTCTAACGGGTTCACCAAGTACTTCACCCAATTCATGTGTAGTCCCTCCGGGCACTTCCCTACGAGGTCGACTAAAAATTGGTTACTTGGGTGGGCTGGTTCTTGCGAACCAATTTCCTTGCAATCAGTCGATAGGCCAGGTGCATTGCGCCACTCTGGATAGAGGCTACCTTGTATCCTCACGTGCCCTTCTCTACATCTTCGTAAGTATCCTTTATCCTTTGGGTGAGAGCACGATCTACGGTCTTTCTGGGGTAGAAATCTTGTGGGTCGGGGCCTTGCATGCTTAGCCCTGTGATCTGATTGATCAATGTTGGATCCACTGTAATGCGACGGTTCAACCACAAATAACCTCCATGATAGAAATATAGCAGTAATTTGACGCATGCATTCACCTCCTGGTGTTTCCCGAAGTGTGGAATCTTCATAACATTCAGTAGGGTGGACTACTCGAGGTTTTGGGTCCATGACTGAGGGGTAATCTTCGATTTCTTTCCTTTGGCTCTCGTTGAATACTTATGTGGGGCGAGCATGCTGTAAACCTTCCTGTCGTCGAGGTTGAAGTCACTAAACTTCAACGCTGCAATCTTATCCTGGTCAGCACGAACTATGCACACCTCTTTCGGAAGGCACGCAGTGACCAATGCGTATTCAAAGTCTCTGGGCACACAGTCTTGGTTGATTGAGTCACTCAGAGGTGGTAGATAGGCAAGAAAAATGCTTGGAATTAGCTTGGCATTTGCGATATCGTCTATGTGCTTCATTTGTTTCTCATCAGCTGATCGGGATGGTCTGGCTCGAGTAGTGGACGGAGAGGCTTGCAGTCCTCTCATCAAATATTCTTGTACACCTATAGACATTCATCTCTCTAACATGACTCTTTCAGTCATCAAGTTGAGGATAACTTCTGTTACTAATTCTTCATCTACGTTGAGCTCGTTGGACATACACGCTCCGGATTAAAATTATCGGGGTCACGATGGACTTAGACACTGCACTAGAATACGAGCAAGGGCACAATGATCATTGTATGCAATTCGTTCAGTCTGCGGGCTTCAAATTCTCAGTTTTCAAAAGTGTTCTCCGTGCATGGCGCGAAGGGATAAATAGCAAACTTGGAAATGGTTCACGTGAAATGGTTATGAGCCCCTATTAACTCTTGTTTGATCCATTATGGCGCGGTCCAATAGTCTGATGAGGAACCTTTATTGCGTTTATGTCTGTTTGGAGCGGAAGTCGAACGGATATATTGGGTCCAACGGCTATATTTCTTCGCCATGGCAAAGTGCCATGTGTCGTTGTTCTGATATCCCGACGAAGCTCCAATTCTGTAAATTTTCTCTCTGCGAAGTTCCCTCTGGAACCTTTTGCAACTTAGCTCCCTTCTTACTTTGTTTCCTCGCCTTCTTTCCAATGAGCTTCGTCTCAGTAGTTCGTTTTCCATTATGATTATTGTCTTATTTTAACATAGTTACTGCGTGTTGTTGAGATTCTTTCCTAGGACTCGGGGTTAATACCTTTTCTTTGTCTGGGATAGGTACTTAAGTCTTCCGCGAATCTTCTGATATTCCAACAGCTTCGACATCAGGGTCGCTAGTGTCAAATAGCTTCGATCTGTTCTCTTGTTCTTCAATTAATTGTATGATCCTTTTAGTCATGAAAACTTTTAAGTCTTGCTTCTTCTTCTCCAAGGCTTCTTCTTCTTCCCTTCGCCTGGCTTGATCTCTGTCAATCCAAGGTTTTCCTATTAAAATGCTAAATGGGGCATTGTCTTCAATAAACTTAATAATCTTAAAATCTTCCTCTGTCGAAGTTCCATTGACGGTCATAGGGATCTGAGCGAGCCTCCCACATAAGTTTACCAACTTTCCTCTGAATAACCCCATTCCTCCTAGTGAAGGGATCGTAGCAAGCCTTCATATAGCTTTCCAAGTCCTTTATGTCATGATATTCACTTGTGTGTCCTCATCTAGAACACATTCAATGTCAAAGTCCCCTATTCTTGCTTCAATGCATTCTTTTTCTTTAAATGTTTCTGATAATCTAATATGTTGGTGATCATCCAAGGTGTCTTTCATTTGTAGTAATACATTCTTTGATTCTTTCTGGGGTTCTGATATAGCCTTAGTTTATGGATCTAGCTTAGGGTTTTCTTGATTCAAATTCGTTCCTTCAAGCTTAGTGATCATTCTAGGACAATCTAACACTTCATGGTCCATAGCTTTACAGTGAAGACAACTAGGTCTTCTTCAAGGGAATTCCTTAGCCAAATGTCCCAGTCTTTTGCAACTGTAACAGAGGGTTAATCCTCTCTTTCTTTTAAATGATCCCCAACCTCTTTTGTACTGTGCACTAGGATCGTATGAGCTAATCTGCAACAAATTCTTTCTAAGATCCTGCATCCATTTGTTAGTCCAAACATCTTTTCTATGCATAGGTATAAAATATCTTTCATGATTCTTATCAGATCTATTCATATCAAACCTTCTTTCATCTATTAGTGCCCTTGTTTTCAGGCTAGGACAAATCCCATCAATCATATCTAGATCCATACTCTAGAAACAAAAATTTCTACTTATCTTACTTCTACAGAGCACAGAGCTTCCAGATCTGAAATTTTTAACTATTCTTACCTTTATCAGAGAACAGAGCTTGCAGTTCTTACCTCTTTTATTCTTACCTTTCTTAGAGCACAAAGCTTTCAAATCTTGCTTCTTTCCTTCAGGTCTGACCTCCTTTCTTCAGATTGGGCTTCTTTCTTTCATACCTAATCTTCTTTCTTTATCACAGAGCTTTATAAGTCAAGTATAATACTACGCGTTAGGGCACAGATCTATGCACAGAGATTTCGTAGTTTCAGCCTGGATCTTTGCACAAAGCTTCTTCTTTCTCGGTTCCCAGCAATCACAGTTTCAGGTCCTGGAAACGGAACTATTTGTTGGCACATGGGCAGACCCAGGGTTCAATGCTACAACAACGCACCAAAAAAACCCTAACTACTGGCCCTTTCAGCAACACCTACGGAGCAGATGAAGTCTCACCCGAGGTAGAGGCAGGGTGGTTGCAGGACTCAAGTGTCTGCAACCTTAGCTAGGACACAGATCTGTGATTATAATACTTAATACAACTCTTAGCACCATCATTTCCTTAATATGTAATCACTATTCACTTCGTTGATACAACAGAGCTTCGCAGTATTCACATCAATCTATAGTACTCAAGCACTTAGCATATACAAATGGATCAGAATGAGCATATCAAGCACTAAACATGACTATCTAGATCAGATCTAACATTCTCACATATGATAAGCACAAAGCATAAATAGATCTATCTAAACATATCATAGCACTTAGCATATAACATATGAACACATCAAGACAAAGCACAAAGCACACAATGCAGTGTTTACGTGGTTCACCCCCACCCTTGGGCTACATCCACCAACTCTTCTTCCTTATTGTCTTTGATCAATTGGTTACAAGCACAGAGCCTCAAAACCCTTACTCCACACAGGACAGAAGATCTGCGCAACTCGCTAGGTCCTTCTTCCTTGCGCTACAACACAAAGTGTTCTACAGTCTCTCACGGGGACTTGCACTCAGCTCTGCAAGTCTTACACAGGATGCAAAAGGCCTTGATCACATAGATTCAAATCTTGGCACTTAGCTTACATCACATAGATGACGATTTCACTACTTCTCTTTATGGCCTAGACATCTATATATACATACAAAATAGGCCTAAACATGGGTAAACCCATGGGCCGACATCCCCTTCTCGTTACATATTCCCAAAAACCCAAAAAGGGGGCCGAGATCCCGTGATCTCCACTTCGTCTTGCGCTCCACCTTCGACAGGCTGTCAAAGTCTCAAAATAGGTCAACATGACCAAGAAACTCCCAAAACTTGGTCAAGGGCCAACAACGTTCAAATGAGAAGATTCCAAACAATTCATATCAAAGAATAATAACGGGTTGGACCTCTTGCCCGATTTCTTGGAAGACCCAATAGTAGTTCCTGAAGATATCACAATCTTGCAGGTTAGTTCATTTTGAAATCCATTCTGCGAAATTGCTTGGTTGTTTACAAGAATAACGGGACAAGAGTCCACAACAACTATTTCCCGGATGGCTCTTTATATTTTGTATTTCATAGTCAAGGAACAAGCCATTTTTATTGGGGAAAGCTAATTTCCCATGAAATCTATTCCCAATTTTCAAGCTTCAAAAAGGAGAAGAAATTTTATATTTCATCCTACTTAGTTTTTGCGATAGCACATTGTTGCTCGTTTCCAAAACTATCTCTGCCCAAGAAGGTCAACTGGGAATTCGACCCAGTAACATTTTGGTACCAGGCCTTGTGGAAGCACAAGGCCTCCCACTGTTTTTATGAGGTTTTTAATGGCTTCGTATCTGTTTTCAAAGTTTTTTTTTTAGGAGAAGATGATCCTCGCATATCTGAATAGGCAACCAGTTTTTTGGACAGGAAGGGGACACTTGAACATTTGGATAATTACACTGTGATAAGGATTTTTGGCTCCAGGGAAAAACCTACTCTCCTTCCATGTCACATTACGAACAAAATGTTTGTTACAGAAGTAGCAAGTAAATACAACCACTGGTTGCATCTATTCCAAGAGAAGAGAAAAAAACAGTTCATTGCTCTACCTTGGAAAGTTGGGGACTTCGTGTTGAGGAACGTCAACAAAATTGACAAATTCGCAGCCCATTCTAGCAACTTGAACCTAAGATATGTTGAAAGCTTAAGAGGGTTCGACCTCAATACAAATTTTCTACAACATTTACAAACACTTCGCTTCGACAGTTGTTTTTTCAAAAAACACCTGACCGAAAATAGAGACATTGGCGGCAACGCTCCTGCTTCTGATGTCGGCGACCTAGACACACTGCAAAGAAGCACTATATTGTACAGGGAACAAGGAAAAGGCCTCGATGAGAAGAGTGGTCAATTGGTGAATAAAACTCCCAAAAGTACGACATCCCGAAGCATCGCTCCAACGGCCCACCACAGCAATAAAGGAACTCATAGTTCTTCAAACGAAGGAGGAGATAACGACCCTCCTCACTCTAAAATCAATAGTTCTCACAAGCTTCCAGTAGACAAGAAGAGAAAAAAAATTGTGGGACAGGCGGAAGAGCCCGAAATTCAGAGTGAGAACATGGAACTTGAGCCTGATCTGGGTATCGTACTCTGCTACTTTGATCAGCCCAGAGATGTGATCCAGCATAGTCATCCAATGGACATATCTGATACCAAAAATTTTGACAAAGATGAATCCTTCGTGTTCCAGAGCGTTGTTTTTGACAGCCAGTCCAAAAAATTGATTGTTGAAAAAAAAATGTAAAAAATAAGAAAGGAAAATCCCGTTCAGAGGTTAACCTTAAGAGCATGCAGCCGTCCCAAATCTGTCAACTTCACATAACGACCGGAGATGCACTTGATGATTCCATTGGAGGCATCGAGGCCAAGAATTTCAGACTGAAGGACCGGGTCAATGAATTAGAAGAGGCTTTGATTCCTATGTCATTGCTTGCCAATCCTTTGGAAATATCCATGTCTTCCACCCCTGTAGCCAAGTTAAAAGGATCCTCTAGCCTCCTTGCATCGTGTAGAGGATATGTGGAGAATAATATCAAGAAAAGAATGGAACTGGTTACTGAGGCATGGGAAACATCACAAACCATGACTTCCCTTGGAGCGAGGGCACATAATTTGCTCGAAAATTTGCAGGCGGAGTTAAAAGATGAAGAACATTTCTATTTAAACACGGTCCTTCCTTTGGCACCATTGTCAACAACATGATAGGATCAAGAAGAAGACAACAAGATCTCCCATCCAAACACTGGATCGGTCAATTAAATGCATGCTGGAAAGAAAAAGTGAAGAACCTGCATCTCATTGTTCAGTCATGTGAAAAAGCCATATCAAAGAAAGAAAAATTATTCACAAAGTTGTCCAGAATACACTTAGCTGGAAGGACCAATGACTTCCAAGACCCCAACTTAATCGTTAACTCCTTGCCCTTAACTAGGAAAGACTTCGATAAACAGGTTGATATTTTTAAGGGGTTGTCTTTGGAAAAGTTTTACAACATCCTTGAATATGGTCAAGATGACATTGACGACTGGCTAGTCGACTATTCAGTGCAGAATGAGGAAATTGATCAGTCTCTGTGTAATCTTTCTATCGACTTTAGGGAATTAGAAAAGTAACTTTTCAACATAAAAATCCAGAATGAGATCAACGTCACCCCAATGAGAAGCTACATTGAAGAATGGCTCGAAAGGGAATTGAAGCAGGTCATCGATGAAAGGTAATAGGCAGTTGCCACGATTCCAACAGCCATCAACAACATCAATGAAAAGGCATCAGCAAGAAAATAGCAAAAGGAATCGTATGTACCATCATTGTAAGTCTATTGATCACATCCTACTTTGTTTATCAACCCAGTTATTCCACTTTTTAAAATAGAAATGTCTAGCCAAAGATTGATACCTTTTAATTTATTATTTCGAGGTATTACACTCTACCATCGCCCACTTCTTCATTCTATAGTCATGTTTCTTGTAAATATTTCTCTTATGGTCCGCGAGAGCCCCAATCCTAGTCCATATGACAAACGCATTGAAATTTCCAGTAATATGTAACAAACTTTTATTTTTTGATATATTTCAAATAAAATTGTTTTTTTATCTCCTTTTATATTTATGTCCTCATACATTTTTATCTTCCACCAGTCTATATCACAAATGCATTTAAATTTCCAGGAACATGTAACTTTTTTAATATATTTCAAATTAAATTTTTTTTTATCTCTTTTCATATTTGTGTTGTCATAAATTTTTATCTTCCACTATGCAGAAATTGTATTTTGTTATATACTTTCAAAAAATAAATGGGGCTCTAGAGGCCACGTGTCATTTGTTGCATGGACACCACATGTGCTTCATGCTGCTTGCCACATCTCCGCTGCAGTTTCCATCTACCTCCGCTACTTTTTCCTATCCCAATTCAACCCGACAGGGACTACGCTGCCATGCAGCCTTGTTGTTATAATGATATATCTTTATGAAAATATGTATTGAGATTTCTTTTCACATTAAAACTCATCTTATATTTTTGTATTAGAAAAGACCTAATATTTGTTAGGCACTACCCAAGAAGCCTAACCAATGCTTTTTAGTCTCAAATTAATAGAGACAATGTTTATATGTGCAATTTACAATGAAAGGAAATGTTAACATGGCATTTTCTAGGGAAACAAGGATCTAAAAACCAAATTATAGACCCAATTTTATCTATGTATTCTCCTTTGATATATGTTTTTAAAGGTTTGTTGAATTGTGGTTTAGTGATAATTTTGTTGAAACATTCAAAATGATAATGGCTTAGGCTCAAAATTTGGTGGATGTGTTCTTTCTAATAATGTAATTCAACAAGTCTTTTTGAAGTGTGAGATTGTGTTAATATGATAAACATAATTTCATATTAATTTAAGGTGTTGTTAATGGTGGTGCTTATGATGATGTTGTTTTGTTGACAAAATAAATACCCCCAATCATGGTTGTATAGCTAAAGGTCACCATGTTGTAAATTTTAGACAAAATAGATACCAATTAGTCATGTTTGCATGCCCAAATGTTGTTATGTTGTAAAACTTTGATAGAATATTTACTTCCCATTTGTAGTTGGTTGTGTCTTCCTTGCCAAATATCATCATGTTGCAAATCTTTGACAGAATTGATACACTTCATTCATGGATTTTAGCCAAAATTCATCATGTTGTAAAACTTTCACACAATAGATGCCCTTGATCATGAATTACAACCAAAGGCCATTATGTTGTGAAACTTTGACAAAATAAATACCCTCAAGTTGTGGTTTCATAGCTAAAGGTCATCATGTTGTAATTCTTTGATAAAATATATACCCCTCATCTATGGTTTGTATCCAAAGGTTTCCATCTTGTAAAACTTTGATATAATTAATGCCTCCACTTGTGAATCCATAGTCAAAGGTCCTCGTGTGTAAAAATTTGACACAATAGATACCTCTCAATCATGTATTTGTAGCCAAAGGTCATCATGTTGTAAAAAATTGGTAGAATAAAAAACCCATCATCATGGCTTTGTAACCAAAGGTCATCAACTTATGAAACTTTGATAAATAGATACAGCATGGTTATGGCTCCATAACTAAAGGTCATCATAGTGTAAAACTTTGATAGAATTGTAATGATACCAAGCCAAATTCTTTCTTGGAATCACTAACTACTACTAATTTATTGAGTTATTAAGTGCATACAAGATTCTTCAACACATGGAGATCACAATATATTCAAGATGTAGAAGCACA
>JZKD02S2170125.1:10648-21688 GCA_000966675.3 Picea glauca | reverse complement strand
AAGCAATTGTGAGGAAATGGGCAAAAACCCCAATTTCTGTTGTTGAATTCATGGGAAATTTGAGAAATTTGGCCAAGTGGTGAGATATTCTTAATTTAATATCTATTTTAGAAAAGTTAGACCTGGAATTGGTTGAATTTGAAGTTACAAGGAAGCCATGACAAATGGAGCGAGATTAGTTGATTAAAATTCTCAATTTGTGAATTGAGTTTGGAAAACAATTGTTTCAGGAATGTCAACCAACAACGATTTGTTGTTGTAGAGGTTGAATTGGTGTTATCGGAGTGAAATTGAACAAATTTCATAGTTGCAGAATGTCCATGGTGAAAATTGAGAAAAGTTTGGCAAAAGCCCCAATTTTTGCAACAGAATTCACGAGGAATTGATGCGCAAAAAAATGAAGGTGTGCAGGTCTGCGCACTAAAAATGTGTGATGCACAGTGAAAAACTTGTGATGTGTGGAAAATAAGGGTGTGTGGTTGTGTGAGCTAAAATTTGGTGTTGCGGAGTACAAGTTGGGTTGTACGGAAAATATTGGTGCATAGGTGTGCACACTTAAATTTAGTGCTACGTGGTGCAGAGTTGGTAATGAGTGAAAAATAATGGTGCGCGGGTGTGCACACTTAAATTTGGTGTTGTGTGGTGCAATATTGGTAATGTGCGAAAAATAATGGTGTGCGGGTTTGCGCACTTAAATTTGGTGTTGTGTGGTGTAGAATTGGTAATGTGCGAAAAATAACGGTGTGCGGGTGTGTGCACTTAAATTTGGCACTGTGCGGTGAAAAATTGGTAATGTGTGAAAAATAACAGTGCGCGGGTGTGCGCACTTAAATTTGGCGTTGCGGGGAGCATATCTAGTGAAGCGCAAAAAAATAATAGTGCGCAAATATGCACACTAAATTTAGCACTGCGTTATGCGGATTGGGTGGCGCATGCGGTGTGTGCACACATAATATTGGCACACATGGTGTGCGCACTGATTATTGGCAGAGTGCATAGGAATTTTGGTGGTGCACATGCAATGTTGGTATGCAATTCATGCATGTTGAATATTCCTGTCGCTCGACTATTTAATTAATGGTGCACGCAAAGTATTGGTGTGTAGTGGGAGCATACTAAACTTTGGCATATTGGTGTGACGCATAGAATGTAATGCGTGAAGAATATTAGCATGCGATGCAAAAATTTTGTGCAACAGGTATTAGTGCATGAACCAAAATTGTGCATGGTATATATTGGCATGTGACACAAAAGTAGTGTGCACCAGATATTGATGTAACAAATAAGTGATCCACATTGGTTATAAGTGTGCAGAGCATACTCTACCTTATGGTGTTGTTGTGCATTCTAAATTTGGGTGTAAAATTTTAAATTTGTGTGCATGAACTCGTTTGGATGGTCTACAACAACGGAAAACCAGTGAATATATGTGACATTTTATACTGTTTGAAGGTCATATTTTTGCAGAGTGTTTTTTAGGCCCTAAGCATTGTTTTTAGCTACTCAAAAACCATGAGAACAGATTGTACCAAAGTACACTTTGTCTCTATAGATTTAATGAAAGAGCCTGAAGAGAGATTTTTAATGGTGTAAACCATTCATCAAACAGATCTTTTATGAGGAATTTACACAACAAACAGTGGAGGGAAAATTTTAAGCTCCAACTAACTTCGAAGGACCATACTGTTTTGCTCCGGAATCAGAGTAAGGCACATGAGTAGTCTATGGAAATCTATTGAACCATAGAAAAGAGTCTTGGAGCTGAATTAAAATTCTAGGCATGTTAAAAATGTTTAAGATGGCATAGAAGGAACCTGTAGCATTCAATACCAAAAACACTAATTGGCCTAAAACTTTAGCAGGTTGTAACTAGCAACCCAAAACCCAGAAAGAGGTGAAACTTGAAAATATTGTCCAAAATATGTATATGAAGAAACTCAATTGAGATCCTACCAAAAATACAATGGAGTAGGTGAAAAAATCCATAATTACAATGCAAATTTGCACCAAGTTGAAGTGTGAACAGAATAAGTAATGGACAATTTTCAAATAACCATAACTTTCTGCTCAATAATCATAATTGAGCATGGAAGAAGGAATTTGAAAGGTACCTGGTTATCTTAGGAGATGGACTAAATAAGTGGGTTCTCAAGCCCGTGGGATATTTAAGAGGCATGTTTTTAGGCCCGTGAGCAATTCTCTCTAGGTGAGAGAATTGTTGGGAATTGATTTCCTGAAGGTGCCAAACTGTAGCTACAGGGCTTAGAGACTTCCTGTCTAGCTTGTTGTTGAAGCCCTGGAAAGGAAGTGGGGAAGTCCATGGAATGTTGAGCATAGAAGGGGCACACTTCCTTGGGTGGGACAAGCATGTGGTGAATGAGGGACTGTAAGTTGTTAGTTCGAGTTGGCACCTGTGAAGGAGTTTTTCCTGCTATTTGAGATACATAAGCCTGGTTAGGAATTCATTTACCTAGGTGGATTTTAGTCCCAAATTGGGGGTGACCCTACTACTGAGATTTTTGAGCAGTGTGGTCTAAGGCTGGGAGAAACATGGAAGGTCTTCACACAGTTGGTGATATTTTTACCAAGATAAGTGTCAATTATGTGTTAAATTACATGCTTCATTATTATGTATGTATTTATTTTTATGGGTTTTTAGTGTATGTGGTGCATGTGTATTTTTATTATTATTCTGTATGAATCTATGCATTTTCAAAGCTTCTATATGTTTTAACTTTTATACATCTCGAAAATTTTATGTGGCATAGCCCAGTTGGAAGTTGGGGATGCTACAATATGGTATTAGAGCTTTAGTTTTCAACACTGAGCCTGGATGGACTAAGCAAGTTGAATTGAAGAGAAATTTCATAGAGAATTGATTTCAAAGTGGCCAAATTTCAAGTCACAATGTGTCCATGGTAAAAATCAGAAGCAATTGCATGGAATTGGAGAAAATCCTCAATTTTTGTTATTAAATTCATGGGAAATTTGAGAAATTTGGCCAAGTGGTGAGATATTCTTAATTTAATATCTATTCTACAAAATTTAGACCTAGAATTGGTTGAATTTGAAGTTACAGGGAAGCCGTGACAGATGGAGCGAGATTAGTTGATTAAAATTCTCAATTCATGAATTGAGTTTGGGAAAAAATTATTTCAGGAATGTCAACTAGCAGAGATTTATTGTTGCAGAGGTTGAATTGGTGTTATCAAAGTGAAATTGAATAAATTTTGTAGTTGCAGAATGTCCATGGTGAAAATTGGGAAAAGCTTGGCAAAAGCCCCAATTTCTGCGACAGAATTCACGAGGAATTGATGCACAGAAAAATGAAGGTGCACACGTGTGCGCACTAAAAATGTGTGATGTGCAGTGAAAAACTTGTGATGTGTGAAAAATAAGGGTGTGTGGTTGTGCGCACTAAAATTCGGTGATGCAAAGTACAAGATGGGATGTTCGGAAAAATATTGGTGCACAGGTGTGCACACTTAAATTTGGTGTTGCGCGGTGCATAGTTGGTAATGTACAAAAAATAATGGTGTGCGGGTGTGCACACTTAAATTTGGCGCTACGTGGTGCAGAATTGGTAATGCACAAAAAATAACAATGCACGGGTGTGTGAACTTAAATTGGCGTTGTGCGGTGTAGAATTGGGAATGCGCAAAAAATAGTGGTATGCGGGTGTGCACACTAAAATTTATGACCCAACTAACTTCGAAGGGATATAACTTTACTCTCCAGAATCAAATTGAGGCACATGAGAAGTCTATGGAAAGCTATTGAACCATAGAAAATAGTCTTGGAGCTGAATTAAAATTATGGGCATGTTAAAGATGTTTAATATGGAACAAAAGGCACCTGTAGCATTCTAGACCAAAAAAACTAATTGGCTTAGAACTTCAACAGGTTGTAACTAGCAACCCAGAACCCAGAAAGAGGTGAAACTTGGATAGAATATCCAAAATATGTATATGAAGAAACCCAATTGAGCTCCTACCAAAAATCCAATGGAGTAGGTGAAAAAAATGCATAATTACAGTGAAAATTTGCACCAAGTTGAAGTGTCAATAGAATAAGTAATGGACAATTTTCAAATAGCCATAACTTTCTGCAAAAGAATCAAAATTGATCATGGAAGCATGAATTGGAAAGGTTTTGGACATTAGAATATAAATATTCACCTAGAAAATTGATCTAGGCAGTCAATTTTTTAGGAAATCAGAAGAAGTAATTATGATGCATTATTGAACTAGAATTATACATAATTTCATGATTTTGTTAAATTATTTAACCTAACAAGTTTTGTTTGTTGCACATTTTGCAGAGTTAACAACAATTAGATAAAAACAATGTCAACACAGAGTTCAGAATCATGGAAGATAAACAGGGGGCTTACAACCATGAAGATGAGATCAGAGGGATGTATGTTAATATGGGTAATGAAGGTACAAATTCAAATTGACATGGAGAAGGAAAGGAAGAAAGCATGAACTTAGTAGAGACCATTAAAATTTTGCAAAATGATGTCCAAAGTTATAAAGATGATAATGAGAGGCTTATGAAAGACAAGGAGTAGTAGGAGGGATTCAACATAAAGTTAATGTAGAACTTGGAGAGAATAGAAAAGAAGATGGATAAGGAGAATGACTCAAGAAAATCAGAAAGTCACAGATCTCATGATGAGAGGAGAAGAACAAGAAGTGTTGGTAGACATCACCATCACTCCCTAAGGCATTCCACTAGGAGAGCACAGAATAGTTCAACTCCATCCCCTGTTAGGAAACATAAGAGGACGTTTGGGGTGGATGAGCTACAAGGAGAAATTAACAAAATCAAGCCTCCTACATTTTATGGTGAGCACCAGAAGGATGAGGATACAAAGACATGGCTGCTAGGCATAATGAAGTATTTTCAATTGCATAATTACTCTTCACACACATAAGGATGAATTTCCATCTATCAGCTCAAGGTAAAGGCATCCATGTGGTGGGACCAATTTGTGCAGGTTCAACACATTGATGAGAAAAATGTTACTTGGAGGGAATTCAAGAGGTATTTTCAATAGAAATACTTGACTAAGAGATACTATGACAAGAAAATGAAGGATTTATTTGAACTCAAGCTTGGGAGTATGACCATAGATTAATATGAAAGAAGGTTTTTAGAGTTGCTAAAATATGTTTCTTTCATAAAGGATGAGCTAGTTAAGATTAAAAGGTATTTGAGTGGGTTGTCATCATTTATCAGTGACAGGATACAATATGATGATCCCAAAACATTGGAGGAGACCATAAGGTGAGCTAAATTCCTTTATGACCAACATAAAGGAAGGACAAATCTACAAAAATCCTGGGAAGACAAGAAGAAAAACAAGATGGAACAGAGGAAGAAGGGGACTAAGCCACCATTCTTCAGAAATAATCCTCAGGGATAGGCAACTTCTAGAGAAACTAGAATGACCGAGACAGTGGGGAAAAGAACAATACAACCACCTATTCAATGTTGGGGTTGTGGGGGAGATCATATGTATAGAGATTGTCCTCACAGACGTGAAAAAGTGAAGAATTTTCACAATGTATAACATGTTGATATAGTGGAGGACATGGGAAGAAATGTACCTGGGATCTATGCAGCCCTCGACAACAAGCAAGTTGAGTTTCAGTCACATATGATTGAAGTGGAAGTTAAGATCAACAACCAAACCATTACTATTTTAATTGATTCAAAAGCTAGTCATAGTTATATATATCCTACGATGGTGGAAAGATTGCATTTTCCAAGAAGAAATCTTGGAAAATGTTGGTTGGTGCATATAGATACCGAAGCTAAAAGAAAAAGTAATGAGATGGTTAAGGCATGTCCAATGGACATGAATGGACTGAGCACCAAGGCAGATTTGAACATCATACCTTTAGGTTCCTATGACTGCCTAATTGGTATGGATTGGTTGGATCAACACCATGCTATCATAGACTATTATAATAAGGTATTTACTTACTTGGATGAGGAAGGGAACCTAAGGAAAGTACAAGGAATTCCCAAGGTAGTAACCATCAGAGAAATTTTAGCATTGTAGCTGAATAAAAGTTACAGAAAAGGGTGTCAAATATTTGCAACACATATGGAAGAGACACCTAAAGATAAGGTGTCAAATATTAAAGATTATGCAGTCCTAAAAGATTTTGAATATGTATTTAAAGAAATTCTAGGATTACCACCTAAAAGAGACATTGATTTCTTCATCAATCTGATGTTTGGAGAAGCCCCAGTATCCAAGACCCCTTACAGGATGAGTACACCGAAATTGAAGGAATTGCAAATGAAACTTGAAGAGATTCTGAAGAAGGGGTATATACACCCAAGTGTGTCACCTTGGGGTGCCCCGGTATTATTTGTGAAGAAAAAGGATGGAACATTGAGACTTTGCATTGACTTCATGCAGTTAAACAAGGTAACTGTGAAGAATAAATATCATTTTCCAAGGATCGACGACCTCCTTGATTAGTTGAAAGATGAAAAAATATTCTCCAAGATTGATCTCAGGTCAGGTTATCATTTGGTAAGAATTAAAGAAGAATACATCAACAAGACTACTTTCAGAACAAGGTATGATCATTATGAGTTCACAGTGGTGCCATTTGAGTTATCAAATGCACCATATGTCTTCATGTATTTAATAAATGATATTTTTAGAGAATACTTAGATAAGTTTGTCATTATATTTTTAGATGACATTATTATATATTCTAAGTTGGAGGAAGAGCATGAACAACACTTGAGGATGGTATTATAGGTATTAAGGGAGCATCAATTGTATGCCAAATTGAGCAAGTGCTCGTTTTAACAGAAGAAAAATCATTATTTGGGAAATATCATTTCAGAGGAAGGGATATAAGTGGATCCTGAGAAGATAGAGGCCATTAAAGGATGGTCGATGCCAAAGAATGTGACAAAGGTCAGATAATTCATGGGCCTTGCAGGCTACTATAGGAGATTTATTGAAGGATTCTCAAAGATTGCACACCCAATCACTTCCTTGAATAAGAAGAGTGTGAATTTTCAGTGGACATTGTTTTGTGAAAAGACTTTCCAACAAATGAAGCATTTATTAACAAGTGCTCCAATACTAAGGATTTTTTATCCAAATGAAGGCTTTATTGTATACACTAATGCATGTAAAGAAGGGCTTGGTGGAGTCCTCAATCAAAATGGGTATGTTGTATGCTATGAATCAATGAAGTTGAAGGAGCATGAAAGGCACTATGCTACTCATGATTTGGATTTGGCAGCCATAGTGCATGCCTTGAATATGTGGAGGTATTACCTCACTGGGAAAAGGTTCGAGTTGAGGATAGACCATAGTGGTTTGAAATATTTATTTGGATAGCCAACTCTAAATTCCAAGAAAGCAGATGGGTAGAATTTCTCAGTGAATATGACTTTGATATATAGTATATCAAAGGGAAATAGAACAAGGTGGTTGATGCACTTAGCAAAATGGTGCATGAGTTGCATGCTACATCTATTAGCATGTACCAATCAGATTTGAAAGACAAAATCTTAGAGGCTACAAAATCAGATTTGCAATACATGGAAATAATAACAAAATTACAGCAAGGTATTTTGCAGCAGAAAATTGAAAACTATAAGCTAGAAAATGATGAAATTCTCATGTATAGGGGAAAAATTTATGTACCAAATTCCCAGTAATTAAAAAATCTGATATTGAGAGAAATGCATAATGTACCTTATGTTGGACACCCAGGTTATCAAAAAACTATTGCAACTGTCAAGAGCCAATATTATTGTCCAGGCATGAAGAAAGAAGTTGTTGATTTTATTTCCAAATGTTCGAAGTGTCAAAAGGTCAAGGTTGAGCATAGACACCCAGTTGGTTTGCTACAACCATTACCCGTTCTTGAGTGGAAATGAGAATTTGTAACAATGGATTTCATCTCCAAACTTCCCATAAAAAACAAGCAACATGATTCTATCATGGTAATGGTGGATAAACTTACTAAAGATGCCCATTTTATTCCGGTAAATCTCACTCACAAGGAAATCAACATTGTTGATATTTATATGAAAGAAATCGTTTGACTACATGGTATAACCAAGGAAATTGTGTCTGATAGAGATCCAACATTTACATCAAATTTTTGGAAAGGATTATTTAAGGGATTTAGAACAAATTAGAATTTTAGCACAACTTATCATCCAGAATCAGATGGACAAACAAAGAGGGTGAATCAAGTGATTGAGGATATATTGAAGATGTATGTGATGGATAAACCATCAAAATGGGAAGACTACCTACACTTAGTATAGTTTTCTTATAACAATAGGTACCAAGCATCTCTAAAGATGAACCCATTTGAGAAACTTTATGGTAGAAGGTGCAACACACCTGTAAGCTGGGACAACCCAACAGATAGAGCAGTGGTTGGGCCCGAATTACTCAGGGAAATGGAAGAGAACATGTTGAAAATAAAACATAATTTAAAGGCTACCCAAGATAGGCAGAAAATATATGTTGATAAGGGAAGAACTCACGGGGAATTTCAAGTGGGTGACCATGTATTCTTGAAAGTAAAGTCCAATAGAACTTCCCTGAAGTTGGGAAATTGTTCAAAGTTGACAGCTCGTTATTGTGGGATGTTTGGAATCCTAGAGAGGATTGGGCCTGTAGCATACATGCTTTCCTTGCCTGCATCAATGTCTATTCATACTGTATTCCATGTATCATTGCTCAAAAAGTATATACTTGATGTTAATCATGTCATTGATTGGAATGTGATTTAGGTGGAGCAAGAAGATGCCTTTCAAGTGCATCTGGTGTGCATATTGGACCGGAAGATCAAGCGGCTCCAAAATCAAGCCATAGAGATAGTAAAGGTCCAATGGACCTGGTACGGTCCTGAAGATGCAACTTGGGAGCATGAGGATTCTATGTGGGAAGAATACCCACATCTTTTTGAGTATTTTTGAAATTTTGGTTAAATATGTGTATATATTGCACTAAGGACAATACACAAATAAGGGGGAGGGGAATGTAATACCCCTAGGCTAAACCCCAACTGTAAATGTAAATAAAAATGTACTTAAGCCGATGAGTTGTTTGATATCATTTTGTGTGCACCTTCCATGGTATAGTGCGCACATGTACTGCACACTAAAATGATGAAGTGTTCACATTCTAGGATACCACACGCAACGAACTTAAATGCACACGATTTTGAGGCCAGAGAGACTTTGTGTATATGTTGTGTTTTGAGGTTGGTGAGTCGAGATGCAGAAAATAAAGTATATATGTAATGTAAATGTAAATGTAATTACACACAAATATTAATTAAAAACACATCATTGTGGCAGAACAGCCATGTAAAATAGTATGGGGGACTAAACTCCATTAGTTAGGGAAAGGGGGCTAAAAGTTAAGGATAAGGGGCTAAGCTAGGGATCTTAAACCAAAAAGGAATATTATATTAATATTTCTTAAAGTATAAAGTATGGATAATTATTTTATCCTAATTTCTAAGGATGGGGACAAGTGGGCCAGAGTGTAGTTCTCAACATGACAAGTGTCAATTTGGGAACATGCATACACATTGTTTGGACTTAATTAATTTTCCCATCATTCCATCATCATTCACTCACTCATTCAACTATCCTCTGTACTCACTCACTCATTCAACTGTCCTTCGTACCTTCTTGTCACTATAATCGTACCCATACCCGTACATGTACCTGTACCTGTACCTGGTTAGCTTAGGAGCTAGACTGAAGAAGTGATTTGTCAGGCCCATGGGATATTGAAGAGGTGGGTTGTCAGGCCCCTGAGAAATTCTCTCTAGGTGAGAGAATTGATGGGAATTGATTTCCCAAATGTGTCAAACTGTAGCTATAGGGATCTGAGACTTCCTTATGACCTATTGTTGAAGCCCCTAGAAAGGAAGTGGGGCAGTCGAGGGACTGTTGAGAAGAGAAGGGGAAAACTTCCTAGGTTGGGATAGAAATGTGGGGAATGAGGGACTGTAGGATGTTAGTTTGAGTTGACACATGTGACAGAGTTTTTCTTGTTGTATGAGATACATTAGCCTGGTTAGGAATTCCTTTACCCGGGTGGAGTTTAGTCCCAGCTCGGGGGTGACCCAATGCTGAGATTTTTGAGCAGTGTTGTATAAGGTTGGGAGGAAGGTGGAAGGTATGCATGCAGTTGGTGATAGTTTTACCAAGATAAG
Source organism: Picea glauca (assembly GCA_000966675.3). Lineage (NCBI taxonomy): Eukaryota > Viridiplantae > Streptophyta > Pinopsida > Pinales > Pinaceae > Picea > Picea glauca. The sequence continues at coordinate 11,450 of JZKD02S2170125.1, read as the reverse complement.
TGTCAATTGTGTGTTAAATTACATGCTTCATTATTATGTATGCATTTATTTTTATGGGGTTTTCCTGTGTGTGTCGCATGTGTATTATTATTATTATTCTGTATGAATCTGTGCATTTGCAGAGTTTCTATATTTTTTAATTTTTTATACAGTTCGGAAATTTTATGTGGCATAGCCCAGTTGGATGTTGGGTATGCTACATATCTTATGGTTCCCCTTTTCTTATTGAGAATATTTTCACTGATTTCTTGGGGATCCCTGGGAAAAGCATCTCAAAGGTTTCAACATTGGTTTTTCACTCTTTCCAGCTACTTTTACCCTATGGGCCTTTAGCCCCTTCTTCCCACAAGGTAAGGTACAACCCTTCCTAGTGTAGTCAATCCCAATGTCCAAACAAGGATAGGGGACATGGAAGGAATAAAGATGGAAAGTGGTAAGTATGGAGGGAACATACGATAAATTTTCATAGACCCCCCAGTGGCAACCTATAATGTCCCCACTTTGGGACATCATTATATTACAAAGTGTTATGATGACCATAGTATCCATATGGAGGTTATAGTGAGTACATGGACTATTAAGGGGTATTTTTGGGTTCGACCTGCCTCGCTCATATTATTTCATCATTATGATCCATTCCGCACAGCTTGGCTTTGGTTTCATTGCATTCCGATGATTTCTGTGATTTTGAGTTATTTTGGGCTATAGGTTAATTAAAGTCACTAAGGAGGTCATATTGGGCATAATACTTGGAGGAAAATCTTAGCGTAATAGCTCATTGGAATTGGGAGGAATAACACTA
>JZKD02S2170114.1:30571-42420 GCA_000966675.3 Picea glauca | reverse complement strand
TGAATGAGGGTGAGGATATTTTCCCAAGTAGAGTGGGGAGGGGAGGAAGTAGAGTGAAAAATTCATTTGTTTCTCTCTTTCCATATTTTTCAGACTATGAAGCATGGTAGCAGTTTCCAGATGTGATCTAAGATTGGGTTTTGGTAGGAAATGGAGTCCCCGTTTTCAATAGTGTTGACAATGATTTCTTTGTTCCTATTGGAATGCCACATTATCTGCGCTTCCATGTCCTAGATTACTTTGTTGTGAGCACATTGATTTAAGATGTGATCCATTGTTTCCTCTTGTTTCCAGCAGAGGAGGCATATTGAAGGTCCCATAAAGCCTCACTTCTGGAGGTTATCCCAAGTTAGTATGTGATTCTGGATAATTAGCCAGAGAAAAAGGGAGACTTTCGACTAGAATTTGGGGTTCCATATTTTACACCATATGTGCTCTTTAGGTTGCATGTGGTAATTTATCTGGATATGGTATGCTTCTTTGACCGAGAAGTTATATGTTGATGAGTGTCCCCACCTGAGGATGTTTGGATCTTCACTAATGTAGATCTCTCATTGAAGGGCACAATCCCTCCAGGGATACGTATTGACATCTTTTGGTATTCTTAGTTCATGGGGTTGAGTCTTCCATAAGCGGTAGGGGTGTTACAAAAAATTTCCCTTCCAAAGATCCTTTACATGTAGTGTGCCCCTTGATTGAATTTTTTGATGAAGGGGGCTTAGGTATTCTATTGAGTTCAGTGGTGGCAATTGTTTCCAGGAGTTTTTTTAGAATAAGGACCTCTATCCATTTCATATCTCCCAAAAAACATGTTGTTGTATAATAGGTCGATTGCACCAAGTTGTGTTCCATACGTTGAATCCTTGACTTGGATCATTGGGTATGATGAGGAGGTCCTCACTAGTGGTAGGTGCATATTTGAGTTACCAAAGTTTAGCCCATAACTCTGTGTAGTGTTTGAGCCAACTTCACCAAAGTTTTTCCCCCATTATGCGATTGAGATTTCCTGGGTCCATAATACCCAGTTCAACAATTGATTTAGGACGATAGGTTTTATCCCAAAGTACTAGAGCCCACTTCTTTTTCAGATGGTGTCTATGCCAAAGAAAATTTTGTTGGAGGTTTCTGATGGATTTGATAATTGACTGAAATGTTGCCAAGGCTATAAATATGTACTTCGGTAGTACTTGAAGTACATATTTTAATAGGACTAGTCTAGATTCGAGGTTGAGAGAGCAGAAGGTCCAGTTATTTAAATGGTTAGATATGGATAGAAGGAGGATATCCAAAGAGATGTTGTGAGTGGTTTCCCCCCTGAAGGTTATACCGAGATAGTTGGACGGAAGGGAGCTCTTGGGGATCCCTAGGAGTATGGATATGTGGGTTTTGATTTCCATAGGGGTATTGCAGAAGTAAATTTGCAACTTGTCTAGGCTTAGGAAGGTTCTTGAAGCTTCTGAAAAGTCTGTGAGAATGATCTTTAGCTTGTTAGTCTCCTGGGAATTGGGGGTAGTCATCAGCAAGGTATCATCCACAAATTAACTATGAGAGGGTTCCGAATAGAGATTGTGAAGAGGTAGGACTTTGAGGGAACCATCATAAACTGAGGCATTAATGTACCGATCAAGGCCTTCAGCCATTATGAAAAAAAGGAAACAGGGTCCCCCTGACGAATGCCTATGGTGGGGGAAAAGGGATAGGAGGGCACTCTATTAACTAGAATGGAAAAGAAGGCTGATGAAGTGAGTTGCATGATCCAAACTATCCAGTTGGTGTCAAAACCAAAGTCTTCGAGGAGGGAGCGCATATATTTCCATTTTATTCTGTCAAAGGATTTAGAGAGGTCAAGTTTGATGAACATACCTCGGCTACGAGTTGAATTGAGCGAGTGTATTACCCCATGTCCCAGGATGACACTATCCATGATTTGGCGTCCCTCCATGTAGCTTGATTTCTCCCTAGAGATGATGAAGGGAAGAACCGGTTTGATTCGTAGAGCTATTACCTTCATGATGATTTTGTAGATCACATTGCAAAGGGCTATGGGACGAAACTGCTTTGGATGGGTTACCCTTTCTTCCTTTGGGATTAAAGTGAGGAAAGTGGAATTGAAAGACGAGAGGACATGTCTAGATGTTCTAGATTCCTCTACTACTTGTCAGACTTCTTCCCTGATCAACGACCAACAATAGTGAAAAAAAATTGTTGTAAAGCCATCCGAATCTGGGGATTTTCCTAGTGGAATCTCTTTAATTGCTTGATCAACTTCCTCTTTTGTAATTGGCCTCACCATTTTTTCATTATGTTCTTTTGTGGTAAGGGAGGGGATATGCTTGGGTATCTTGCTTATGGCTGACATTTTATCCCTTAGATTTTTTGTGAGGAGGTCTTTGTAGTAGTTCATCAGCTCAACTTCTATGCATGTGTGATCTAGAATAGTGTTACCCTGGTTGTCTTCTAGTTGGGTAATTATGTTGATATATCACATATGCACCATGGAGTTGTGGAATAACTTGGTGTTCTTTTCACCCTCCTTAAGCCATTATACTATGGATTTCTGTCTCCAAAGTATTCCATATTTCTTCTGGTGCTCCTCTAGATTTTCCTGTAACTTTTCTTCCTCCCTTGCAAAATCTGTCATTTGGCCCTACAAAATAAATTCTTGCTGCAGGTTCTTTAGGCATTGCTTGAACTCCTGCATTTTCTGGAAGATATTACCAAAAATATTTTTATTCCAGTTATTTAAATTCCATTTGAAGTTTTTTATCCTTTGTTGGAATTTATACATGCATGTGTCTTGGTTTATCTCTGCCTGCCTCAACCATGTTGTGGAGAGTTCTTTAAAATACGGGTGGGTGAGCCAGAAATTTTCAAATCTAAAGGTCTTGAGGTTGGGTGTAGCTCCTGTGTCTAACCAGCAAGAGATTGGCCATTGATATTAACCATATTTTGGGAGAATGTTGTCTTCTAACACCAAATCATCCATCAATAATGATTCAAAGATGAGATGTGATCTAATCTACTTGCAACATGTTGGGTTCAAAACCTCTAGTTGGACCAAGTCAAAATTCCATTTCTAGTTTCTATGTCTATAAATTTTAGTTGGTCTATTAGTGCTATGACCTTACCATTGTCCTGATCTAGCTGCTTTGTGCTACCAATATTTTCCTCCAACGTGAGAATGATGTTGAATTCTCCCCCTATTATCCAGTGCACTGATCCCAACAAAAAACTTACTATAGATATCATGTACAGGAAAAGGTCTTTGTCTTGGGGACTTTGCAGTCCATATGCATTTGTAATCATTCCATCTTTGTTAAATACTAGGGCCCTGAAGTGGACTGTGAGTGTGCAAACCATGGAAAAAGGTTGATCTATAATGACTGTGGCAGGGTTCCATAAAATGGATAATCCCCCTACAACACCATTTGAATATGTGTGAATAGAGTTATAATTCCTCCGACATCACTGAAATATGTCCTTAGAGGATTCTCCAACACATTTTGTTTCGTGCAAAAGGAGAATGTCTGGATTGTCTACACGAATAATGTTTCGAAGGGTCCTTTGTTTGGAGCTTCCATTAAGTTCTCTAATATTCTAGGTGATGATCTTCATCATGATGAGTTGGGTGGTGGAGAGAAGTACCCTTCCATAAGGCGATGGTTCTGTCCTGAATTAAGAATGTAGTTTCCTACCTCTTTGATGATTTGATGTGTTGATTTGTGGCCTTGATGTTCTATTTCATGGGGGTGCGCCTAGGCTTAGGAGATGGATCTGGGGATATTCCTAGTCATGAAGTGGCCCCTGTCATGGAATCAAGGAATAATTTATGCACTTTCCTAAATATTTATACTAAGATGGTTTACAACTCCCTTTTATTAAAGGATTCCTCCAAATTCTCCAGGTCAATGTCTGCTAGATCATGTTCATCTAAATGCATGAGGGTGTCCCCCCCATCCTCTGGATTATCCTCATTCTGTTGAGCTATGGGATCTATTTCATGGTTCTATCCTTTGGATGGTTCTAAATATAGCTTGGCCTTTCCTTTATCCTTGTCCTAGTTTCCCTTCTTGTGTGGATTTTCCACCTCCTCTTCCATTGAGAGCCAATTTAGGATATCAAAAGAGTTTTTGATGGGGATTTTCTGGATTATTTCTTGATTTTCCTTCCTAGGGGGTTTCTCTTTCCTTCCTATGACTATTGTGTATCCATCCTTTTTCTTTTCCTTTTCTTCTTTTGAATTTTGAGCATTTAAAGGGAAGTCCTGGAAAAGGTGACCATGCTCATGACATTTTTTGTAGCGGAAGGGAATGTGCTCATAATCCATGGTTTGGTTCCAGTCCTCATCTTGGTATTATAAGGTTATTGAAGTTGGTAAGGCCTTTGACATATCCTTGTATACACATATGTGATAATAGGAGGTGTATTTCCTTTATTTTTCCACCTCTGAGGATTTCACATATCTTCCCACTATGTTCCCTATTCCCATGAGGATTTCATCAAGCCATAATTCCTGGGGCAGGGAATAGATTCAGATGCATATTGGTGCCATGGTGAATTCCTCTTTATTTGTTCTAAAGTGATCCACCCATAACTTGAGGAATAACCCTGAAGAGTTGTATAAATATGGCCCATTGTCAAAGAATTGATTGTTGTCCTCTAAGTTGTAGAAGATTATCATGAAGAACCCCTTGGAACTGAGTTGAAATTCATAGACTCCCTTTGGGTGCCACCGGTCTTTGATACATCACATGAGGTCCATTTTTAATGGCCAGAGGCCCAAACATTTTTCTATTAGGGAATTCTCTTTCATAAGCTGGGTGTGTTCCCCAACCCTGGTCAAGTTGATAATATACCTAGGTGGCTTATCAGATTGGGGAATGAATATTCCCAGTTCCCATCCTTGAGACTCATTTGGATGAGACGTACTCATCTCCACCTCCATATCTTTGTTGAAACCCTATTCTTTGGCAAGGTATTGATCCCGTAGATGGAGCGGGGGCTCAAAATATAATTGCTTGCCTCTTGTCCCCTCTCATTCATTCCCAACCACATTTATGTATGATGGGGGTTTCACCCCCCAGGTTTATCACCATAAATTAGAAAATCCATATCCCTGGTATGCAATAGTTCAGGGTGTGAAAAATCTATTTATAGGAGGAGGGAGTGACTGCATTCAAAAGCTAGGGTTTTCATCTCTCTTCCTTTCTCATTCAGTTCCTTAGTTATGTAATCTTCTTTGTTGGTTGACTATGCACTTGGAATATGTTAGAGGCCAAGATTTAAATTCATTTAAAATGGTTTTTGAAGTTTAATGTAGAAGGAGATTTTAATATATATGCCAAGTTTATGAGAGGGGGATTTAATCTCTCTCATGAACAATAGACTTGTTTTTTCTTCTCATGGAGGAGAAGACAAGGAAGAGGAAGAGAATAAGAAGGGAGACAAGAAGAGAAATAGAAGAGGAAAATGGGTGGAGTAGAGGAAGAACCTAGAATAAATAAAACATAAGAGACTCAAGTCAACTTGATTATATTTTGGGATTTCTCTTTTATCTTCTATAAACTTGACTGAGATATAGACTGTCAAGCAATCCCAATCTAGTTTTTGAATAAACGAGAATTTGGCTATGTAATTATTTCATCACTAAAATCCCATTGAGGTGTTATACATGTCATTTAATATGTGTAGTTTAATAGAAATCTTTTTTGTGAAAAATTTATTTCCACCACCATGTGCTTATCTTTCAAAATTTGTGCGTTCTTCCATTTAATAGTTATGTACTTTGTTTGAAGAAGATTTGAAACCTTGGTTACTTTTGTTGTTTAAATTCCAACATATACTTCAACAATATTTTATTTTTTGATTCTATTGTTTAAGTTTTTTGATTTGTTGTCTAATTAATTAATGGAATTTTGCATATTGGTAGCCTAGTTTCCTTTTGGATTGAACAACTTCTTCATCTTTCTCAATAAGTAATTTGTTTGAAAAATTATTAATTTATATTTTAAACCTTCATAATTTTGTTGTGGTGTTGGAGAGGGATTTTGGATAAGTTTCAAGATCTGCACCAAAACAAGGTCAAAGGGTAGAAGATAGTTAGAAGATGGACCAGGATGCGTGACAGACCAATGTGCAAAAGGTGGAAAACAATTATAAAATGCAGGGTTTGGGGACGTTTTTTTCACTTTTGTAACGGGTTTTAGGCGAGACTTTGTCCACTTTTTGTAACGGGATTATCCCTAGTAGGATGTATAAATATGTAATAAAGGAAATAGAGAGGCATGCATGTGAGAGTGAGAATACGATATCGTATGTAAGTTGCAATTGATTTTCAGGTAAGAGAGTTTTCAAGTAAGAGAGTCTAGCAAAGGGGTAAATCTGTAGTATGGTTGAGGAGTGAACTCGCACTGCAGTAGAATGGATAGGAAATCTTGGGATGATATTATTGTTGCATATTTTGTAGCATAGTGCATAGTTGTATGAAGCTATGAATGAATAATAAAAGAAGCCATTCGTTGTGGATGCAACCCAATTTGGGTAAACCACATAAATCTGCATGTTATGGTGTTTATGTTGTTTTCTAGTTTATGTTGAATGAATTAATCATATATGATGTTACAATGTTGTGCATATATTATATTTTATGGCAATATAATTGTTAACTATGAAAATTGTGCATGAAGTAAAGGGTCTGAATGATGCCTCACTTCCCCTCAACATTGTAGAACCTTGGTTCCGGTAGCCTTACTAGATGCCTCAGGTGGGACTTCAATTGCTCTGCAGGTGATGCTGAAAGGGTCAGTGTCTAAGGGTTTTGTTAGTATTTGACAGATTAACCCTGGGTCTGCCCCTTGCATGCCAACCAATGGTTCCATTTTTGGGACCGAGAACTATAATTGAGGGGAATGTTTTGGAGGCCAAATAGAGAATAAATTGAAGAAGGGTTGGAAAGAAAGCAACAAATATTTTCCATAGAACATAATAGAAACCCTAGGATAAGCGACAAACAATTGTTACAAATATATGTTTTCACAGATATGCATGAATTTCTTTGTTGAATTTCCAATTATTTTGACTGAATGGTTAGGAAGGTTAGTGGACTCCCGAACTAAACCGACAACTTAATACAATAAGTAATAATCTTTCTCACGTAGTATATTTATGGTTTAACAATACACTGCGGGGTTTTATTACAGAATTTGCAATAGATTGTACCTAATATTACAACATCGCAGAGAGGGAATTTTTCAAAGGTCGGCATAGACGATATTTGAATGCATTATCTACTTGGATAAATATGTTACTATGCGAAAATAATGTCATGACAATGGAGTATGATAACTAAGCACCTTCACAAACATAGAGGAACTGGAGGATGACTAGAGGAAGGTCTGAGAGTGGGAAAGATGAGTGGATGGATTGAGGATGCCAAGAGTAGATACTGACTCATATGCAGATATTGGAGTATTGCATCATGGGAAAAGGTTTTGATACAAAAAGAAAGAGACTTTGGCTAGGAAAGGAGAGAAGAATAAAGAATTCAAGGGTAGTGATCCCTATGAAAAACATTTGATCACACTATACAAAGAGAGGAAAAGGAAAGAGAGAGATACTTAGTACTACCCACCAGATGAAGGAATTCCATCTCAGATCAAAATCTGCATTGAACCCATGACCCCTTGTGCATCATTAAGAATTTAAGCGGGAACCAGAACTGAGTCAAGAGAAATAGTAATAAGTGGAGGAAGTCGGAGAAATAGTTAGAGTAGGGGGAACAACATAGAAAACCATATCCATTCAACATAACCAAAGATAAATATAGTGCATAACATAATGGCAGGGATAGATAATAATTTGAGGATGCCTAAATTCCATGGATTTGGGTCATAGGACCCATAAAAACATATGGTTGTATGTGAGACTATATGGACTACGAAGAACATCTAATATGAAGAAGAAAAATCACGAAGTTAGCAAAAACTTTTAAAAATCATGTCTTGATATGGTATATGAAGTACCAGACAACTACATCGACTGGACAATCAAGAAATTTGGCAAAAATCAGACAAGCATTGCTCAAGAAAATCAGGAAGTCAAAATATGAATCTCAATGTATTACATAGCTAAAGGAAATTAAGCAAGTACATAATGAGATAGTGTGGTATTTAAACCAAATTTTTAAATATGTAATGGGTAGGTTAACCTTTCATATTCCTGACAAACAACACTGATAATGGTTTATAGCATGCCTATTGTCACACATCCACTTTCTGTTAACACAATAAAAGGTCACGTCGCAGCCTGAAGCGTTGGAAATCACGATGAAATTAGAAACATCTCCCATAGGAGATGGTGCAGGTATTGTGCAGGTACATTCATAGTTGGTTTCACTAAGGATTCAATTGTCAGAGATAGTGAAGGAAAAGGAGAAGCAAAAACATGTTTAGTGTATACCATTTAAGGTATAAGGCCATACAAAAGTAGAGTGTCCACCCTTCATGAAATATATGGCGATAAGATAACCGAACCTATTGGAAGGAGGAGTAGGGTACTGTGAGATATGTAATACATGGGGGAATCATCTGACTCTGTGTCCCCTACTGTAGAAATATCATATTACCTGGAGAAATTTATTTTGTAATTTTTGCAATTCGCTAGGACACGATGAGAAAGACTTCCATGCATTTGACAGGATAAGAGAGCTCACTTCAGAGGCTTACAAAATCCAGGAGGAAAATGTCACAGCATAATGAGGAATCCCACATTATAACACTCCAAGAGGATTTAATCAGGGAGGATGTGGAGGTTTTGATATAGGTCAAGGACATGGAGGATTTGGTCAAGGAGGTAGAGGACCAATAATTTGTTACAACTAAAATCAACCAAGACACTTAGCAAGTGATTTCACAAATCCTTGCATGAAATGTACACATTGCAGGGACTTGGATCATGTGACAGAAGACTTTCCTCAGTTGATATAAAAGTGGAAAGTGAGAGGGGATCAGAACCAACATTGAAATCAAAACTAGAACTAGAAATTGTAGATGATAGTTGTTGAAGAATGCGATGATCAACCAAAAGTAGAATTTGTTATGCATTGTGGGACAAGAACCCGACAAGATGTGATAGGGAAAGGAAATGGATTAGAATAATGGATAATAAATGAAGTTGAGCCAAGTCAAACATTCAACCCATAGGATGAAAAAGAGACTTACCAACAAGTAAGGAAAGAAATACTAGGACCAGACTGGATAGCTTCAATGTCAAAGACACCACCTGTATATGATATGCCGCCAGTATATGATTGCACTATTCCATAAATAACAGTTGAGAAGGTAAATACTTTGAAGTAATTTCTAAATTTTTTTTTAGAATTGATGAAGGATGATACGACACTAAATTCACTATGTAGGATGATTGATCAGTTTAAAAGAAACAAATAAATACCTACAACAAAGAAAGAAGTGAACCAAGTCTTGTGCAAGAAGAGGACAAATAAAGAGTTCATATTAAGTGTGTAGATAGAAGAATATGAAATGGATAATGTCATCTTGGACTTAGTATTAGAATTCAATGTTATCCCAACACAGACATGGGATATGATGGGGAAACCAAAGATAGTATGGTCGACTTTGCAATCGAGGTTGGATAACCAACATATGATAATATTGATCGTGACACTGGTAGGAGTACCTATGAACATGGATGGAGTGTGTAGTGTAGCTGACTTTAAATTCATCCAGATTGTGGATAAAAGTCACTGATACTCCACTTTGCTTGGACTAGATTGGGCCTTTGACAATCAAGTGATAATCAACCTAAAGAAAAGAGATATTATTTTTGAAGGAGGAGGTTTTAAATTCATTGTACCATTAGACCCCTTGGAGGGAAGAATATATATGGAACCTACAAGAGAGGAAATTGATAACTTATTTATTATGACAATGCACATGGATAACTATGTCAATACCACTGCATATGGTGCACTTAGTTGGAGAAACATAATCTCTTTCACATCAAACTAGGAGGAAGTTGAAGGACTGAACACTGGAAGCATTGGTTTCATGACGTATTGACCAAAAGGTGTGTGCACATTACCCGCTCTTTGCGCTAGATCAAAATAGAGATACATGATACACCAAATTTCGACGGAATGACTAAGGTAAGTTATTTTGTTAATGAATTCGAGATACATACACTTGTAAAACAAAGGTTGTTAGCATTATATTTTGCACTAATATCAACCCTAGTAAGATGGTGGGAAACCCGCAAGGAAGGGATAGAGGATTGGAAACAATGAAAAAGGATGATGCAAATTAGGTTTGGAACAGAGGATAATATGCCTAGGTACACATGCATGAGAAATATTAGAGGTGATGTGGCACAATGTATGAAATATTGGAAGTAAGTGATAAAGAAGGAATGGACAAATACATTCATACATATGTTGGAGAGAGTTCCATGGAATTGGTACCAAGAGCTAGAAGTGCACAAAAAAATGACAAACTGGGCGGAACTCTTCTAAAAATTTAAGGTAACATTTAGTTTTGAAGTTGATTCACATTTAGTTGATGCAGTATTACAATTCATTAGAGGAAATTTTTTTATGGAAGAAGGATAAGTAGAATTAGTGCATACCTATAATGTCTAGAGATTTTGTGACAACTCGTGAATTATTGGAATGTTATAACATTATCGAGGATGAAAAAGACGAAGAAGACCTGAGAAATGTACTAGTATCATAAATTGAAGGGGAGCGTGTCATACCAGGTCCAACACTTGAATATGAAGCATATGAGAATTCTTTAACAGTGAGCAAAGTGAACATTGGCACAAAGGAAAATCCAAAGTTTGCAAACATTGGGGATTGCTGGAATTATGATACTATGAAAAATATCACAGACTTGCTACGTGAATATCAAGATATTTTTCCAACCTATTTTTCATAGATGAAGGCAATAGTTGCTAGGCAACTGAGAGGGGGGGGAAGTGAATCAGTTTTTACTGTGCTTAAACTATTATACCAATTTTAAACTCATCATATAACACTTAATGATGATCACAATAATTCAGGCAAGTAAGCAATAGAGTATTCAACATCAATCACACACATGAAGTATACAGAGATAGATATTTATGAGGAAACCCATAAAGGGAGAGAAACGCTTCTTCTTAATATGATAAGTAGTCTTTATATTATGTAAATTATCATTCTTATGAGCACCCAATATTTGTGAGGCTACCACCTCTGTTTTACAAGATGCAACTTGTTGAGAGCACCAACTCTCTGGTTTATCTAGCACCCACTAGAAGGAAGCAACAAATCCCTAAGTGTTCCAACACCAACTGGATGGAAGCACCAACTTCCAGTCACACAAGCACAAACTTGTGTAACAGAGAACAATTGTACTTCCTTGCACCACCCTACCACCCCAGTCTCTCTAGATGCCACTAGATGGAAGCTACAATTCCCTGTGTTCAAGCACCCACTTGAAACTATGAGGACAACAATCCTCCCTACCACCTCCCTACCACCCTTAGATATAAATATTTGTTACTGAAATTCATTACAATGATATAGTATTAATCAAAGGATTACTAGTTTCATAACTATGCTTCTACATTGCTCTACTCTGCCTGCATCAGTGTCTTCCTTTTGGAATCTTCTTGCTCTTTTTTTTCTTCTTCTCTGTCTCTTCTTGCACACCTCATATTTTTATTCCTCTCTCAGATCATGCTTCACTATTCTATCTATTTCTATTCATCGTGTATTATCCATTACATACAATTCAACTTGTTTCTCACAAAAACAACAACCTCTCTTTGTCATGACATTATACTTTTAT
>JZKD02S2170114.1:0-30561 GCA_000966675.3 Picea glauca | reverse complement strand
ATCCACACAAGAAGGGAAACTAGGACAAGGATAAAGGAAAGGCCAAGCTATATTTAGAACCATCCAAAGGATAGAACCATGAAATAGATCCCATAGCTCAACAGAATGAGGATAATCCAGAGGATGGGGGGGACACCCTCATGCATTTAGATGAACATGATCTAGCAGACATTGACCTGGAGAATTTGGAGGAATCCTTTAATAAAAGGGAGTTGTAAACCATCTTAGTATAAATATTTAGGAAAGTGCATAAATTATTCCTTGATTCCATGACAGGGGCCACTTCATGACTAGGAATATCCCCAGATCCATCTCCTAAGCCTAGGCGCACCCCCATGAAATAGAACATCAAGGCCACAAATCAACACATCAAATCATCAAAGAGGTAGGAAACTACATTCTTAATTCAGGACAGAACCATCGCCTTATGGAAGGGTACTTCTCTCCACCACCCAACTCATCATGATGAAGATCATCACCTAGAATATTAGAGAACTTAATGGAAGCTCCAAACAAAGGACCCTTCGAAACATTATTCGTGTAGACAATCCAGACATTCTCCTTTTGCACGAAACAAAATGTGTTGGAGAATCCTCTAAGGACATATTTCAGTGATGTCGGAGGAATTATAACTCTATTCACACATATTCAAATGGTGTTGTAGGGGGATTATCCATTTTATGGAACCCTGCCACAGTCATTATAGATCAACCTTTTTCCATGGTTTGCACACTCACAGTCCACTTCAGGGCCCTAGTATTTAACAAAGATGGAATGATTACAAATGCATATGGACTGCAAAGTCCCCAAGACAAAGACCTTTTCCTGTACATGATATCTATAGTAAGTTTTTTGTTGGGATCAGTGCACTGGATAATAGGGGGAGAATTCAACATCATTCTCACGTTGGAGGAAAATATTGGTAGCACAAAGCAGCTAGATCAGGACAATGGTAAGGTCATAGCACTAATAGACCAACTAAAATTTATAGACATAGAAACTAGAAATGGAATTTTGACTTGGTCCAACTAGAGGTTTTGAACCCAACATGTTGCAAGTAGATTAGATCACATCTCATCTTTGAATCATTATTGATGGATGATTTGGTGTTAGAAGACAACATTCTCCCAAAATATGGTTAATATCAATGGCCAATCTCTTGCTGGTTAGACACAGGAGCTACACCCAACCTCAAGACCTTTAGATTTGAAAATTTCTGGCTCACCCACCCGTATTTTAAAGAACTCTCCACAACATGGTTGAGGCAGGCAGAGATAAACCAAGACACATGCATGTATAAATTCCAACAAAGGATAAAAAACTTCAAATGGAATTTAAATAACTGGAATAAAAATATTTTTGGTAATATCTTCCAGAAAATGCAGGAGTTCAAGCAATGCCTAAAGAACCTGCAGCAAGAATTTATTTTGTAGGGCCAAATGACAGATTTTGCAAGGGAGGAAGAAAAGTTACAGGAAAATCTAGAGGAGCACCAGAAGAAATATGGAATACTTTGGAGACAGAAATCCATAGTATAATGGCTTAAGGAGGGTGAAAAGAACACCAAGTTATTCCACAACTCCATGGTGCATATGTGATATATCAACATAATTACCCAACTAGAAGACAACCAGGGTAACACTATTCTAGATCACACATGCATAGAAGTTGAGCTGATGAACTACTACAAAGACCTCCTCACAAAAAATCTAAGGGATAAAATGTCAGCCATAAGCAAGATACCCAAGCATATCCCCTCCCTTACCACAAAAGAACATAATGAAAAAATGGTGAGGCCAATTACAAAAGAGGAAGTTGATCAAGCAATTAAAGAGATTCCACTAGGAAAATCCCCAGATTCGGATGGCTTTACAACAATTTTTTTTCACTATTGTTGGTCGTTGATCAGGGAAGAAGTCTGACAAGTAGTAGAGGAATCTAGAACATCTAGACATGTCCTCTCGTCTTTCAATTCCACTTTCCTCACTTTAATCCCAAAGGAAGAAAGGGTAACCCATCCAAAGCAGTTTCGTCCCATAGCCCTTTGCAATGTGATCTACAAAATCATCATGAAGGTAATAGCTCTACGAATCAAACCGGTTCTTCCCTTCATCATCTCTAGGGAGAAATCAAGCTACATGGAGGGACGCCAAATCATGGATAGTGTCATCCTGGGACATGGGGTAATACACTCGCTCAATTCAACTCGTAGCCGAGGTATGTTCATCAAACTTGACCTCTCTAAATCCTTTGACAGAATAAAATGGAAATATATGCGCTCCCTCCTCGAAGACTTTGGTTTTGACACCAACTGGATAGTTTGGATCATGCAACTCACTTCATCAGCCTTCTTTTCCATTCTAGTTAATAGAGTGCCCTCCTATCCCTTTTCCCCCACCATAGGCATTCGTCAGGGGGACCCTGTTTCCTTTTTTTCATAATGGCTGAAGGCCTTGATCGGTACATTAATGCCTCAGTTTATGATGGTTCCCTCAAAGTCCTACCTCTTCACAATCTCTATTCGGAACCCTCTCATAGTTAATTTGTGGATGATACCTTGCTGATGACTACCCCCAATTCCCAGGAGACTAACAAGCTAAAGATCATTCTCACAGACTTTTCAGAAGCTTCAAGAACCTTCCTAAGCCTAGACAAGTTGCAAATTTACTTCTGCAATACCCCTATGGAAATCAAAACCCACATATCCATACTCCTAGGGATCCCCAAGAGCTCCCTTCCGTCCAACTATCTCGGTATAACCTTCAGGGGGGAAACCACTCACAACATCTCTTTGGATATCCTCCTTCTATCCATATCTAACCATTTAAATAACTGGACCTTCTGCTCTCTCAACCTCGAATCTAGACTAGTCCTATTAAAATATGTACTTCAAGTACTACCGAAGTACATATTTATAGCCTTGGCAACATTTCAGTCAATTATCAAATCCATCAGAAACCTCCAACAAAATTTTCTTTGGCATAGACACCATCTGAAAAAGAAGTGGGCTCTAGTACTTTGGGATAAAACCTATCGTCCTAAATCAATTGTTGAACTGGGTATTATGGACCCAGGAAATCTCAATCGCATAATGGGGGAAAAACTTTGGTGAAGTTGGCTCAAACACTACACAGAGTTATGGGCTAAACTTTGGTAACTCAAATATGCACCTACCACTAGTGAGGACCTCCTCATCATACCCAATGATCCAAGTCAAGGATTCAACGTATGGAACACAACTTGGTGCAATCGACCTATTATACAACAACATGTTTTTTGGGAGATATGAAATGGATAGAGGTCCTTATTCTAAAAAAACTCCTGGAAACAATTGCCACCACTGAACTCAATAGAATACCTAAGCCCCCTTCATCAAAAAATTCAATCAAGGGGCACACTACATGTAAAGGATCTTTGGAAGGGAAATTTTTTGTAACACCCCTACCGCTTATGGAAGACTCAACCCCATGAACTAAGAATACCAAAAGATGTCAATACGTATCCCTGGAGGGATTGTGCCCTTCAATGAGAGATCTACATTAGTGAAGATCCAAACATCCTCAGGTGGGGACACTCATCAACATATAACTTCTCGGTCAAAGAAGCATACCATATCCAGATAAATTACCACATGCAACCTAAAGAGCACATATGGTGTAAAATATGGAACCCCAAATTCTAGTCGAAAGTCTCCCTTTTTCTCTGGCTAATTATCCAGAATCACATACTAACTTGGGATAACCTCCAGAAGTGAGGCTTTATGGGACCTTCAATATGCCTCCTCTGCTGGAAACAAGAGGAAACAATGGATCACATCTTAAATCAATGTGCTCACAACAAAGTAATCTAGGACATGGAAGCGCAGATAATGTGGCATTCCAATAGGAACAAAGAAATCATTGTCAACACTATTGAAAACGGGGACTCCATTTCCTACCAAAACCCAATCTTAGATCACATCTGGAAACTGCTACCATGCTTCATAGTCTGAAAAATATGGAAAGAGAGAAACAAATGAATTTTTCACTCTACTTCCTCCCCTCCCCACTCTACTTGGGAAAATATCCTCACCCTCATTCAGGAAACAATCAGAGCTAAGCCCTGGACACAAGATGATATTCACTACAATCCCTATGAATGCCATAGATTCTTGGCCTAGAAACTAAACCTCTCTGTCCATCCCCACCAGTCCCCCTCTTGTCTAGCCAAAATTTCCTACATACCTCTCTCTTTTTCCCCTCCCCCTCCATGATTTTTCAAATTAAATTTTGATGGCTCCTCAAAGGGTAATCTCGAGCTAGCTGGTTTTGGTGAATTTCTCTAAGACATCGCGGGGAAGATTCTACACATCACAACAGGTTACTTGGGATTCAATACAAACAATGCAAGAGAACTTTGCATTATCCTTAATAGAATCAAATTAGAAATCAGTCACAACATCCATTGGCTCATCATGTAAGGGGACTCCCATGTGACAATGTAGCTTGTCTAAAAAATAATCCATGGCTCACACCCCTTGAAAGTTTCCCCAAGCTAGAGGCTCCTAGGAATGTTGGAGGAATTCAAATACCTACTTCAACCCAACCTCATCTTAATCCCCTCACATGTGAAAAGAGAAGCTAATAAGATAGCATATTACCTATCTAATGAGGGGGTAGACTCAAAGGAGGAGATGATTCAATTGGATGCTCGAATTTCCCCATCCCCCCATTGTTGACTCGGATGGGGTGCCATGTAGCTCGGATGGGCCATGTAGTCAACATGCAACCTAAGATATTACTGGGGCATGTCTCCAACCTATTCTCCATTTCTTGAATGGAGGAAATAATTAATTGCACTCTTGGGTAGGTCAGACAACTACCTTACGCAAGTTTAATGGAGCTCTCAGTGCACCATGGAAAAGAGGTGAATATGGGTACATGAGGTGTGTGCAAGGTCACATCATCTTCCCTGGTAATCCTCCATTTATTCCAAGTTGGTTATGGCTCATTTCATTCAGCTCTATTTTCACATTTGTGTTCTTCTCTACTGAGTTGTCCAGCTCTATGTACTCTTCTTCTTAGTTCCATCTGGCTTTCCATCTTTTTCATGCCCTGTGAGAGTAGGAAACCCAAGTCGGGTCTATCTTGGTATTTCTATGCAGCAAGGTAGTGATTCCTTCGCAAGCTCGCACATGCTTCCTTTGCAACTTTGATTCAAAGGAATAAGGAGCCAAAGTCACCTCCCATGGCCTATGTGGAGGAGGAATTTCTAGAGGAATCAATTAGATTTCCACTTGACTCCCTCCTCTACACAGTTCTGGACCACCATGGTGGACCCAACACTAGTCTTCCTACAATTGCTACAACCATAGCCTTGGAGGGGACAACTTGCATAGTCCAAGAAGAAATTCCCTGGGAAAACTGACTGATTGAGCCTCCATCGCATACATCAAACATGGCCCGAGATTTTCACTCACCTTTCTTCCTAGAGCCAGAACACCTAGAGCTCATCCTCGATATGAGGAGACATGATGGAGCAGCTCCACATGAACACTCTCTTTAGTAGAAGACTTGACATGTTTTTCGATGCCTTCTCATGCATGAAAATTCATTCAATATTCCCAACCTATGTACAACCTTACATCTTCACTCCTCATGGAAGAACTTAGGATGGAAGGTTTTAATAGTTCCTTTAATGTTTAAGGCTCATAGGCTCTCTGCACTCCCTTTGCAAAATACACAGATTTTTTGTACCATTGTTAAACTTTCTTGTTTTATGCTCTTTCCATATTTCATGTTCAGTATTTGTGTTTCATGTCTAGATAGCTATGTCACATTAATCTACTTCCACCTGCTCCGGTTTCCAATTGTTTGGTGGAGTAGGTGATGGATTTTCCTTTTTGGATACTATAAAAAAGGGTGCCACCTGTTTCAATTTCCACTAGTTGGCAGAATAGGGGGTAGGCCCAGGAACTTGGATTGATATGTACATTGACAACTAGTTCTTGATAAATTTAACCCTTTTTATTTAGAAAAAAAAATAATATTCCAAGTGAATATATTTATATTACCATAATAAAAATTAAATCCATGTAGGAATGACCTAGCCACACATTAGAAATTTGTCACAATGTTCATGTGATATTGGACGTCCATGCCCAATCAACCATCAAATGCCTTGAAATTTTCTTGAGATATTTGTGTTCCAATATATGAGACAGAGGTGGTAGGGAACTTCCAATGGTATAGAATTGATCTATAAAACACCATGGATATTCCACTAGAACAACTCGTCACAATTGTTTTTGTATTATTCTGAAATATTTTATTGTGGAATCTTTTTTCCTTAGATCATAGATTTATTTTCACTAGATTGTTGCTCAAATTTATGAAAATATATGAAGCATGAAAACTGAAAGAACAAGTAGACAAAAACATCATCCACACAAATGAACACAAGATGTATCCTAGGAAACCCAAAATAGGAGAAAACCTACTTAGAAGGTGTGGCCTATGCTTTGTTCTCTTTTCTTTAGTTATGAAAATGAAAACATGAAGAAAGGGGAACTCTGTGATGCTCTCAAATCCCCCTTTATTATGCTCTCAAATCCCACTCCTATATGCTCTTCTCAACTATAAAACAAGTAAAATGCTAAAATAATGAAGCCTCTCTTCTCCTAGTAGACTAGTATTTAAAATAGTCTTATAGTTGTCTAGGGTTAGGGATTTTGCATACCTCAATCCTTAATTAGTGTTAGGGATTTGGACCTTCTAGAATCTTCTTGAAATTTCACACATGACTATTCCCACATGTGAGTAATGGGGGATGATGTGGAATTCATTTTGTACCATGGTGGTCAACAAGGTAGGTCAACTTGTGGGAGACATAAATTCCAGATAAAAACTCTAATTGAGGTGATTTTCACACTGTTGGAAATATCTCCCTGTGTATAACAATGTCAAGGTCTTGGGATCTATGCTTACAAACATGTTAATCCCATAGATGATTCCCCATATAAAACCGTAGATATTGAGTTGTTGTACTTCTATTTTTAAATTAGTATTTTTTACTAGACCTTTTAATTGTAATTATACCCTTGATATCCTATATATATATATATACACCAAGGAGGCATAGTTTTAGGATCATCTCATCTTGTACAATTATTCTATTCTAAAAGGAGGTTTCCCACTCGAAGCGTTGAGCACACACTTATATTGAGAAAGGGGAGAATCATTATAAGACATTTTTTTTACTCTTTCAAACATTTATCAAGAACAAGAAAACACTCACATATGTGATATATTAGCTACAGAACATGGAACACAAGATGTAAATGGAAACCCTTTCAGGATAAAACCACAAAAATTATCTTTATAATTCTTTGTAGGAACCAAACTACTATTACAAATATGTGTAGGAACTAACCTACTAGAGACACCAATCCCTAGTGGTACAAACCTTAGTAGGAACCAACCTACTCTTATAGATATTTGTAGACACAATTCTACTCGAGACACCAATCCCCACCGCTAATAACCAACTTAGCAAGAGACACCAATCTCTTTGATTGAGAGGCACCAAAATTCAAGTTGTAATTTCTTCAAAATATGATAAAATTCACATTACCTTCACTGAGTCTACTTGCTACTTTTGCTTTCACTAGGTTTGCAAAAAAATTAAATTTCCAAATGAAATTTATGGTAACTTTCCCAAAGATTGTTGTTTTTGGACTCTTCACAAGAATGAATTTGTACAACATACCACTTATCTTATTTTACAAATATGATTCTGAAATATTTATGTGAGGTACTTCTATATGTATCCTCATATCCCAAAGAATTTCACATTCTGAAAAGTCCCAAAAAATAATTTATAGACAAAATGCCAAGATGATCTATTTAAAATTGATTTTAGGACCATTAAAAAAACCTAACATACACATGGAATATATAATAAATTATAGTGAACCAAATTATACATTTTTTACTTGAGGTACTTCTATATGTCGCCTCATATCACTGAAAATTTCATAGTCTAAAATGTCCCAGTAAATAAGTTATAGAGAAAATTCCAAACTGACATGTTTGAAACTGATTTGAGGACCATTCAGAAACCCAAAATTCCACAAGAAATATCTTAGAAAGTATAGAAAAAAAAATTGAATTTTTTTTCTAAGGTACTTATGTATGTCGCCTTATATCCTTGAAAATTTCATAGTCTGAAAAAGTCCCAGCAAATAAGTTATAGCGAAAATGAAAAACTAACCTGTTTGAAATTGATTTCAGAACCATTAAAAAACCTTAACTTCCACAGGGAATATCTTAGAAATTGTATTCAAAAAAATTATGAAATTGTACGTAAGGTAATTCTATACGTATCTTCACATCCCTGAAAATTTAACAGTCTGAAAAGTTATAAAAAAAAAGTTATATCATACATGTTAAACTAACCTATTTGAAACTCATTTCAGTACCATCTATAAACCCTCATTTCCATAGGGCATATCTTAGAAATTTTATCAAACCAAAGTCTAAAATATTTACCACATGTACCTAGAGATATCGCCTCCATATCCTCAAAATTTCACAGTCTTAAATGTCCCAAAAATAGGTTATCACGAAAATTCTAGGTTGACTTGAAACTGATTTCACAACTTTGCCCTTTTGGAATGATATTCAATCTTTTCTTATCCAATTCAAATGCTATTACATTTTTCACCCACACACTTTCTCTCAATAATTACTTTTTTTATAATTTATCATAACCATTCATGAAGGGACATGTTAATTAAAAAAGACATGACACCCACTAATCAATAATTATTTCCCTTACTTTTCCAAATACAATGGGAAAATACCATGGGCTTCCAAACCCATGGGTTTGAAACCACCATTTCACTTTTTACTTTTTTTATGTGCACCCCTTTTTTTAATATACTTGTAAACCTATATATAGATCAATCTTGTAAATGTTGTGTATTTGTAAATTTATAATATGAAATTAATGACAACATTAATTCTTTGACATCAATGACAATAATTCCAACAATCTCCCCCTTTGTCATTGATAGAAATCCCGCAATGAAACACATAGTCCACCGGATATAGAAATAATTTTACCCCTGTCTGCAAATCTCTCCCTTTGACATCAATGGAAAAGGGATGATCCCCCTGAGTTTTATTTTCTCCTTAAGAACTTAGTGATGATATAGACATTACTACCAATTTATGTTTGAGATATTCAGATGTCTCCTTGGGAAGGGATTTTGTGAAAATATCCACAATCTATTTTGGTGACAATATATTCCAACTTGACATTTTTTTCTACTACTTGTTCCCTTAAGAAGTGATACTTGATTGGAATATGTTTTTTGTTTTGGTACATACTACAATTCTTTAAAATATTTATTGCACTTGTGTTGCCACACATTATTGATATTGGATGATCATATTCTGCTTTAATATCTCTCTATTTTCACTTCTAGATTAATCAACCATAAATTTATCATCAACCAAAACTTATTTTAATAATAATATATAATAAATGAGTGTGTGCACAAAGTTGGTGGATGAAAAATTGGTAAGGGGGTTAGTAGGAACGCGCATTCACAGGAACACGTGAAATTCTCAAGAACTTGCACGCATTCCTAATCCTATAGGTTTAGAAAGGCCCTAACCTCCAGTCATCTTTCCACGAAGGGTCATTGATAGGAACATACATGTGTTCTTAAGAACATGTACACATTCCTGAGAATGCATGAACATTCCTGGGAACACATGCATTCTTGTTGTGCCCAATATTTAAGGGACCGTGAGTGCATTTTATGCTCATTTTCACACCAAGCCTCATGATTTTCTGAATTGGATCAGGAAAAGAGGATGAATAGAGGAGGAGAACATCCTGATATCTTACCACTCTGTCCATCACAAGAAAATTATGGTTGATTTATTGTCATTTCCTCTCTTGGCTTTGCAAAAATAAAAAACAATTAGTCAAGGGTTATGGATGTAAAACTGTTGGCATTGAAAAATTATTAGCAAGGTTCACTACACATAAGTTATACTTGAATGTAAATCTCTCAACAATTCACTAATATTGTACAAACGTTTTTCAACTTCATTGTAAAGGAAATGCATAGTTTTTCTTTGTTTTACACAAAATTATGTTAATGATTTTGTTGGGATAAAATGAAATTTTTGTTTCTTATACCTTTGTCATAAGTCCACTTATTAAATTTACTTATTAAATTGAAACATATATTATAAAATGGAACCCTGAGACAATATAAACTGCCAACTATCATACCAAGGAGAGTAAAACCGCAACCCACCATAGCCATCCAACATAAATACCCAAATTAATGAGGGTATGGAAACATTACGAACACTTGTAAATCAATTAAGGGGAACGAGATAACTAAGTAGAGATTCCTTTTCCACTGGATTAGACATTATTTTAGGTCCATTACAAGTGCCTGAGGGAAATTGACTTCTATTTTTGAATATAGGGCAAGAATGTTTGAGTATTACAACACTGGATTGGATAGAAACCAAGTTAGAGACTTGGGTATTTCAAAACAAGAACCAATGTCTATTTTTATTTATCATCGATATGGACAACAACCACCCATGAACAAGTAATTCATTTGCATTGATTGGTGCATCCACGCAAAAATTAGTGAAAATTGGATGGATAGATGGTACCTGGTATTTCATAAACCTCCCTACAATGACAGAGAGGTGACTTTATATTTTTTGCAAAAATTATGGGCTGAATTTATTTTGGGTCAACATATCAACTAATTCGACATGGGTGACATCTAGGAGGTGGTTCAAGGGTCTGCACAAGACCAAGAGAATGCCTGACACAATTCCATGTGTTGCATCCCTTTCATCACATAAATGAGAAAAATAAGGATGCTTACAAGTCCAGTTGGGTTAGCTGGACAAGATAGTAGTGAATGCAACAGTTAGAAACATCAAGCATGAAAAATAAACAAACAACTAAACTAAAAACAGTAAAAGAAAATAAACTAGAGTGCATAAGGATATTAGAATAGAAAATAAACACCATTCATGCCACCAATGGATAGATTGTATTAGTGGGAAAACACCAAAGAGAAAGGGATACTTATGGGTCCCCTCTTCTTCCAAGGGAGGGCTCTTGAACCCCCAAATATTGAGATCTTCTTACAAATGGAAAACTAGAAGGAAATGGTGAATAAATCCAAATCTCATTCACTCAAGAGGTGATGTGAATAGCTCAATGAAATGATGATTGTATGCTCTTTATTTGTAAAGAGGTTCCTCCAGGAGAATATAGGCAACATAACAATACAAATGAATTCTTGAAAAAGTAGTGCACCCATAGCCTCTTTTTATAGCAAATCTTTGAGGGATTATTCAACCAATCTTTAGTGTGAAAAAGGGGCTCTTTAGGGAAACCTTATGTCTTTGACCAAGCCCCCACTCAGATTCAGCTCGGATTTGGTTGTCAAATTGACTTGGTAGATTAACCATAAGTGGGTGGAAGGCTGAAAAAAATCATAAATGTGTCATTCTGAGGTATGCGTGGATTTTTGCGTTCTCATTCGCGCATCAGGTGCATGTGCACGTTTCCAGCATTTTTGACTAGTGCACGTGCGCGAGCTTCCTTTGTATTCTGAGTGCATGCTAATTTTATAAAAAGATGTATAGTTTTGAGCCCTTTGGAAATACATTTTTGGGCCATGGGTGAACTACTAGGTGTTTCGATATGTTAGATTCCTGTAACCATTTGTGGATGAAATTTCAGTGATAACAGATGCCCCCTGATGTATGAGGCTAGGAGCATAGATACAGTTGAAATATATCAATGCTTCTTCTACTGAGAGTACCTTTGTAAGAAAGAGTATTGAGGGGAGCTTCAAGAGTGACCCATTGGAGGGAGAGGGGAATCTGTAGGACCAAAAACCTTTCACAAGGTGTGGAAAAATAAAACTATGTACAAATGAGGCGGGCATGCCCCATGCTCTTGTCATGTAATTCAAAAATGTGTAATACAATAACTGAAGTTGTGTGTTGGTGTAGATGAATGCAACGCCCTCGAGTGAGTGTTGATAATGGAAGAGGACAATTCTAATGGTGAACAAAATCTAAAAAGAGGCGATGACACCTATAAGAAGTGTCAAGGATTCATTGGCATCGATGGCCTAACAATTTTCAGAGGTCTTTGACAGATATAAAAACAATTGCAATAGTTGCAAAGTAAGACAGTCGAATGTCGTGGGGGTTAATGACAGCAGAGAGCAATGATGGTTCTCTCTGTGCCATCCGAGACTCCTCATTGTGAAGTTAATGAGAGTCAATATATTGTCTCCCATTTGGAAACTGTGTCGATTTCGACAGAAATGAAGACGCGACTCCAAGAAGAAAATGGATTCGTGAAATACACTAGATGAGATCAGGAACTGATGAGGTATATGAATGAATTCAAGATGTGGTGAGACTCAAGACTACCCTTGGTTGGGGAAATATGTGAAGCATGAGTGGAAGTAACCGTGAAACTAAATCTAGCATCAGGGGGAAGCCTAGGCTTGGGTAAATTGTGTCAGAGGTGTGACAACATGGAAAAATGCAGAGATCAAAGGTGTATGGACCATAAGATAATCAGGGTTTATGGATGATGTCAAAAAAGGTAGGAGGTGAAAAATGCCCCAACCAATGGCGACAAGGGTTTCTTTGACGAAAAAGGAAGGTCGCTAAAGGTGACAACATAAATCTATTGAAATGTGGGAAACAAAGGTTTTGTACAATTACCAAATGAATAAAGAATAATTTGGGATAACTGTGCAGATACAGAAATGGGTGCCCGAGCATTAGATGGTTGGGTCGGTGAGGGCGTAAGTTGTTTGGAAAACAGGTGGAGGGTGGGGGCCCCATAGGTGGGTTTTTGTATTATGGAAATGAATGGAGGAAAATATACATATGGTAAAACTGAGGGTGGATGAAATAGAGGGTTAATGATAATACGGGGGCGTAGTCAAATGGGAACCATAATGATATTGCCTAGGAGTCCATCATGGGGAAGCTAGAAAATGAGGAGAAGGATCATGCGGCTAATTCTCAAGAATGTGAAGACTATTGGGACTCCCAACCCTAGTGGGTGAAAAAAACAACATGAGTGTTATAGTTCCAGAGGGGACTATAATTGGGATAACTCATGTGGGAGAGAGTGCTACCGGTTGAATGTACTAAAATGCAATGGAGGTGTGAGTACTGCAGAGCCAGATGGGGGGACCATAGAGGAAAATATAGGAGGGTGTGACTGGGAGATGAAATTGATATTTAGAGGGAATGATTACATGCCAATGTTGATGATATACCTGGAGGGACAGTGCCGATGTGTTGATGAACAAGTACCTAAGATAAAGAACCTATAACAGTTATTCAATAATTATGAATATAATCATGCGTACATAGGCGTTATGTGAAAGAAAAAGGATCCTTGAGGACTAAGGAAGGATGGTGACCCAGGGAATGTGACTCTGTATGTGTTGGGATCCTAATCCCGTCACCGAAGATGGATCAGAAAATGGACGACCAGAGCTCCTGTAATTGATCCTGTAAGTTTGGAAAGGGGGACGATATATAGTTGTAGGGACCATAATGCCACCTCATTTGTACTTGTTGTCTTAGTGAGTGGAGAATAGGGTTCTTCTAATGGAGTTACGAACCTTGATCCATCGAGCAGTGGTAGCGGCAGCAACGATGATAGGATGACTACCTTCTGGACCAGGTAGACCCCCAACTGGTGGGGCCCCACCTTGTGACTAAAGACCTGATGGAGGTAATATAGAGGCACCATGAGTGCTTGATGTATGAATTTTTGTATTTTATAGAGGCTTGCGATCCCATTTTGTATATGGTGTTGTGACACCGATTTTGTACTTATAAGGGTGAGGTGGTTCACCTGCCTACGGATACTCTACATGTTGTACTATTTTTTGTAAACATTGATGGCACATTAATTGATATATATATATGGATATACATTTTGGATCTATGTAATCTTCACATGTGATGATGATTTGTAATTCTTTTTATGATGTCTAATCTATATGTTGTGATATACTTTGTGATGATTTATGTATGTGTAATGGTATATTGATGTGATAAATGCCAATCTAACACTAGGTTAGCCATATTATATTCTATTTGATTAAAATGTCTTTGAATCAAAATGTCAAGATAAAGTCTAATTTGTAGGTATTTGTGAAAGAGGCAAGGATCAGAGACATGGTACACATTGTTGAGTTGAAGGAAAATGAGCTAGGAATCTAGTAAGATGCTAAGGTGGAAGATATGGTGGTGACTGGCCTCAGTGAGGAGGCCAATGATAGTTGTGTATTCTATTTTGTTATTGGTTGTTGATCCCAAACATATGTCGCTAGAGTGGAGCAGCTCATGTGAGGAGGAATAGAGGGCCCAAGCAGTCAAAGCGGGATTTTGTGTCCATCGATTGGCTTCGCCAGCGTAACCGATGTGGTAGGTCAATGGAGGAGGCATCTGTCAAGAACATAAATGGTAGATTAGATGCAAGGCATGGAGGGAATAAATAATATTAAGAACTCTTAATATTAAGAACTCTTAATGGTAGAACTCTTAATATTAAGTAATCAACTGCAATGATGATGTATTTGTGTCCATTTCTAGATGGAGGGTTGAAATTCATGAATTATATGTCGCATTCACAAAAGGGGATGACAACGATGACTGGGTGTAAAAGCGCAGGTGGTGCTCGGGCGTTGTTGTCATATAGATGACATTTTTCACATCGCTTCACAGCATGAATCCAACCGTGAAATAATGTGGACCATAAGTATCCTACTCGAATGATTTTATGGGTGATGGAAATTCCTGAGAGGTGGCCATCATAGGTGTTGTTGTGGTAATCATTCAAGACTATATCAGCCTCGTCGATAGTCAAACATCGACGAAGTATGGTGTTGACT
This sequence comes from Picea glauca, assembly GCA_000966675.3. NCBI lineage: Eukaryota > Viridiplantae > Streptophyta > Pinopsida > Pinales > Pinaceae > Picea > Picea glauca. The sequence continues at coordinate 15,584 of JZKD02S2170114.1, read as the reverse complement.
CCTCGTCGATATAATATGTCACCGATGAGGAGGTGGTGAGGGGCCTGGTGTCGAATACATCGATGACCGTCTTGGGAAAGGTAATTTCCAAACTTCTGTGTTCGGAGATAGATGAGGAGATCGCCATACCAAGGATCATTCGAGGGAATTTAAAAGAGATGTTAGTCAGGGAAGTATGTATTGATGGGAGAAATGGTAGTATTAGAGGGGAATGTCATAATGAGTTCAGCGAGGATGAGGGATTTCTTTCTCTTAGATGTTGAAAATTTGAGGTCATACTCCTAAAGGATGATGATCCATTGGGAACATTTACCATTAATTTGTCAGCAACTGAGCAAGTATTGCATGGGCTTAGAATCAACTACAATTTTGGTAGTTCAAAGCAGAATGTAATGGCGCAATTTCTTGACTGCGAGGAAAACGGCAAGGCCGAGTTTCTCTTCGTGATTGTATTTCAAGGGCGGTCTTGAAAGATTTTTGCTAATGTAGTAAATTACATGCTCACAGTCATCATCCCCTAGTTGGACGAGAACTCTTGCTACTGAGATGGTTAAGGTCGATAAGTAGAGGATATATTCATGGTCATAGTCGAGTGGACTAATCAATGGGGCATTGGAGAGTTCTGCTTTAAGATAATCAAAAGCGGTTTTAGCATGTTCATCCAATTGGAATGGGATGTCATGGTGTAGCAAGTGAAGGAAGCCATGTGCGTGAGTGGCATAATCTGGGACAAAGCATCATAGAAATTTAGCTTTTCCTGGTAGGCTCTACAGTTGGTGTAAATTCCATGGTGGGGGAATTTTTGTGATGGATTGGACCTTGAGGGGGTCCATGGTGATGCCACATTGGGAAACTATGAACCCAAGGAGGCATCCAACGGTGATGTAGAATACACACTTGAGGGTGTTCAAGTAGATATTGTATTGATGACACCTTTGGAAGATGATATGTAAATCATTGAGATGTTGAGTGCGATTCTTGGATTGAGAAGCGAGTTTGTCCAAGTATGTGAGGATTATATGAGCCAAATCATGAAAAATGTATGTCATGGCCTGTTGGAAAGTTTTTCTAGCATTCTTGAGTCCAAAAGGCATGACACGATATGAAAAAATTCCCCAAGGGGTATTGAATGTAGTTTTATATTGGTCGGTTGGGTGAATCTGAATTTGGTTGTACCCAGAGAAACCATCCATGAAGGACAAAGCCTCGTGGCCAGCACAATCATCAATAATTTGGTCGATAAAGGGAAATGGAAAGTTGTCTTTGGGACATGCGTGATTGAGGTCACGAAAATCGGTATAGACGTGAATAATGCCTTGTTTTTTGTTAACAGGGATGGGGTTCGAGACCCATGATGTATATGCGATGGGGTATATGAACTCTGCAATGTTTAATTTGTTAATTTCATCTTTGATGGCTACCTCTTTGGATGGGTGTAGTGGACGTTGCTTTTGTTGTACAGGTGTGATATCAGGCCATGTGTCTATACGATGCTTGACAATAGAAGGATCAAGGTCGGGTGTCTTTGTGTATGACCAGGCAAAAATGTCACAGTATGCCTGGAAGAGAGATTTGTAATCTATGAGTTCTTCAGAAGAGCATTCGGTGCCTATGGTTATTTCCTCTATGACTCCAGATTTGATGGAAATATTGATTTTGATGATGGGGGAAATGTTGGCCATGTTGCATTCTTCAAAAGCATCAGGTGTAGGGATAGGGTTATTGAACCAATCTATATGCCCTGATGGGAGAAATTATTTGGTTTCGATTATGTATATGGACTTTTGGTTAGGAGGCTCAAAGGATTCTTGTAAAAGAAAGAGTGCTTTGTGATGGAGTGGATCCCATGGTCAATCGGGGGTAGTTAATTCCTCGAGGATGTCTTCGTCGCAATGAAACTGTCATGAATATATGGGATCCAGGAGAGTAACATTGGTGATTGTCACCGTGTGGTTGTCTTATGGTGGTGAAGAGGTAGGGGGGGTGATGCAAGGGGGTTGCAATGGTTCACTCGACATAAGCCAAATATCAAGATATTGTGGGTTGAAAATGGTAGTTGGGTGTAAAATTTCCGTGGGGAAATGAACTGGAGAATTGGGGGGATTTGGGGTAAAATATTCAAATAAACTGTCCAGGAACCATGGAGGAGTAAGGATTTCCTCAGGCTTAGGAGATAAGATATGAACAACATCAGGTGATGGAGTAGGGGTAATCACTGGTTCTGCTGGTAGTGGGGGGAGTGTAGGATTTTGAATAAGAGGGATTTGGCGATGCCTGTATTCAATGATCATAGGACATTGATATGTGAAATGATCAAGTGATTTGCATAGGGAGCAAAGACATATCATACATTCATTGATTGAGGTCATGACATAGTGGATGTCAGTGACATGTGGTTGATATGACGTAGATGGAAGGGGTTCTTACTAAAATCTCTAGAAGACTAGCATTAGCAAATGTCGAAATTGAGGTAACACCGAGAAATGGTGGGTGTAATGGCCATACTCTGAATAGATGGCACATGTGAATTTGGTTCACATCCCTTTGCTACCTATATTAGGGGATGCAGTGGTAGTACTGGAAATAATGATGAGTGGTGTTGCTTCCCGAGGGAGTTGAATTAAATTGTGTAGCTCAGGAAGAGTGTTGGGCCCGAGATATGATCATTTTCACGATGATATTATACACTTTTTTCCATATGTACATATGCCTTTTTATCTTTCAAAGGAGATTTTTGAAGAATTTTATGATAAAATGGTATAATCGGCATGAGGTACGTACAATTCATGTTTTGTGATTCAATCAAGTTTAATTTATCATATTTTATGGTTTCGAAGAGTTAATTAATGATTTTCTGCTATTACAGGGAAAAACACACCATGTTTCTTGGTCCAACACTTGATTTGGCACTTGATCCAGCACTCGTTCTGGTACTTGATCTGGCACTCGTTCCAACACCCAGTATTGCACAAAAATACAAGGTGAGTTGGCGGTTATGGTATTGGCGGCCAGTGGTGGACAAAGAAGGCACATGGGTTTTTTTTTTCATCACCCCCTCCAACTACTAAGCTCAATACAACTCGATTTCAGTTGTCCAAAGAGGGCGATTATTTGCTTCTTCTGTTTTGTTAGTTATGGCCGCATTTATTGTAATTTGTCGAATTTAGAGGTGGTTTGACCCTCCTTTCATCGACCACCTGGGTTGTAAACCTATAAATACTATGAGGATGATCATTACATTGTGAAGCAAGTAGAATAGCCATCATATTGGAGATAAGCTCATTGTACTATGTGTTTTATTTTTCACATTGCCAGAATAGTGTCAGAACTGCNCAACAAGGTAGGTCAACTTGTGGGAGACATAAATTCCAGATAAAAACTCTAATTGAGGTGATTTTCACACTGTTGGAAATATCTCCCTGTGTATAACAATGTCAAGGTCTTGGGATCTATGCTTACAAACATGTTAATCCCATAGATGATTCCCCATATAAAACCGTAGATATTGAGTTGTTGTACTTCTATTTTTAAATTAGTATTTTTTACTAGACCTTTTAATTGTAATTATACCCTTGATATCCTATATATATATATATACACCAAGGAGGCATAGTTTTAGGATCATCTCATCTTGTACAATTATTCTATTCTAAAAGGAGGTTTCCCACTCGAAGCGTTGAGCACACACTTATATTGAGAAAGGGGAGAATCATTATAAGACATTTTTTTTACTCTTTCAAACATTTATCAAGAACAAGAAAACACTCACATATGTGATATATTAGCTACAGAACATGGAACACAAGATGTAAATGGAAACCCTTTCAGGATAAAACCACAAAAATTATCTTTATAATTCTTTGTAGGAACCAAACTACTATTACAAATATGTGTAGGAACTAACCTACTAGAGACACCAATCCCTAGTGGTACAAACCTTAGTAGGAACCAACCTACTCTTATAGATATTTGTAGACACAATTCTACTCGAGACACCAATCCCCACCGCTAATAACCAACTTAGCAAGAGACACCAATCTCTTTGATTGAGAGGCACCAAAATTCAAGTTGTAATTTCTTCAAAATATGATAAAATTCACATTACCTTCACTGAGTCTACTTGCTACTTTTGCTTTCACTAGGTTTGCAAAAAAATTAAATTTCCAAATGAAATTTATGGTAACTTTCCCAAAGATTGTTGTTTTTGGACTCTTCACAAGAATGAATTTGTACAACATACCACTTATCTTATTTTACAAATATGATTCTGAAATATTTATGTGAGGTACTTCTATATGTATCCTCATATCCCAAAGAATTTCACATTCTGAAAAGTCCCAAAAAATAATTTATAGACAAAATGCCAAGATGATCTATTTAAAATTGATTTTAGGACCATTAAAAAAACCTAACATACACATGGAATATATAATAAATTATAGTGAACCAAATTATACATTTTTTACTTGAGGTACTTCTATATGTCGCCTCATATCACTGAAAATTTCATAGTCTAAAATGTCCCAGTAAATAAGTTATAGAGAAAATTCCAAACTGACATGTTTGAAACTGATTTGAGGACCATTCAGAAACCCAAAATTCCACAAGAAATATCTTAGAAAGTATAGAAAAAAAAATTGAATTTTTTTTCTAAGGTACTTATGTATGTCGCCTTATATCCTTGAAAATTTCATAGTCTGAAAAAGTCCCAGCAAATAAGTTATAGCGAAAATGAAAAACTAACCTGTTTGAAATTGATTTCAGAACCATTAAAAAACCTTAACTTCCACAGGGAATATCTTAGAAATTGTATTCAAAAAAATTATGAAATTGTACGTAAGGTAATTCTATACGTATCTTCACATCCCTGAAAATTTAACAGTCTGAAAAGTTATAAAAAAAAAGTTATATCATACATGTTAAACTAACCTATTTGAAACTCATTTCAGTACCATCTATAAACCCTCATTTCCATAGGGCATATCTTAGAAATTTTATCAAACCAAAGTCTAAAATATTTACCACATGTACCTAGAGATATCGCCTCCATATCCTCAAAATTTCACAGTCTTAAATGTCCCAAAAATAGGTTATCACGAAAATTCTAGGTTGACTTGAAACTGATTTCACAACTTTGCCCTTTTGGAATGATATTCAATCTTTTCTTATCCAATTCAAATGCTATTACATTTTTCACCCACACACTTTCTCTCAATAATTACTTTTTTTATAATTTATCATAACCATTCATGAAGGGACATGTTAATTAAAAAAGACATGACACCCACTAATCAATAATTATTTCCCTTACTTTTCCAAATACAATGGGAAAATACCATGGGCTTCCAAACCCATGGGTTTGAAACCACCATTTCACTTTTTACTTTTTTTATGTGCACCCCTTTTTTTAATATACTTGTAAACCTATATATAGATCAATCTTGTAAATGTTGTGTATTTGTAAATTTATAATATGAAATTAATGACAACATTAATTCTTTGACATCAATGACAATAATTCCAACAATCTCCCCCTTTGTCATTGATAGAAATCCCGCAATGAAACACATAGTCCACCGGATATAGAAATAATTTTACCCCTGTCTGCAAATCTCTCCCTTTGACATCAATGGAAAAGGGATGATCCCCCTGAGTTTTATTTTCTCCTTAAGAACTTAGTGATGATATAGACATTACTACCAATTTATGTTTGAGATATTCAGATGTCTCCTTGGGAAGGGATTTTGTGAAAATATCCACAATCTATTTTGGTGACAATATATTCCAACTTGACATTTTTTTCTACTACTTGTTCCCTTAAGAAGTGATACTTGATTGGAATATGTTTTTTGTTTTGGTACATACTACAATTCTTTAAAATATTTATTGCACTTGTGTTGCCACACATTATTGATATTGGATGATCATATTCTGCTTTAATATCTCTCTATTTTCACTTCTAGATTAATCAACCATAAATTTATCATCAACCAAAACTTATTTTAATAATAATATATAATAAATGAGTGTGTGCACAAAGTTGGTGGATGAAAAATTGGTAAGGGGGTTAGTAGGAACGCGCATTCACAGGAACACGTGAAATTCTCAAGAACTTGCACGCATTCCTAATCCTATAGGTTTAGAAAGGCCCTAACCTCCAGTCATCTTTCCACGAAGGGTCATTGATAGGAACATACATGTGTTCTTAAGAACATGTACACATTCCTGAGAATGCATGAACATTCCTGGGAACACATGCATTCTTGTTGTGCCCAATATTTAAGGGACCGTGAGTGCATTTTATGCTCATTTTCACACCAAGCCTCATGATTTTCTGAATTGGATCAGGAAAAGAGGATGAATAGAGGAGGAGAACATCCTGATATCTTACCACTCTGTCCATCACAAGAAAATTATGGTTGATTTATTGTCATTTCCTCTCTTGGCTTTGCAAAAATAAAAAACAATTAGTCAAGGGTTATGGATGTAAAACTGTTGGCATTGAAAAATTATTAGCAAGGTTCACTACACATAAGTTATACTTGAATGTAAATCTCTCAACAATTCACTAATATTGTACAAACGTTTTTCAACTTCATTGTAAAGGAAATGCATAGTTTTTCTTTGTTTTACACAAAATTATGTTAATGATTTTGTTGGGATAAAATGAAATTTTTGTTTCTTATACCTTTGTCATAAGTCCACTTATTAAATTTACTTATTAAATTGAAACATATATTATAAAATGGAACCCTGAGACAATATAAACTGCCAACTATCATACCAAGGAGAGTAAAACCGCAACCCACCATAGCCATCCAACATAAATACCCAAATTAATGAGGGTATGGAAACATTACGAACACTTGTAAATCAATTAAGGGGAACGAGATAACTAAGTAGAGATTCCTTTTCCACTGGATTAGACATTATTTTAGGTCCATTACAAGTGCCTGAGGGAAATTGACTTCTATTTTTGAATATAGGGCAAGAATGTTTGAGTATTACAACACTGGATTGGATAGAAACCAAGTTAGAGACTTGGGTATTTCAAAACAAGAACCAATGTCTATTTTTATTTATCATCGATATGGACAACAACCACCCATGAACAAGTAATTCATTTGCATTGATTGGTGCATCCACGCAAAAATTAGTGAAAATTGGATGGATAGATGGTACCTGGTATTTCATAAACCTCCCTACAATGACAGAGAGGTGACTTTATATTTTTTGCAAAAATTATGGGCTGAATTTATTTTGGGTCAACATATCAACTAATTCGACATGGGTGACATCTAGGAGGTGGTTCAAGGGTCTGCACAAGACCAAGAGAATGCCTGACACAATTCCATGTGTTGCATCCCTTTCATCACATAAATGAGAAAAATAAGGATGCTTACAAGTCCAGTTGGGTTAGCTGGACAAGATAGTAGTGAATGCAACAGTTAGAAACATCAAGCATGAAAAATAAACAAACAACTAAACTAAAAACAGTAAAAGAAAATAAACTAGAGTGCATAAGGATATTAGAATAGAAAATAAACACCATTCATGCCACCAATGGATAGATTGTATTAGTGGGAAAACACCAAAGAGAAAGGGATACTTATGGGTCCCCTCTTCTTCCAAGGGAGGGCTCTTGAACCCCCAAATATTGAGATCTTCTTACAAATGGAAAACTAGAAGGAAATGGTGAATAAATCCAAATCTCATTCACTCAAGAGGTGATGTGAATAGCTCAATGAAATGATGATTGTATGCTCTTTATTTGTAAAGAGGTTCCTCCAGGAGAATATAGGCAACATAACAATACAAATGAATTCTTGAAAAAGTAGTGCACCCATAGCCTCTTTTTATAGCAAATCTTTGAGGGATTATTCAACCAATCTTTAGTGTGAAAAAGGGGCTCTTTAGGGAAACCTTATGTCTTTGACCAAGCCCCCACTCAGATTCAGCTCGGATTTGGTTGTCAAATTGACTTGGTAGATTAACCATAAGTGGGTGGAAGGCTGAAAAAAATCATAAATGTGTCATTCTGAGGTATGCGTGGATTTTTGCGTTCTCATTCGCGCATCAGGTGCATGTGCACGTTTCCAGCATTTTTGACTAGTGCACGTGCGCGAGCTTCCTTTGTATTCTGAGTGCATGCTAATTTTATAAAAAGATGTATAGTTTTGAGCCCTTTGGAAATACATTTTTGGGCCATGGGTGAACTACTAGGTGTTTCGATATGTTAGATTCCTGTAACCATTTGTGGATGAAATTTCAGTGATAACAGATGCCCCCTGATGTATGAGGCTAGGAGCATAGATACAGTTGAAATATATCAATGCTTCTTCTACTGAGAGTACCTTTGTAAGAAAGAGTATTGAGGGGAGCTTCAAGAGTGACCCATTGGAGGGAGAGGGGAATCTGTAGGACCAAAAACCTTTCACAAGGTGTGGAAAAATAAAACTATGTACAAATGAGGCGGGCATGCCCCATGCTCTTGTCATGTAATTCAAAAATGTGTAATACAATAACTGAAGTTGTGTGTTGGTGTAGATGAATGCAACGCCCTCGAGTGAGTGTTGATAATGGAAGAGGACAATTCTAATGGTGAACAAAATCTAAAAAGAGGCGATGACACCTATAAGAAGTGTCAAGGATTCATTGGCATCGATGGCCTAACAATTTTCAGAGGTCTTTGACAGATATAAAAACAATTGCAATAGTTGCAAAGTAAGACAGTCGAATGTCGTGGGGGTTAATGACAGCAGAGAGCAATGATGGTTCTCTCTGTGCCATCCGAGACTCCTCATTGTGAAGTTAATGAGAGTCAATATATTGTCTCCCATTTGGAAACTGTGTCGATTTCGACAGAAATGAAGACGCGACTCCAAGAAGAAAATGGATTCGTGAAATACACTAGATGAGATCAGGAACTGATGAGGTATATGAATGAATTCAAGATGTGGTGAGACTCAAGACTACCCTTGGTTGGGGAAATATGTGAAGCATGAGTGGAAGTAACCGTGAAACTAAATCTAGCATCAGGGGGAAGCCTAGGCTTGGGTAAATTGTGTCAGAGGTGTGACAACATGGAAAAATGCAGAGATCAAAGGTGTATGGACCATAAGATAATCAGGGTTTATGGATGATGTCAAAAAAGGTAGGAGGTGAAAAATGCCCCAACCAATGGCGACAAGGGTTTCTTTGACGAAAAAGGAAGGTCGCTAAAGGTGACAACATAAATCTATTGAAATGTGGGAAACAAAGGTTTTGTACAATTACCAAATGAATAAAGAATAATTTGGGATAACTGTGCAGATACAGAAATGGGTGCCCGAGCATTAGATGGTTGGGTCGGTGAGGGCGTAAGTTGTTTGGAAAACAGGTGGAGGGTGGGGGCCCCATAGGTGGGTTTTTGTATTATGGAAATGAATGGAGGAAAATATACATATGGTAAAACTGAGGGTGGATGAAATAGAGGGTTAATGATAATACGGGGGCGTAGTCAAATGGGAACCATAATGATATTGCCTAGGAGTCCATCATGGGGAAGCTAGAAAATGAGGAGAAGGATCATGCGGCTAATTCTCAAGAATGTGAAGACTATTGGGACTCCCAACCCTAGTGGGTGAAAAAAACAACATGAGTGTTATAGTTCCAGAGGGGACTATAATTGGGATAACTCATGTGGGAGAGAGTGCTACCGGTTGAATGTACTAAAATGCAATGGAGGTGTGAGTACTGCAGAGCCAGATGGGGGGACCATAGAGGAAAATATAGGAGGGTGTGACTGGGAGATGAAATTGATATTTAGAGGGAATGATTACATGCCAATGTTGATGATATACCTGGAGGGACAGTGCCGATGTGTTGATGAACAAGTACCTAAGATAAAGAACCTATAACAGTTATTCAATAATTATGAATATAATCATGCGTACATAGGCGTTATGTGAAAGAAAAAGGATCCTTGAGGACTAAGGAAGGATGGTGACCCAGGGAATGTGACTCTGTATGTGTTGGGATCCTAATCCCGTCACCGAAGATGGATCAGAAAATGGACGACCAGAGCTCCTGTAATTGATCCTGTAAGTTTGGAAAGGGGGACGATATATAGTTGTAGGGACCATAATGCCACCTCATTTGTACTTGTTGTCTTAGTGAGTGGAGAATAGGGTTCTTCTAATGGAGTTACGAACCTTGATCCATCGAGCAGTGGTAGCGGCAGCAACGATGATAGGATGACTACCTTCTGGACCAGGTAGACCCCCAACTGGTGGGGCCCCACCTTGTGACTAAAGACCTGATGGAGGTAATATAGAGGCACCATGAGTGCTTGATGTATGAATTTTTGTATTTTATAGAGGCTTGCGATCCCATTTTGTATATGGTGTTGTGACACCGATTTTGTACTTATAAGGGTGAGGTGGTTCACCTGCCTACGGATACTCTACATGTTGTACTATTTTTTGTAAACATTGATGGCACATTGATTGATATATATATATGGATATACATTTTGGATCTATGTAATCTTCACATGTGATGATGATTTGTAATTCTTTTTATGATGTCTAATCTATATGTTGTGATATACGTTGTGATGATTTATGTATGTGTAATGGTATCTTGATGTGATAAATGCCAATCTAGCACTAGGTTAGCCATATTATCTTCTATTTGATTAAAATGTCTTTGAATCAAAATGTCAAGATAAAGTCTAATTTGTAGGTATTTGTGAAAGAGGCAAGGATCAGAGACATGGTACACATTGCTGAGTTGAAGGACAATGAGCTAGGAATCTAGTAAGATGCTAAGGTGGCAGATATGGTGGTGACTGGACTCGGTGAGGAGGCCAATGATAGTTGTGTATTCTATTTTGTTATTGGTTGTTGATCCCAAACATATGCCGCTAGAGTGGAGCATCTCATGTGAGGAGGAATAGAGGGCCCAAGCAGTCAAAGAGGGATTTTGTGTCCATCGATTGGCTTCGTCAGCGTAACCGATGTGGTAGGTTAATGGAGGAGGCATCTGTCAAGAACATAAATGGTAGATTAGATGCAAGGCATGGAGGGAATAAATAATATTAAGAAATCTACAAAAATGTGTAGGAAAAGAAAAATCCTAGTGTAGGATGGCTATGCTGAGGTGTAAAATTTCTTTAAGTACAACCCGTTGACAGGTTCTTTGAGAGGGTGGCCTTTAGGGGAGGCCAAGATGTAGGTGCATTTAGTGAGGCAATGTTGGATGATGTAAGTTCCATGCCATAATGAATCAAATTTTCCATGGATGAGGGTATCGTGAGAGATATCGTAAGCAAGCACGAGGTCACCTTTGTTGAATGAGCAAAGGTTGACATGGTGATGAAAGGTGGCATGCGATCTTTTTTTGGATACCTCATTGTTCTGTAATGAAGATTGACGGTCTTCATCCAATGACTCTAAGTTCAGAAAGCACTGCTCCATTGGAGCAGTGTCGAGTAATAGCTCAATAACAGTGCGTAAGGTGGGAATTTCACACTCGATGGGTAGAGTGGCCTCGACCCCATGGAATAGATGGAATGGTGTGAAACCAATGGAAATTTTAAATACTCTGCGATAATCCCATAATGTGGAAAACAACATATGATGCCAATTGGTCTTATGTTTGTTAACCATGTGCTACAACATGGTTTTGAGGACCTTGTTGACTGCCTCTGCCCATTTGTTGGATTGGGGGTAGTATGGGGAGGAAAACTCATGAGAGAAGCCTAACCTAGAGAAAAGTTCGATGAAAATCTCATTCTTTAAGTGTTTCCCATGATTGGAGAGGAGTTGTAGTGGGACTCCAAAGCGGGAGATCACGTGGTTAAAGAAAAAATGCATTGCAGTGTCAACAATGTTGTTGAAGGTAGGCATGGTTTTGGCCTACTTGGTGAAGTAATCAACTGCAATGATGATGTATTTGTGTCCATTTCTAGATGGAGGGTTGAAATTCATGAATTATATGTCGCATTCACAAAAGGGGATGACAACGATGACTGGGTGTAAAAGCGCAGGTGGTGCTCGGGCGTTGTTGTCATATAGATGACATTTTTCACATCGCTTCACAGCATGAATCCAACCGTGAAATAATGTGGACCATAAGTATCCTACTCGAATGATTTTATGGGTGATGGAAATTCCTGAGAGGTGGCCATCATAGGTGTTGTTGTGGTAATCATTCAAGACTATATCAGCCTCGTCGATAGTCAAACATCGACGAAGTATGGTGTTGACTCCTCGTCGATATAATATGTCACCGATGAGGAGGTGGTGAGGGGCCTGGTGTCGAATACATCGATGACCGTCTTGGGAAAGGTAATTTCCAAACTTCTGTGTTCGGAGATAGATGAGGAGATCGCCATACCAAGGATCATTCGAGGGAATTTAAAAGAGATGTTAGTCAGGGAAGTATGTATTGATGGGAGAAATGGTAGTATTAGAGGGGAATGTCATAATGAGTTCAGCGAGGATGAGGGATTTCTTTCTCTTAGATGTTGAAAATTTGAGGTCATACTCCTAAAGGATGATGATCCATTGGGAACATTTACCATTAATTTGTCAGCAACTGAGCAAGTATTGCATGGGCTTAGAATCAACTACAATTTTGGTAGTTCAAAGCAGAATGTAATGGCGCAATTTCTTGACTGCGAGGAAAACGGCAAGGCCGAGTTTCTCTTCGTGATTGTATTTCAAGGGCGGTCTTGAAAGATTTTTGCTAATGTAGTAAATTACATGCTCACAGTCATCATCCCCTAGTTGGACGAGAACTCTTGCTACTGAGATGGTTAAGGTCGATAAGTAGAGGATATATTCATGGTCATAGTCGAGTGGACTAATCAATGGGGCATTGGAGAGTTCTGCTTTAAGATAATCAAAAGCGGTTTTAGCATGTTCATCCAATTGGAATGGGATGTCATGGTGTAGCAAGTGAAGGAAGCCATGTGCGTGAGTGGCATAATCTGGGACAAAGCATCATAGAAATTTAGCTTTTCCTGGTAGGCTCTACAGTTGGTGTAAATTCCATGGTGGGGGAATTTTTGTGATGGATTGGACCTTGAGGGGGTCCATGGTGATGCCACATTGGGAAACTATGAACCCAAGGAGGCATCCAACGGTGATGTAGAATACACACTTGAGGGTGTTCAAGTAGATATTGTATTGATGACACCTTTGGAAGATGATATGTAAATCATTGAGATGTTGAGTGCGATTCTTGGATTGAGAAGCGAGTTTGTCCAAGTATGTGAGGATTATATGAGCCAAATCATGAAAAATGTATGTCATGGCCTGTTGGAAAGTTTTTCTAGCATTCTTGAGTCCAAAAGGCATGACACGATATGAAAAAATTCCCCAAGGGGTATTGAATGTAGTTTTATATTGGTCGGTTGGGTGAATCTGAATTTGGTTGTACCCAGAGAAACCATCCATGAAGGACAAAGCCTCGTGGCCAGCACAATCATCAATAATTTGGTCGATAAAGGGAAATGGAAAGTTGTCTTTGGGACATGCGTGATTGAGGTCACGAAAATCGGTATAGACGTGAATAATGCCTTGTTTTTTGTTAACAGGGATGGGGTTCGAGACCCATGATGTATATGCGATGGGGTATATGAACTCTGCAATGTTTAATTTGTTAATTTCATCTTTGATGGCTACCTCTTTGGATGGGTGTAGTGGACGTTGCTTTTGTTGTACAGGTGTGATATCAGGCCATGTGTCTATACGATGCTTGACAATAGAAGGATCAAGGTCGGGTGTCTTTGTGTATGACCAGGCAAAAATGTCACAGTATGCCTGGAAGAGAGATTTGTAATCTATGAGTTCTTCAGAAGAGCATTCGGTGCCTATGGTTATTTCCTCTATGACTCCAGATTTGATGGAAATATTGATTTTGATGATGGGGGAAATGTTGGCCATGTTGCATTCTTCAAAAGCATCAGGTGTAGGGATAGGGTTATTGAACCAATCTATATGCCCTGATGGGAGAAATTATTTGGTTTCGATTATGTATATGGACTTTTGGTTAGGAGGCTCAAAGGATTCTTGTAAAAGAAAGAGTGCTTTGTGATGGAGTGGATCCCATGGTCAATCGGGGGTAGTTAATTCCTCGAGGATGTCTTCGTCGCAATGAAACTGTCATGAATATATGGGATCCAGGAGAGTAACATTGGTGATTGTCACCGTGTGGTTGTCTTATGGTGGTGAAGAGGTAGGGGGGGTGATGCAAGGGGGTTGCAATGGTTCACTCGACATAAGCCAAATATCAAGATATTGTGGGTTGAAAATGGTAGTTGGGTGTAAAATTTCCGTGGGGAAATGAACTGGAGAATTGGGGGGATTTGGGGTAAAATATTCAAATAAACTGTCCAGGAACCATGGAGGAGTAAGGATTTCCTCAGGCTTAGGAGATAAGATATGAACAACATCAGGTGATGGAGTAGGGGTAATCACTGGTTCTGCTGGTAGTGGGGGGAGTGTAGGATTTTGAATAAGAGGGATTTGGCGATGCCTGTATTCAATGATCATAGGACATTGATATGTGAAATGATCAAGTGATTTGCATAGGGAGCAAAGACATATCATACATTCATTGATTGAGGTCATGACATAGTGGATGTCAGTGACATGTGGTTGATATGACGTAGATGGAAGGGGTTCTTACTAAAATCTCTAGAAGACTAGCATTAGCAAATGTCGAAATTGAGGTAACACCGAGAAATGGTGGGTGTAATGGCCATACTCTGAATAGATGGCACATGTGAATTTGGTTCACATCCCTTTGCTACCTATATTAGGGGATGCAGTGGTAGTACTGGAAATAATGATGAGTGGTGTTGCTTCCCGAGGGAGTTGAATTAAATTGTGTAGCTCAGGAAGAGTGTTGGGCCCGAGATATGATCATTTTCACGATGATATTATACACTTTTTTCCATATGTACATATGCCTTTTTATCTTTCAAAGGAGATTTTTGAAGAATTTTATGATAAAATGGTATAATCGGCATGAGGTACGTACAATTCATGTTTTGTGATTCAATCAAGTTTAATTTATCATATTTTATGGTTTCGAAGAGTTAATTAATGATTTTCTGCTATTACAGGGAAAAACACACCATGTTTCTTGGTCCAACACTTGATTTGGCACTTGATCCAGCACTCGTTCTGGTACTTGATCTGGCACTCGTTCCAACACCCAGTATTGCACAAAAATACAAGGTGAGTTGGCGGTTATGGTATTGGCGGCCAGTGGTGGACAAAGAAGGCACATGGGTTTTTTTTTTCATCACCCCCTCCAACTACTAAGCTCAATACAACTCGATTTCAGTTGTCCAAAGAGGGCGATTATTTGCTTCTTCTGTTTTGTTAGTTATGGCCGCATTTATTGTAATTTGTCGAATTTAGAGGTGGTTTGACCCTCCTTTCATCGACCACCTGGGTTGTAAACCTATAAATACTATGAGGATGATCATTACATTGTGAAGCAAGTAGAATAGCCATCATATTGGAGATAAGCTCATTGTACTATGTGTTTTATTTTTCACATTGCCAGAATAGTGTCAGAACTGC
>JZKD02S2170103.1:28936-42420 GCA_000966675.3 Picea glauca | reverse complement strand
TTAAATTGTGTTAAATCTCCTAAATATGGGAAGAATCCCCTTAAATTTTGGTGGGCAGTAAAGCCTGGTAGAAACACTGAATTTATTGTGGAGGTAAATCTTTGTATTAGGACCATTTCCTTATATTTAGTGAGAGTAGTAAAGCACGATAATAATTCTACTCATTTACCCACGAGAAGGGAGAGATTATAATTATATTTTAACTTCCAGGATGGAGAATTTTTTTTGGAACACAAACTTTTATTAAATCCTTTTATATGTCCTAGATAACTATATTTTTCCTTTCCTTATTTATTTCTAAGAGAAAATAATTTTCTTTAAATCTTCCAGGTAACAAAACTGAGTAAGACTATGGAAATGTATGTATAAATGTCTATATACATATTATTATTATTATTATTATTATTATTATTATTATTATTATTATGAAAATGGAGGTTAAATCCCCTAGAGCGTAAAATACTTGAAACTAAAGAGAATATATTTATTATTTTTTTATGTCAAACACATCAGGGAATAAACAGTGACCAAATGATTTAACCATCTCGTGGTCTTTGGAACTCCGGGAGTTCGGAGCTCTAGGGCTCTGGGATGTTTGGGTGATGGGATTCCATGAGCCAAAGTCACCGAATGCTCGAACCCTTTCTTTCCTTTAGCAAGGTTGCATACATCATAAATACCATTAATTATATTATTTTTTTATTTGTTGTGATCGATTAACGAAATTGATTAATATATTACACCTTTATTATAATACAATATATATTATATTATAATACAAATTATTTCATTGTATTTAAACCACAATGTAAATTACAAGTGGGTCCCCTTCGGGACTCCGAAACTCTGGAACTTCAGGTTAATTGAGAATGAAGCTGGGAATAATTTTCGAGGAATATAAAATAATATATTATATTATTTTAAGGTTCATTAAATTGATTACACATGAATGATGTTGATTAATTGGGTTGGTTGTCATTGATGTCAACCCTTGAAGAAAGTTCAGTAACAAATTTTGGTAGCACAAAGGTATGGGTAAGGGACCCAAGTTTGTTTGAGGTATAAGGGCATGAAGATCAATGAATTTGCAGGTAAGACTATTCTAGATGGATAGTACATGTCATGTAATTTCCGGTGGTATGTGGAATGCCACATAATGTAAATGTGTTGAAACTCATGTAGCATATATCTATTGTAAATTATTCACTCTTTGAGTGTGGAATACGGTTAATGAGAATTCTTCCATTCTTTCTCTCTTGCTTCTTCTTTTTCAATTTCTCTCTGCAAATGTGTGTGGTATTTTCTAGCTAGATCTATTCTGTGTAGGTTCAATGCATTTACATGGTATCAGAGCCGACATAATGCTAAGAAAAATCTACACCAAATTGTTTTTGCAGGTACTGAAGATTGAAGAACATAGAAAAGATGGATTATTCGCCGGCAATACTTCACGCCTCATAACTATTTGGAGTGGAAGCCAAAAAAAATTCTTCTGCTCAGATGCAAAGGCTTGTACCAAGTAACTATGGCATTGGAAGTAGAGTTTGATTCTACCGATGAGAAAAATAATTTTATCAATAGACAAGATATGTCCATAGGATGTATCCTCTAGTTTATTTCTCCTGAAATTCTCCATCAAGTATATGATGACTCACAAGAATCAACTTCAAATGAATTATGGACCATATTGGAGGTTCTATTCAGGAATAAAGAATATTGTGGAGATTTCAAGCAGGAGGTTGAATAGATAGAGCCAAAAGAGAAGCCATAAGAAGATCAAGCCTCTTATTATGAAGAGTCTTCTACAAACGTATTTGCACAAATTTGTATTCCATTAATTGCAGATGATTTCTACTCCATTTCAGATTTGTTTTCTAAATTTCATGTGGAATATATATGACATGCATCTTAGGGATCACATGAAAACACTTTTCCATGCGCAATGAATGCATCTCAGGAGACAAAAAGGGAGCCTCGCACATCAGACTCAATTCTGATACTTTCTAAGAAACATTTACATAAACAAATTGGATATTTGAATTCCTCTCAGAAAAATATCCAAATTCAAAAAACAAATCATCCAAAATGGAGTCCGGGAAGTGAATTTATGATCATTTTAAAATCAACAAAATTTCAACATTTTTCCGGAAACAGTCGCACAGTTTTCAAAGTTTCATCCAAAATTTATTTGGATATTATTCATTACAGGAAGATAAAGTGGATATGTGTGGACATATCAATGGTTCATCTACTTCATCAGATCCATGCAGACATCTACATATTCAACAAAATCTTCAACGAGCACGAACTTGCACAGTTGTGAGGTTTTCTTGGAGTGAAGGACAAGGTTGCTTAGCAACTGTTTTTTGCTCCTTCTCATTTTTTTTATGCATTATAATTTGAGGGGTGGTGGCATAGGGGTAGAACCAGGGTTCAATTCTTAACAACACACCAACAAAAACCCAACTACTAGCTCTTTCAGCAACACCTGCGAAGCATGAGAGATCTCACCTGAGGTAGAAACAGGGGGGTTACAAGACGCAGGTGTATGTAACCAAGCTGGGACACATATCTGTGATGATATCACAAAATCATCTATTAACACTTAGGGTTAACATGCATTAGTTCATTAGTCTTATTAACATCTCAGAACATATCTAAGATAGATCGGCGAAGTAACAAATGGCAATATACCCAAAGCACTTAGCATTATACTTAGCATTATAAGTTATATCTAGCATCCATTCATCATTAACACAAGTAAAGCACTAATCAACAACATATCTATCTAACATACATAATAATAAAGGAACTAAGCAAGTAAATAACATAAATAACACAACACAAAGCACACCAAAGACACAAGATATACGTGGTTCACCCCATTGTGGGACTGCATCCACCAACCGTTTTGACTTCTTTATTGTTCTTCAATCTCTTACATTCAGTTTCTCCTATGCACTAAGCCACAAAGTCAAGCTTCACACCAGACAAGAGATCTATGGACTGAGCACCAGATCCTCCTTCCAAAACTAGATCAAGGCACAAAGCCAACTTCTTTATTGAACATAGAGCCTTACATACACATTTTGTTGCACAAAGCAACTCAAACCTCTTGCACTTATATCCCAAAACCCTTTCTTGTCTTTTCTACTTCTACCATACATTCTTACTTATTTATACTTTTACAATCCCTTACAATAAGTCCTAATCATGGGTAAACCCCATGGATTGACATCCCATAACCCATTATAGAAACCCTAAAGAACCCCTTATTGGGTCCACATAGCCCCAAAAAAAAGTGAGATCTACGATCTCAGCTCCATCTAGGTGCTCCATCTACGACCTTCACGTCAAATTCCAAAAGGTGGTCCAAATCTAACCAAGGTTTCCTCAAAAGTTGGTCGAGGGCAAAAGAGCCCCCAACACTCACCTGTGACTCGTCCTGAGTCACTCGGGCCTGGATAATGCTACTTCGAAGGCCTTGAGCTTAACTTGAGCTGCCTCAACTTGTTTCTTCACCTGAGCCTCCTGCTCAGCGATATCCTGGATCGTCTTCTCTGTAACAGGCCCTTCCAGGCATTGTTCCACTGTTGCAACCACTTGGTCCAGTTGTGAGCCCTGTCCCTCAATTTATTCGAACACCTTAAATGCTTCATCCTTCACAGGTTGTATATTCTATGTGACTTCCATTACCCTTCCCTAGAGAGAAGGGATTTTTTGTGGCACGAAACATTGTTCCTGATATCTCTTCATTATTTCAACAATGGTGAGTAGCTTCATCTACGCCTACACTGAAAATGCATGTTGTTGTGCCTCCTGTAACTGTGCTTCCATTTTCCTTATCTCTGGATATTTTGTGAGGCGTTCATATGTCTGCACGCTTCTATCGCTTAGTTATTTTCACTCTTAGGCAAGGGATATGATCCTTACTATTGTATTCTTAGTGGCTTCCTCCCTCTAGTCAGGCACCTCCTATGGAGTATTTGTTGGCACAGGGGCAGACCCAAGGTTCAACGCTTAACAACGGACCAACAAAACCCCGACTACCCACCCTTTAGGAAACACCTGCGAAGTAGACGAGGTCTCACCCGAGGTAGAAACAAGGGGGGTTACAGGACGCAAGTTTCGGTAACCAAGCTGGGACACAGATTTGTGATTATAACACTTCGCACAATCATCTATTAACAATTAGGGTTAGCATGAATTAGTTGAGTAGTCTTATTAACATTGCAGAACATATCTAAGATAGATCAGCGTAGTAACAATTGACAATATACCCAGAGCACTTAGCATTATAAGTTAGATATAGCATCCATTCATCCTTAACACAAGTAAAGCACTAAGAAACAACAGATATATCTAACATACATAATAATCAGAGCACTAAGAAAGTAAATAACATAAATAACACAACACAAATCACACCAAAGACACAAGATATACATGGTTTACCCCAATGTGGGGCTACATCCACCAACCGCTTCACCTTATTTATTATTATTCAATCTCTTACATTCAGTTTCTCATGTACACCAAGCCATAGAGTCAAGCTTTGCACCAGACATAATATATGCACACTAAGTGATGCAGGAGCATCTCTCCATGCAGCCAGCCAGCCACGTCAGCGCGCATGCATTAATGCTGAAGAGAGAGGCACAGTCCTCACTCAAAATTTGAATTTCAAATGTAATTTAATGTTCTTAGGCTATTGAGCCATGGAAGCCATGCCTTTGTGTAGGCATTAGATAAGATCGGCTTTAATGCTAAGAATGGCTGAGATCTAGATCCGATCTTGGACTAGACAGCCCATTCATTGTAATTGATTGTAATTAATTAGAGTAGGTAAATCCTGGAGGGAAGCGATCGATGAGCCCCTCAGGTAAAAGAGATATTCAGATCTCATTTTGAGAGAGACTAGGTAGAGTAGAGAGGAGCTGAGAGAGCTTAGGAACACCTTGTAAAATATACAGGCATTTGCCATTAATATAAACAGAGCAGTTTTTTCTGCATTATTCTGTCATATATGCATGTCTATGTGTGTCCCTTGTTTATGTTGTGAATGTATATGTTATATGGATGCATTCTGCAGAGGTTTTGTTTGATTTCAGGTTGAAGGTCTTTGAGGCTTCACACCAGGAGGGTGTGACAGAATGTTGAGGTTCTGATGGCCGTGCACAGAGGTTGCACTTCTGAACTCTGAGGAGTCAGACAAAGACATGCTTGAGGCACAGGACTGAAGTCATCAACTCAGGAAGAAGACCTGTGAGGGTACTGAATACCTCAGGAGGCAAGGTTGTGTAGCTGAGACACAGTTGCTAACACAATCACTGAGGATTCTGTGAGGAGCTCTGCCAAGTGGGCATTGAGCATGTGTACAATGGTGCACAGAGAGAAAGAACTATGTTGTGAGTTCTTAAAGGAATACCAGAATCACTGAGGATTCTGAGGAGCTCTACCAGGTGGGTATTGAGCCTGTGCAAGGAGTGCATAGAGGAAGGAACTACATTGTGATTTCAGACAAGAGGAACCAGAATCACTGAGGATTCTGAGGAGCTCTGCCAGGTGGGCATCGAGTGAAGTTCATAGGTGCAGAAGGGAGACAAAATTGTTGAGTGTTCTGTGGAAGAGAAGACACTCCACTAGGAGGGCATCGAGAAGGTGTGCAAGTAGGCATAGTAGAGGAAATAACTCTTTGAGTTCTGGAAGTTGGAGGAAAGGTCCACTGAGGGAACTTTCACTGGGTTGTTGAATACCCAGAAGTACTCAAGAAGAGGCTTGAGCAGAAGGATAGCCAGAAGAGGGCCTAAGTATTCTCCATCTAAAGGAGAAGAGGAACCAAATCCCCCAAGGGGTCTGAGTGTTCGTGGAAGCAAAGGGAGAACAGTGTTTCATACGCACAGGCGAGACTCAAGTCGAGGAGCTCGCAGGGTAGAAAAGGAAGCAAAGGTTGAAGCCTGGGGAGCGTAGAATTCTTCCAATTCTGGGAAGAAATCTTAGACGCTCAGGAGGGAGCAATAGGAGCCACTGGATCAGGCAGAGAAAGTAGATCTGGACCGTTGAATAGTTATGTCCAAGAGGAGCTCAGAAGGAGCCTATAGAAAGAGGGGACCGACAGCCATCGGATATTGTGAAGAATTCCCATCATCCGTTGGATCGGGAGAAGTAGCGCACGGTTTAGCCTCAGAAGGAGGAGCACACAGAAGAGCAGATCTGAGCCGTCAGATCAGAAGGGGAAATCCCGTCAGCCTTGGATTGGCGTAAGCTGTGCGAGGGATAGCAGTCGGGATTTTGGCCATTGGGATATCAGAGTTCTTGAGGTCATGAGAACCAGGGTCTCGAAAGTATCGAAATCCCGAGAACAAATCTAAGTCATCCGGTTGGAGAGGGACACGTGTCATGAGATCATCCGTTCTGGAGATCCGAGGCACCAGGCATCGGGACCACTCAGGTCTCAAAACAACGATAAGATCTGGACCATCCATTTGAGGGACAGGTGTCAGAGATCAAGCGCCATCGGCATTTGATGCATCAAGAAATCGGAGTTCCCGAGGACAAGAGAAACGGGACAGAAGAAGTCTCGAAATCCCGACGTAATCAGGATCGTCCATTTGAGGGATGCGTGGAAATCATCTAGCGCCATCGAGGAGAACCGACAGGGAGGTTGCCCATCGGCAAATCGGCAATCGGAGAATCGCAAGCCAAGAGGACAAGGCGTCGGGACATCGAAAGTCTCGAAATCCCGAGGAGGACACTGAACCGTCCATCTGCAGGGACAGGTGGCCAAAGATCAGGCACCGTCGGCATTTTTTCCATCAGGATATTGGGGATCCCGGTGACAAGTGATTTACGCATTGAGAAATCGTGATCTGCGAAACCCCGATGAGTGGGGGCCAGCTATCGTCACAGCGGAGAAGGAGGACAGAGGCGTAGTGGAGGCCAGCTATTAGAGATCTGGAGCACATCAGGGATTAGCATATCGGGGATTCCGTGGTTGTGAAAACTTTGCATTGCAAACCTGGGAACCCCGAAATCCCGATGAAAGGTATGGCTACGGTCACGGGGACTGGTCATGTGGACCAAGGACTAAGCCAGAAGGGCTAGCACGTGAAAAGGAGCCATCAAATATCGGGGATTCACGAGGATAGGGATTTGTCACCGCGAGGGCCGCGAAACCCCGAACCCCGATACAGAGTCAGGGATAACCACGGTCAAGTGCAAAAGGCCAAGGGGTGGAAATAAGGACCTATGGAGCGGGTAATTGAGCAGGGATTCCACTTGGGAATCTAAAGAGCTAGTTTGGCTCAAAAGAAGAGGATTTGAACGATCCTGTGAGTAGGAGGTCAAGGCGAAGAGACCCTGCGAGGTGTTAGTTGGACCTCATCTGCATTAAGCGGTATCAAAGCGGGATTTCATCTGTATATTGCAGGTGAAGGAAGACAGAGTTGCTGAGGACTCTGTAAGGACTTGCTTGCAGGTAGGCAGCAGTCCATAGACAGTCAGCAGGACTATGAGAAGATGAAGCTAAGAACTCAGGATTACAGGAGTGACAGCAGCAGGTTCGCCAGGGAGGCAGACAGAGACGGCACCATGGTTACTGAAGACCATAGGCATGCTGGGAGAAAGAAGAGCAAGGCAAAAAATCTTGCCGAATGGGATGAAGAAGAGACTAGAAAGCTCTATGAATTAAAAGAAGACATAGAGAAGATGGAACTACGGATGCGGCAGGATAGAAGGAGGAGACGAATGTGCGAATTGCCCATGAAGAAGTAAAAAACAAAATGGCCAGTCAGAGAGTTGATGGTCAGAAGACAGCGCGGGCTGTTGAGAAAATGGTTGAGGTATGTTGAAAACCTCAAGGCCATAGAAGAAAAGATAATTGATTATTGTTGGCTAGAGACTGGAAAAGGTCTTGATGATGATGATGATGATGATTGGGGTGATGAAGAATTTGAATTGGGGTCGGTTGAGGATCTCAAGCACTGCCAGGTGGGCAGAGAAGAAGAAATTCCAGATTTCCAAGAGGGCAACAGATTGAGATCAGTTGAGGATCTCACAGACTGTCAGGAGGACAGTGAGGGAATTTTAGGTTGCCAGGAGGGCAATAGTGAGGAATTAGATGATGATCTTGAAGACTGCCAGGAGAGAAGTAGAAGGTTTCCAATTTTCCAAGTGGGTGAGGAAACAGAAATGGGATCGACTGAAGATCTCGTGGAATATCATGAGTATGGTCAAGAAATTTTACATTGCCAGCTGGGCAATGATCAGATATCGCTGCGGCATCTCGAATACTACCAGGAGGGCAGCAGAAGAATGTTAGACTACCAAGTGGGCAGAGATGAAAATTTGGGGCCATCTGAAGGTCTCATAAAGAGTTCAATTCAGCAAGGAGTGCTGATGAAGATGGGATCGGTTGATCTCATCATCTTCCAGGAAAGCAGCGGAAGCCTCTTATATTGCCAAGAGGGAAGAGATGAGTAGACGAGACCATCTGAGGGTCTCATGAACTCATAAGCGAGTTGGATTCAGCCAGGGGAGCTGACAGAGCAGGAGAGCTCAAAATCGGATCAGCGTGTATAGCTGACAGCAGAAGAAGATCAGAGGAGACGAATGATGATTGGGGGAATTCCAATATTCCTGCCATTTGCCCAGGAGGAGGCAGAAATTGGTGGTGCGGATGGTGCAACAACAGAACAGTCGGTGAATATTTTCAAGGATGAATTGGTGCAGATGGTGAACACTTCCCAAGAGGACAAAGAGAATGAGCGTTCTGAGGAACAACTCAATGATTGCGGGCAGGGAGCTGAAAGGGAAGAAGTTGTAGCACTGAAGATGATAGCGGGAGAAGTGGAAGAAAAGAATGAACATTCGAAAGAATGGCTTGGTATTTTCAACCAAGTAACTGAAGGGACTGTAACGATAGAGGTTGCAGCGGAAGCCGAAAAAGAGAAAGAGCATTCTGAGGAATGGCTCAGCATTTTCAGCCATGAAGGTGAAAACACTGCAGCACAAGAGCTTGCAGCAGTAGATGAAGAAGACATGGACAGCCTATGTTTTGTTGATCTATGGGATCAATTTGAAGACCTGGAAGAAAGGGTAAAAGTGCAGGGCATGCACATCCAACAAGTGAAGTTGGAAATAGATGAAGATGGCATGGGAGATCATGATGATCTGCCCAATGGACAAAAATTTTTGCAGCTAAGGAGACTGCAAGAACAGAACCAGCCATGGAAGCCGCTGGATGAGGTGATCATGGAGATCATGGAGCTGATGTTGAATTCAGAAGATACTTCCAGTAGAGAGCAGCTGAGCAAAAGGAAAGAAGTAGCAGCAGCAGCAATAGAACGAAGCAGATGAACAGCTCCAAATATTCATTTGGGATCCAGGAGGATTTCCAACAGCTACAGGGGAAGCACATGAGCAGGAGCTCATGAATTTTTTCATCTGTGGAGTATGATGAAGGAGCATCTCTCCATGCAGCCAGCCAGCCAGCCAACCACGTCAGTGCGCATGCATTAACGCTGAAGAGAGAGGCACAGTCCTCACTCAAAATTTGAATTTCAAATGTAATTTAATGTGCTTAGGTTGTTGAGCCATGGAAGCTGTGACTTTGTGCAGGCATTAGATAAGATCATCTTTAATGCTAAGAATGGTTGAGATCTAGATCTGATCCTGGACTAGATATCCCATTCATTGTAATTGATTGTAATTAATTAGAGTAGGTAAATCCTGGAGGGAAGCGCTCGATGAGCCCCTCAGGTAAAAGAGATATTCAGATCTCATTTTGAGAGAGACAAGGTAGAGTAGAGAGGAGCTGAGAGAGCTTAGGAACACCTTGTAAAATATACAGGCATTTTCCATTAATATAAATAGAGCAGTTTTTCCTGCATTATTCTGTCATATATGCATGTCTATGTGTGTCCCTTGTTTATGCTGTGAATGTATATGTTATATGGATGCATTCTATAGAGGTTTTGTTTGATTTCAGGTTGAAGGTCTTTGAGGCTTCACACCAGGAGGGTGTGATAGAAAGTTGAGGTTCTGATGGCTGTGCATAGAGGTTGCACTTCTGAACTCTGAGGAGTCAGACAAAGACGTGCTTGAGGCACAGGACTGAAGTCATCAACTCAGGAAGAAGACCCGTGAGGGTACTGAATACCTCAGGAGGAAAGGTTGTGTAGCTGAGACACAGTTGCTAACAGAATCACTGAGGATTCTGTGAGGAGCTCTGCCAAGTGGGCATTGAGCATGTGTACAGTGGTTCACAGAGAGAAAGAACTCTATTGTGAATTCTTAAAGGAATACCAGAATCACTAAGGATTCTGAGGAGCTATGCCAGGTGGGCATTGAGCCTATGCAAGGAGTGCATAGAGGAAGGAACTACATTGTGAGTTCAGACAGGAGGAACCATAATCACTGATGATTTTGAGGAGCTCTTCCAGGTGGGCATCGAGTGAAGTGCATAGGTGCACAAGGGAGACATAACTATTGAGTGTTATGTGGAAGAGAAGACACTCCGCTAGGAGGGCATCGAGAAGGTGTGCAAGCAGGAACAACAGAGGAAAGAAATATTTGAGTTATGGAAGTTGGAGGAAAGGTCCACTGAGGGAACTTTCACTGGGTTGCTGAATACCCAGAAGTACTCAAGAAGAGGCTTGAGCAGAAGGATAGCCATAAGAGGGCCTAAGTATTCTCCATATGAAGGAGAAGAGGAACCAAATCCCCCAAGGGGTCTAAGTGTTCGTGGAAGCTTAGGAAGAATAGCGTTTCATACGCACAGGCAAGACTCAAGTCGAGGAGTTCGTAGGGAAGAAAAGGAAGCAAAGGTTGAAGCCTGGGGAGCATAGAATTCTTCCAAGTCTGGGAAGAAATATTAGATGATCAAGAGGGAGAAATAGGAGCCGCTGGATTAGGCGGAGAAAGAAGATCTGGACCGTTGAAAAGTTACGTCCAGGAGGAGCTCAGAAGGAGCCTATAGAAAGAGGGGACCGACAGCCGTCGGATCTCATGAAGAAATCCCGTCATCTGTTGGATCGGGAGAAGTAGCGCATGGTTTAGCCTCAGGAGGAGGAGCACACATAAGAGCATATCTAAGCCGTCAGATCAGGAGGGGAAATCTCGTCAGCCTTGTATTGGCGTAAGCTGCGCGAGGGATAGCAGTCGGGATTTTGGCCATCGGGATATCGGAGTTCTCGAGGTCATGAGAATCGGGGTCTCGAAAGTCTTGAAATCCCGAGAACAAATCTAAGCCGTCCGGTTGGAGAGGGACATGTGTCACGAGATCATCCATTCCGGAGATCCAAGGCACCAGGCATCGAGACCACTCAGGTCTCGAAACAATGATAAGATCTGGACCGTCCATCTGAGGGACAGGTGTCAGAGATCAAGTGCCATCGGTGTTTGATGCATCGGGAAATCAGAGTTCCCGAGGACAAGAGAAACGGAATAGGAGAAGTCTCGAAATCTCGACGTAATCAGGATCGTCCATTTGAGGGACGCGTGGCAATCATCTAGCGCCATCGAGGAGAACCGATAGGGAGGTTGCCCATCGTAAAATCGACGATCGGAGAATCGCGAGCCAAGAGGAAAAGGCGTTGGGACATCGAAAGTCTTGAAATCCCGAGGAGGAAGCTGAGCCATCCATCTACAGGGACAAGTGGCCAAAGATCAGGCGTCGTCGGCATTTTGTCCATCGGGATATCGGGGATCCCAGTGACAAGTGATTTACACATTTAGAAATCGCGATCCGCGAAGCCCCGATGAGTGGGGCCCAGTTGTCGTCACAGCGGAGAAGGAGGACAGAGGCGTAGTGGAGGCCAGCTGTCAGAGATCTGGAGCACATCGGGGATCAACATATCGGGGATTCCATGGTTGTGAAAACTTTGCATTGCAAACCTGCGAACCCTGAAATCCCGATGAAAGGTATGGCTACGGTCACGGGGACTGGTCATGTGGACCAAGGACTAAGCCAGAAGGGCTAGCACGTGAAAAGGAGCCATCAGATATTGGGGATTCACGAGGACAGGGATTTGTCACCGCGAGGGCCATGAAACCCTGAACCCCAATACAGAGTCGGGGATAACCATGGTCAAATGCAAAAGGCCAAGGGGTGGAAATAAGGACCTGTGGAGCGTGTAATTGAGCAGGGATTCCACTTGGGAATCTAAAGAGCTAGTTTGGATCAAAAGAAGAGGATTTGAACGATCCTATGAGCAGGAGGTCGAGGGGAAGAGACCCTGTGGGGTGTTAGTTGGACCTCGTCTGCATTACTAAGTACCAGATCCTCCTTCCAAAAATAGGTCAAGGCACATAGCCAACTTCTCTATCGATCACATAGCCTTACATACACATTATTTTGCACAAAGCAACTCAAACCTCTTGCACTTAGCTCCCAAAACCCTTTCTTGTCATTGCTACTTCTACCATACATTCTTCCTTATTTATACTTTTATAATCCATTACAATAAGGCCTAATCATAGGTAAACCCCATGGGACGACATCCCATAACCCATTAAAAAATCCCTAAAGAACCCCTTAGTGGGTCCACATAGCCCGCAAAACAAGTGAGATCTGTGATCTCAGCTCCACCTAGGTGCTCCATCTTCGACCTTCATGTCAAAATCCTAAAGGTGGTCCAAATATGACCAAGGTTTCCTCAAAACTTGGTTGAGGGCCAACACGAGGGGGCTTTTCCCATGAGGTTTTCCCTCTTTCATCGTTTATTTCAATGTATCTTTTGTATATGGGTACCTAACATGGCCTTGGTTATTGGGACATATTCATCATTTACACCCTAGTAGTGTTCAGAGGGGGTGTTGGAGATATTACACACTCACCTAGAATTATTTTCCTAAGTTTGATAGTCCAATGTTGAGAAGGATTCCTTAGATGAGAATATTCTCTATAGAGAATATTCCCCTACAAAATAGGGAATTCCTCTTTAGTTCAGATTCATTTACACTCAGTTAGACTAGTGGAAGTCACTCATTCATGGAAACCTCGGTTTTATCACCAACAGTTGCATGTGTGGATAAATTAACTGATGATTACATGGATAAATTAACTAGGACTAGGTGGTAGTTCACTCTAGTGTCTATCAGTGAGTGTTTATATCTCTCTAGATCATTACTATGGCACATTAGTTACGCATGTAGCCTATATCTATTGTAAATTATTCACTTTTTGAGTGTGGAATACAGTTAATGAGAATTATTCCATTCTTTCTCTCCTTCCCCTTCTTTCTCAATTTCTCTCTACAAATATGTGTAGTATTTTCTAGCTAGATCTATTTTGTGCAGGTTCAACACATTTACACATAACTCCTCACGGTTAGAGAGTTATTGCCATGTGAAGTTGGATAACCTCATGAGTCATCTAGAAGCCCCAAAAGGTCAAAGTAGTCAAAGTTCTTGCAAAGAAGAAATTATTTAAATAATAAAGTTAAGTGATGAGTGTACTATAAGTCAAAGTGGATACAAAAAAA
>JZKD02S2170080.1:327499-384318 GCA_000966675.3 Picea glauca | reverse complement strand
GTGGTCTCTTTTTCTGCACATCCCCTCATCAACAGTCCTGCAATAAATTCATAATGTTATTCACATTCATTGACCTCTTCCTCAAGGTCCATTTACATCACATATTCACATTTATGAGTTTTCCATAGTTCTTGGCCAGTCCATTTATATTTACAAGTTGGGGGAAACAATGTGTTACATTACACCACAAATTCTTGGTGTAAATTTTCCTCCTAAAAAAAACCCATAAAAAAACCACACCAATGGTTGATTCATATGTCACTAGATGTAAAATGACATCTTGGCTATAATTTAGTGGACTCAATGATTTACCCATCAAATCCTTTTTCAAGGAATCAAATAATCATTACACAAACTCATCCCATATAAAAGGAACTCCCTTTTTCAAAAGACACACAATGCCTTTTCTCATCCCAACATAATTGGCTATGAATCGATGCAAAAAGAATGCATTTCCTTAGAGACTCTTTTATTGGTGAATATTTCATGGGGGGTACATTTTCTTCCACCTTGAATGCACCAACCAGTACTCCATATTAGGAAAATATGAATTAGATCAATCATCCAAACATGACACAAAGTATGCGACAAACAATGAATAAGACAATGATACAGATTATAATCAACAGATGATAAAGGGACAAACAATTACATAAGACAAACGTATTAGATGGAGCAGTAACCTATATATCCATAGTAGACAACAAGATGGTGAAACCAGTGAAGAAAAGGATGAGGTAATGGATTTATCTTTTCAGATTTCATTTAATGAATAAGAGGAGGTGATAACAATTAAAGACTTGAGAATTGTTTTAAGAAACAGTCTAGGAAGTCATACTAGTATGAGTCAAGGAGATGGATAAATGAGCATAAAGATAGTGGAAATGAGAAGACAAATCCAAATGATGGTGCAATGAAATCCAATGTGGAAAGTAACGAGGAGGTTTCATAATTTAACCAATATTATGAGCAAAAAGAAGATAAGAAAAAAAATTGCAAGACAAGGAAGCATAAGGACATGAGAAAATCATTATGTCATGTGCTCATCAACATGATGAGGACCAAAAGAGAGCTTTAAAAAAAATGAAGGGGAAGTAAATGGTAAATACAATATGATTTCATATTTTATATTTTTAACTGTGGAATGTATTTTATAGGATGAAGGACAAAATTCTCTTGGAAAATTGTGCAGATATAGAAAACCATGGAAGATATAAATATCAAAATAATCATCCTTCCTTACAGGAACAAGAATGAAATAATCATCCTTCCTTACAGGAACAAGAATATGGGAGAAAACAACAATATGGATCAGAATATTGGAGTGGAGAAATAAGAGATTTTATAAATCTTACAAAGGGTATTGTTGAGGAAAAAGAGAATTGCAGAAGATGTGCAGTTGTAGAGCACGAGTCAATTTTGTCATCAAAAGAAGTAAGACTTAAAGATCAAGAAAGTTCCTCAGAAATTGATGAAAGGGTGTATAGTGCAGATGAGTATAACATAGATATAAGAACCAATTGGTTGAGTTCAACAGTTCAAGCACAAAAATTGTGCAACACAGAGTCATCATATAAATGAACGTTTGTATATCCACATTATCCACATGCCAAGAAAGGAATTAATTGTTTTTAAGTTGAAAGGATTCCATTTAAAGCGATGGACAAGTGAGAAATCCAGGGAGCATAAGAGATGTATTTTATAAGTTTTGAGGGGAAGAAAGTTAACAAATTGTGGATTGATGCAAAAGATGATCTAAGGGAAATTGTTTAGATGAAGAATATTATGTTGATAATGAGATCAAAGATCAAGAAGCATAGTGAGGTACAAGACCAAGGAGCTGGTGAGGGATGCATGGAGCAAAAAACTGACTATTGTGGAGTATTGACTTGTGATTGTAATAAGTGTTGTGGGCTAACAATGTTATTAGAGGAAGTAAAAACAAAAACAATCCAACAGTGAGACAGTCATACATGTGGACAACAACAACACAAAGTTTTGAATCGAGGATGAGGAGGAAACTAATAATAATAATAATAATAATAATAATAATGGCAGTGGGCATCTTGATTAATAATAATACCGTCATTAACTTTAAGTTCACTCTTTCTTCCAGGGTCTTCTTCCCTCCAAGTTTTCTCGATTCAAGATGGCTTCGTACTCAAGAAAAGGTATTCAGGTTCTAAGATAGGGCTTGGGAGTGTCTGCAGATGCCACGAAAATAAAATGATGCTTACCCTAGGTTATTATTTTCATGGAAAGTATACATGAGACTCTTATAGTCGATCTAATAAATTTATCTCTATAATTGGTTTTTTAGAAATTAATGGGAAATGTAACTCGAGAGTTCCAAATAGGATTCTCATTATTTTAACACTTTCAAGTAGTACTGTCTATCGCGGTGCATGTGTATTGTTACCACTGTTCTAATTCTAAAATTTAAATAGAACTTGTATATATCTTTCCTTTTTAAAGAATTATACTTCTATGTATAGCTTATAAGGAGTAAGCTCCGGTTTGCAAGGCACTTGAACTATCATAAAGTTTGGTTACTATTACAGTTATAAAATACAAAAGATTTCTCCATTTCCCTCATGATTCCAATAAGGATGGACTGGATGTACGAGTCATTTGATTTTTCTTTACAGTAGAAGAGAGACTAGATACAGTCACTCTGTATCTAGTAAATCTTTGTATCTATGCATGTCTCTGTCATACATATATAGATACATATATCTAGAGTCCAAGCGTACTCTTAGTATCTTATTTAGCGTTTTGTACAGACTATTCTATCTTTGACTTAATTATGTTTTATGTGGGTTATTTGAATTTCGTGCAATCTATTCTGAACTTTGTTTTCTATATGTACACCAAGATGTAATTTGAGACTACTAAAGGGGAACTCGCTTCATTCAACCTAGATGTATTCCTTAGTAAGAGTTTCATTGTTCCCTTCCATTCATGATTTCGATGCACGGAAAGTTCAGTTAAACATATGATAGCCACTAAGGATTTATCCTATAGTTAACTCCATTATAAAACATAAATCAAAAAATGTAGACTAATACTTCCAGAATTATTAACCAAATGTGCCTCTTTCGACTATTATAACGAATGAAAGTAATACTAGCTCTACAATTTAATTAAGAGTGATAATTCACTCAATCAGTCTTAGAGGTATTCTACCAACCTTTTAGTCAAGTAACATTCAAACAGATTTTAATCTATAATAGTGCTACTATCGAGAGTTACACAGAGATGCATTCTAACAGTTATTCATTCACGGAAAGAGTAGGTTGACATATCTGAACAGTTGTCGAACAACAAATGGAACAACCATGTTCCTCCCAACCTTAGAAGAGAACAACCAAATCACTTGTCTCGTTCTCCCCCTAGCATGACTATGAATCCATGAGGGCAAACTCAAAACTTCTCCTCAATAATAATCTTGTGGTGTTTCAACAACAGCTTCTTGCCTCACACTCAGAAGATAATGTTCATAACAAGAGATAATTCCTTACCTTCTCACATATGCCATATATCCAAAATCAAAAGTGCCTAGGTCTTTTCTCTCCCTTGGGAATTTTCTCGGCTTTCCAAATCCCTCCCAACCACCAAATTCTTTATTCGCCACTTGTAACAGTGAGCCCTGAGGTAGTTCCAACATGTTCCCCACTCCTGGAATCACGTTCAACTGATTTTAACATGGCTATTCCATTTGTCTTTCACCAATAATTATAAAATATTTTGTTTCATACAAGTGTTATAGTCAAGTAGTTAGTTGGGTCAAATCAAATCTCTTCCAAACAGTCATAATCATTAATTACAATTAACTAAATTCAAAATTTGGAATTGCCATAATTGGCAAAAAAATTCCAATTTCGAATTTACCAAAAACGAAAATAGTTTCCTGATAAATTTCAAACTTAAAAATAACTTATTTTTGGAGGCATGTTACACCGTCATTTACAATTCGACCCCATTTTCCACAATTTACTTTGTAACCTCATTGGCAGGGACTACGCGCAACCTTGTTTCTATATGTGATGTTTTAGAAATCACCCAAGGGGTTTGTTTTTGTCTTAACAATGTTGATTCAAAATAAAGAGATATGTTTGATCTTCTACCTTATGGTTGATTACCTCCTATTATATTTATTTTCTCTTATCCTTTAATTCTTTATCACAATTTGGATGTAAGAATATTTTTAATATAGCCTAGAATTGATCTCTTCTTTTGTCCCCCGATTATATAGCCTAGAATTGACATCTTTATGCGAACCCTACTTGAGAGGTAGGTGGATTTGACTAGAATTTTGATCTGTCTCATGAAGCATTTTGTATTCCATGTTGGTTATCTTGTTCTTATACATTATCTACATATTAATAGATATGTTTTCAATGGGGGAAAGATTTAGTTCTATGAGGAGGATAGGATAGGGTGTATTACCTTTAATTTTCATATAATAGATTATAAAACTAATCTAGATTGTAATAAATGATGACATAAGTTAACAAGGCCTATTTAATAATGTGAACAAATCTAATGTAAGAATGCTTAATATAATCTTCCTTTTAGAAAGATCTTCCTCTAGAATGTTGTTTAGAATACAAAATCAGTATAAATAAGACTAGGAGGCATTTCAAAGTTGTATTGAGAATTATTTTAACAGAACATTGCTTTGTTGGTGGTTGCCCCTTGAAGAGGAAAGTGAGCATTTCTTCCTATCAATAACTGTATCATATTTGGTGTTCTGGTTCTCTACATTTTGTTATTCTCTTGGTATCTACTGCAATATTCTTGTTTTCTACTTATTATAATATATCTAGTACCTAACAAAATTTGAATAGGTAATGATGAATAAATGTTCGTTGGGTAATGAATTAGTTGGAAATTGATCCTTAGTGTCTATGGGTAACTCCAACATCGATTTTGCAAAAGATAGAGATATATTTTATTTGGAAGAGGTGAAATTTAAATCAAATTCTCACACTATTATTATCCACTTAGAATATATACCTATGATTATTTTCCAAGAAAAGATATGTTACATGGGATTGATTTTCATGATAATTGTCATACATAGAAGAATAATACATTATCCACCTTTTTGGACAACATGGATAGTTGGAAAGGCCAATGTAATATCCCCAAATAAATTATTTAGTAAGTTAAATAATTTCCTTAAGTGGAAAATTTGAAATTAGCATTAGACACAAGAAACAACCAAGTTAAAAAGAGATGATCATGAATCCATTAGTGGGGAACAAGTGTTGTCAATTTTTGTGATTGGCACACCCTAAAAATCGTAGGATGTTGAAAAAGAAAAAAAAAAAATTCTAGTAAAGAATGAAAGTTATGATGATAAATAACTAAGGAACCAAGGAAGTTGTTGTGTGAGCACTAAGGTGTTAGAAAACAGTTGAAGAAGCAAAAAAAATAGTTAAGCAAAAAAAAAATTGTTGGAATAGGAGAATCATTTCATCCTTATGAATTCATGCCTAGAATTGGCATGAATGGATAAAGCGAATTGGTTGATCCACTCTATGTATGATTGGGTGGAACTTGGTTGTTCCTTTTGTTTTCCCGAGGTTTTACTTTAAGTTTAGTTGTTATGTTATTATTATTTTTTTTTTATGAAATGTGTATAATTGCATATGTCTAAGAGTTGTTGTAGATATTGTAGTGGTCTTCTAATAATTTTATAATGACAATATTGTATAGCATTTCATTGAATGTTTAGGAAATAGTTAGTATAGATCTTCTATCCCGGAAACAAATACTTTTGAGTTATACATGTACAGAACCCATAAAATGCACACCACAATCTATATAAATACACTCAACTAGATTTTCATTTTAATCAAACTTAGAAATTTGTAAGAATAGAAATGGTACAAAAACCATAGATACAATTATCAATTCTTTGAATCTGAATTGAAAGGAATATAATAATATGCTAATATGTTTGATTAAAGCTGCATAAAATTAATACTATAAAAAAAATTATATATTGAAGACCAATTATTGTCAAATTTTAGTAAAGTAAACAATATCTATGTCCTCTTCCAATCATATCTTAAGAAAGGAAACCGAATACCTTTCGATCCTGGTCCCTTGAAACTACTTGCAGTGATTTATAACCTGAGTAAGAAATTACATAAATAACAGAATTACTCTTGTATTGATAATATTAAATAATTCAAGACAAAAATATGAAAGAAAAATACAAGAAAATGAGTAGTACTTAGACCTGTTGTATGGATTGAATTGCTGCTGAGAATGTGAAACTCCGCAATTGGGGTTTACCATCTTGAGAAAGGGGATGGAGTCGTTGGATGCAATATGATGGGTCCTCGCATGAAAGAGAGGCCCGTCATTAATCCAATATGTATCTACAAGGATCGGGCATACAAACGAAATTAAATGAAACAGTAAGAAGACACATTTTCTTCTTTGATACGGACATAAGTCATTTATCAATAAGTAAAGCATTGAGTATTTAACTAAATAACAACACTAATAGATTGGCTTTATGATCATAGTGGTAATGAGAATTAATCCTATTATCTACAAATTCATGCATAAGTTATACAGACTATATAGACTAAGCAATCAAACTATACTGATAAATTGCAATCCTGTTTATAGAATCATTTTAATGAGACTCCTGTAGGAAGGATATAATTCTATAAAGAGTAACAACCTAAAGAAAGGAAATACACTATTCAGAAGGCTAAGTACACACAAATACATCTCACATATATGGTTTATTGCAATTGCAAGGAAATCAGATATATATTTGCAAAAATAATTTCTACGATACTCAAAAATTCGTTTAAATTATCTCGAGTGTTATTAAAGGAACCATCCTATGACTGTACATAGCAATGACTTGTAAAATATTGAAATAAATAGAACTCGAAGATAACAATCGTGATTGATACTAGAATCGCCAAAGTGAATAACAGTTCACTGATATTTATGAGTAATAATTAGGTCCAGGATTATACCAGGGAAGAAACTTACGTCATATGTTGGGTTAGTTTATACTAGAATCGCCAGGGAGAATATCCATGAAACAATGGAATTAACAAACAACTTATGAATAATAATTTCACTACGTCTGGAATTATGAGTAATAATTAGGTCCAGGAATATACCAGTGAAGAAACTTACGTCATATGTTGAGTTAGTTTATACTAGAATCGAAAGGGAGGATATCGATGAAACAATGGAATTAACAAGCAACTTATGAATAATAATTTCACTACGTCTGGAATAAACCAAAAAATAAATTCATGATATATCAAGTGATTCAAAAATTATATGAATGTAGAGTGAAAGCTATTAAACCTGATTTATAAAAACTCGTTTCATATGTATAACAAAGTATATTTAAAATTACCCACCCGAGACGGTACTGTTGTTTATTATCTCTCGACAGAACAAAATATCTGGGGTTATAGTGTCAAGAGAGGGACATTAGTCAGCAAAGAGTTTCATGGTATAAACTATAGTCAAACATAATGTTAATTTCAATAACATTCAGAGGTTTATTTAATCCAACCCAGAAACGAAAGCTATAAGTTGGAGTTATATGGCGAACAAATCTAAAGTCTGGGTAAACGATTCAGAAGTGAACGAAGTTATAAGTCCATAACAACCCATATGGTCAACAAATCTAAAATATGGGTAAATGATTTGGAAGTGAACAACGTTCTAAGTCATTAACAACCCACGAGAAATACAAATAAATGCAACTAAGATAAGGGAAATAATCAGAGATCAACCATTAACAAAAATTGCATGCAGGCGAAGCCTATTTTTCATACTTCGATGGGAAACATAAAGATTGGTGTTATAAAAAACAAGGTTTTCATACCTGGTAATCCCATAGAGTGTATCTTTGAGTTTTCCTTTTCGAATAAGTTTCTCATAGCTTAATTTATGAGTCCTTTCGGAAGTGAGTTCCATAATAAACCACTGAATCTCCTTCTAATCTCCAGAAAATTACCAGCGGAAGCGGAAACGATATTCTGCTGCAAAAATGACTTTAGTGTTATCGCATTCAAATGGAATTAAATCGCCCTCGAATGGGGAAAGATTCACTATAGATTGTTGACAGGATTACATTCAATTCAGGATAGGCCTCGAGCCCTTCGTCCTGTACTACTACCTAAACCTGCGGTTCAACAGTACCCGAAGCCATGTGATGAAGGGTACGTGACATTCATTACATGGTGTAGGGTCAGGGGTTTTCCGAAAAAATATTGAAGGCATCCCAATCGAGTCATAACCCTTCCTCCACGCCCAAAATTCAGAAAGTAACCTACGTTAATACCCTACTGTTATGCCAGAAATAATTACCACCAACTCCATTCAAAATTAAATTTTGAGTACATAGTAATATTGCACTACGTCCACGTTGACTATTGCTTTGGATGGGGTTACAAAGGTGTTGGAACCTTGCATTATCCAGTCATCTACCATTACTTCATAAATTTGGGTTAATAAAAAAAAAATGTTTTTATACATGACTTAAAACAAATGTGTGAGATCCCCAGAAATAAAGTATTTTTGAAATTTAAAATTTGTTGGGAAAATTATTTAGTTTTTAGTAAATTTAAAGTTGGAAAATTTTTGTCATTTATAGCAATTATGAATTTCGAATTTGATAATTGTAATTAATTACTATGACTGTTGGGCAGAGATCTCATTTGACCCAACTATCTATTTGACTATGACACTTGTATGAAAACAAAATATTTTATATTAATTGCAGGAGGACAAATGGAACAGCCATGTTAAAATCACCTGACCATGACTCCATGAGTGGGGAACATGTTGGAGCTACCTCTCGGCTAATTATTACAAGTGGCAAATCAGAGATTTGGCCATTGGCCGAAAATTCCCAAGGGGATAAAGAAAGACCTAGCAAAAGCATTGTTTTGTTAAATAGCATGTGTGAGGAGGCACGACGCTGCCAAGTATGCTCGAACTCGAAAAAGAATTACCTCTTGCTATTATGAACATTGTCTTCTAAAGTGTGAGGCAATGAAGAGTATGTTGGGCAAAAGAACTATTGTGTACTTGTTGTTATGAACACTAAAAATTAAGTGTGAGGCAAGGAGAGGACGAGGGATAGAGGAGGACATTGTTGAAGAGGAGATTCCAAGTTTTCTTTCATGGATTCATGGTCAGGCCAGGAGGTGAATCGGGCAAGTGATTTGGCTGCTTTGTTCTACGATTGGGAGGAACGTGGTTGTTTCCTTTGTCTTCCCGTGAACTACTTCAGATATGTAATATTTTCCTCTCTGTCCATTTGGAGCAAGTTTACAGCAGATGACTAAAATTCTGAAAATTTTTCCTTATGAAAATTAAACGGTTAGGCAGAATTTATCTATGTACATCGTACTTGAAAGGAACATATATGTTTACACTCGTTTGTTTATTCCTGTAACTGAATTTTCTAGGCAGAACTATCTACGTACATTGAATTTAAAAGAACTGATCTGTTTACAGGTGTTTGTTTATCCCTGTAATTGAGCTTCTAGGTGGAACTACCTTTATAAAAATCGAATTGAACAAATCTGTATATATACATATAAGTTTATGTGTATCTCTATAACTAAAGTTCTGAAAATGAATTCATATTACTTAGCTGAGATTCTCCTTTCTCATATAATATTGAAGGGAGAAATACAAGGTACTATGGACCCTACGGATCACATATCCATATATCACATATAGGTTTGTTTACATATTTTTATAATGATAGGGATCTAATTACCATCAAAAAATGACTACCCATATACGATTTCAGTTGTATAAAGAAGGACAGTCCATAAATAATTGACATAATCGTAAACGTTAACACATAAGACCTGTCTAACCACCTAGTGCGCAGATCTAGTCAATAGCCAACTGTTACCAGAGAATAGTATAACTCTAGACAAATCGCATACACAGAGGTAACGTAAATCAACAATAGACTTGTATGTGACTTAGAATAAAGTGAGTAACCGTCTCAATAATTGCGACATTATGTTGAATATAAACACCAGACATTTATACAACGATTATTCTAAATTCTTCTTGAACTTGCGTTGATGAAGACTTAAGGCAAAGCTACAAGAATGAAAAGAACAAGTATCATATTACTCGAGTTATCTTTCAATGAAAATCCAGAACATCAAGAGGAAGTTGAAAATCGTCCTTCCATTAATGATTGAGTTAAGACATAGTATAATAAAATCCAACTTGACTCATTCGGCCAATCTTATAGTTTTACAGTCGACCCTCGTATTGGCCTAGAAATTAAATAATAGAAGTATAAAAACAAACAACCTCTGCCACAGAGAGTTAACCCCTTTAATTCTTGAGTTGTTGAAGCTTCTAGAAAGGGGTAGAACAAAACCCGAATACCTCTTAAGCAGATGATGGAGGTTGTTCTCCATGTATTCTCGTGACCGAAAAAAAAAACCCTGCACACATTTTGACAAAACAATTAGAGACTTGTTCGAACAGGAAAGAAAAGAATCTAATAAAATAGACGAGTATAGCCAAAAATAATTCTTAACTTAAATAGGAAGATTCAATGCTTTCCCCTTTTGCGACAAACTACGTACTATCCAAACGGAGAGGGAGGAGGAGTCCAAATCTCTCGGATGGGTACCCTCACAAAATAAAAGGCCCGTCATTAGCAATAAATAAATCTTTGAATAACCAAGGAAAAGAACGAAACAAAGAATAAATAAACGAATGTTGGAATATATCCAAATCGCATGATAAGCATAAATTCATTGTCCTTTTCAAAAAAAAATCTAAGGGCCAATAAAACCACACCAATCATTTGTCTAGCATCCTATGATTAAGTTTTTAAATAAAATATAGAGACAACACAATGCCGAAAACTCCAGACGCACATGCACTCTTATTGCGTCCAGAGTATGAGTAAGACAGTATCCAGAGGTAAATCTGACCACCTTTAGTTATCTTTAGGGTTTAAGCTTTGCTGAAAGGTTAGGCTGCCTATTACTTTTACGAGAGACTCTCCAACAGGAAAACCCCAGGCTTAAGGTTTCGTCGAGAAATCCCGGAAGAAAAGAGAGAGAAAAAAAAAGAAACGAAGTGAAAACCCATTTCATTATTACTCAACTAGAATAGAAGTAACTTCCAGAAAGATTTCAGCGTCGTAGAACATATATAACATACAGATGTATATAAGGCCTAACCAAACAAACTTCTAACTACTTTTCCAACGAAATACAATAGGAGATAGCACGGAGGAAAGTTTCCAACACATATAAAATGGCAAATGTAGGAAGAGGATGAAAGGGCTTACGAGAAGGAACTTACTCGCATGAAATGCATTGGGAGGGAATGAGGGAGCAGTAAGCTGAAAAAGATCAAATGGGAACTTGCAGTAAAAGTTATACCATAAGAAAGACACTTACCGAAAGTAGGAATAATCCGGAAGGTGCTCCAAGCCACCATACCCCGCATAGAGTAAGCCAAGAAAACAATGGAACACATAGAGCTCAATTTGGAACATACTTGCACAACTGATAATGAATATCGGTTTCTACCCTAAGACACAATCCCCAATGCATATTGAATGTGGGGTACATCAAGAATTTGATGCCATGTGACAGGAGTGATTGGGCATGAATGTATTAGAGTAGGGCACAGGGTGGTTCTCGTTCCTCATCCACCCCCTTTAATGGTCGATCAGAGAACTTAATTCCAACTGTCATCACGTCCCGTCATATTTAATCTAATTTCAAGGACAAGTATGGGACCCCTCCAAAGAAAGAAAATAACCTATCACTACTAGTTGAGTTGGCACCAGGGTTGTGTTTAGTTAAATCTCGTAAGGATTCAATCAAGTGCCAGTTTAGGGCTCGCTTCTAACTAGTAAGTTTTAATGGGATTTCGTTGTGATGGGAAGACTCTCAGTCAACCACAGAATTACCGAGGAAGTCACCAAAATTTTAGTGGGCATACATTTAATAAGCCAAACCTCTAAGTCCAAGGATAAAGCAAACCTTTTGGCTTTCCTTTTTTTATGTTTATTTAGGTTGATTTGGTGTATTCGATTTTAGGCGTGCGCTCACATATGGTAATATGTGTTAAGAGAGAGAGGTTGAAATCTTAAGTTTCGGGCCTTTGTCAATTACATTATTATTATAAAGTGTAGACATTCAACCCCTTGCAAAGACTAGTGCGACTTAAATAAAAGTTGGAGGGGTAAACTCCAGACTATGGATCTGTAATGCTAGGAAAGAGAAATTTAATACACAAGTATCACATATTTTTTTAGTATGGTTATAAACTATTACACAGACTTAGAGCCTGAGAAAAAATAATAATAATAAATTATGATGAAATCGAGGTCTATTACATATGGTATCAGAGCAAAGTTTACAACACTGGGCCTTGAACAGGGCTACATTAATTTCTTGGCATATATATATTTTTTGTTTTTATGAAAAACTAATAAACCTATATTGTTACAAATAGAAAACCTTTTATGTTTTGTGTGAATTATGGCAGCTCAAGATGATGCAGAAATCAGAATGGAAGGAAATCCAGAACAGGGACCTCATGGAGATCCAAGACAGAATAGTAACAGAAGCTCTCCTACATAAGTACTAGAAACAATGAGGAATCTTATTGTTGAGCTGCAGGTTTTCAAAGAAGACAATGAGAAATTGAAGAAAGCACAACAGAAATAGCAAGAGATAAATGAAGTCCTACTGCGAAGTATAGTGACCAAGAAAATCCCAAACAAGGATAACCATGATGAAGAGGTCATCAAAAGGGCCTCCAAGAACTCTGGGCAGCAAACAGAAAAAGGAGACAGTTCGTTTGAAGGAACACCTTCAGCTGAAGACAAAACTATAACAGACAGAAAAAGAAAACAAATAGATCACCTTGAAGGAGAATTTAAAAATATTAAACTAGCTACCTTTGATGGAGAATCCAGGATAGGAGAAGAAGCTCAGGCATGGTTGTTAGACATAAAAAAATACTTCCAGATCTACAACTATTCCAACAATATGAAGGTCGGAATGGCCATCTACAATATGTAAGGGAAGGCCATCATTTGGTGGCAAGACCTGAAGTTGGCCAAGGGCCTAAAGGAGAAACAATTGGAATGGTCTGACTTTAAGAAGTATTTCAAGAAACAATACCTTTCTAAAAGCTATTATGAAAGGAAAATGAAAGAATTTTACGAATTACGACTTGGACAGATGACAATGGAGGACCTTATAAATAAATTTTTGGAACTACTAAGGTTCGTACCATACATCCGGGAGGATAAGGTAAAAATCCAGCAATTCTTAAGTTGTTTACCACAGTCCTACAGGGACATAATTGAGTTTTACAACACCAAATCCTTGAGTGAAGTATTCAGGAAAGCACGAATGTGCTACGACTAGTATAAACAGCGGGTAGAGTTTCCCAAAGCCTGGAAGGATAAGAAACAAGATCGAATGAACCAGCGGAAGAAGGGATACCAGCCAGATCCTTATCGAAATGCAGCAAAAAGATTTCCAAGAAAAGATCTTCACTTCAACCATCCGAATACGCAAGGCAGCGGTAAACTAGTAAATCTGGGGATGAAGAAGTTCGGGGACAACCCCCGTGAACCATTAAAGTGTTGGGAATGTGGAGAACCTCATATAAGGAGGAATTGTCCACGTTTCATTTTAGCAAACAGAGTTGTTGTTCATAATTTGTAGGAAGCCTCGACGGTGGGTGATGTGGGCAAAAGCCTGCATCGGATAAATGCAGCCATAGATGGTCAAAAAGCTGACCACCAGTCCTCTGTGGTAGAAATCGAACGTAAAATCAATAACACTAGAATTTATGTTTTAATTGACCCTGGATCTAGGTTAAGTTATATTACTCTTGATGTAGTAGAGTCAAATAAACTTAAGAAACTGAAGCATGAAAAATCATGCCTGGTACAACTAGCAACAAGAACTAAAAGGAAAGTAGTTGACTTTATTTCTGATTTTACGTTCATCTTAGATGGTCAAAGTATAAGAACAAATATGAACATCCTTTGGCGCGGGTGATCGAAATTACACTTCATATCTTCGCGCGACCGAAACCATGTACATTGCAAAAGACATCTTTTTAGTCTTAATCAACAGAGATGGAAGATTTAAGTTAATATTAAGAAAAGTAGCCGAAGTAATACTCATTTGTAGTTGGAGGGGTTCAACATCCTTCACCACTGCAACGAACTACGTGCCTCCCAGGCTGAGAAGGGAGGAGGGTCCCAAAATCTCCCTGGTGGGTACCCTCGCAAAGAAAATCAGAGAGGCCCACCATTAGCTTTACGGACCAGTAAATAACTAGAGGAAAATTTTAAAGGTCGTTTATTCGAATGTTGAACATATATCTATAGGTCATACGACAGGTATAAACCAATCTTTAACTCAAAGTAAAATGTAAAGATGATATGTTGCGGGCCAATAACCATTATCACTAAAATCTTTTTCGACTCTGTAATTTAGCTTAGATACAGACACAATACAGTGCCAAAAAACCCCAGTCACACTTACCCCTTTTGAAATGTATTCAGATTTGTAAGAGGAGGAGCAAGAACGACATAAACCCCAATCTCCCTTAGTATGTTTCACAGAGTACAATCTTTGTCTTAAGATTTAGACCGACTACCAACCCTTTTTATGAACGGTCCCCAAACAATAAGTGTATAATCAAACGTTTTCATGAAATAATCGGACAACCGAAAAACCCAAGAATAACCTTCTTACTATACGCCCAACCAGGTTAGTGACGACATTCAAAGTGTGCCCGAGTGACTCACGTATTAGGGATTAAGCATAGCAATGGGCACATACGAAACCCTAACCTAATAAACTATAGAGCCATAGTTATAGCGAAGCACGGTATATGCTAGAGAGAAATCCAGTACTTAAACCATTGATTACAAAACTAAAACGAAAAATGCTACCTACGTGAATTCATGAACAAGAGGTATAAATAACAATAAGATGGAGCGACCTTGCAGAGCGTTTGATTAAGGATTTCAGTTTTAGAATTAGATGCTTACCGATAGGAGGAGTAATCCTGAGAGGCGCTCCTTGCCACCACTCTCCTCATGCCGAGAGTGGTCCAGAAGCACCAAGAAGGTGTAAGGTGTTTTCTTTCGGAGCAAGTTTGTTCAGAATGACCTCAGACAACTACAGTTACCCTAAAATCCCGAACCCCGCGCTTATTGAATGTGAAGAGTACAACCGAGAATGCGCCATGTGATATGAGAGACTTGGTGTGTTTGGATTGGATGAGGGTACAGGGTCAGCTCTCATCCTTCATCCACCTCCATTAATGGCGATTCAGGTATTAACTCCCGACTATCAACCTCCTGCCATTTAATTTATTTCACGAAGACAAGGGTGAGCCTCCTCGAAACCCTACGTTCGAAAATATCAATCCTTTGATTACTTCTAGTGAGGTTAGTACCGGTAGTTACACTATGTCTACACCTGGAAAGATTAACTAACTGTCTGCTTAGAGTTCTGTTATTAAGTAGAACTTAGGTTGCGTGTGAGGAAAAGACTCTCTGTCTACAAGTAGTTACCAAGGGAGTCATCGAAGTCATAATTACCTAGGGAAAGCCAAAAAATTAAGTGCAATGACGAAACATTTAGAATCTGAAACCCTTACTATGTGTACAAAGTATTATTCGTGGCTTTTGGAGTCTAAAGTTGTGC
This sequence comes from Picea glauca, assembly GCA_000966675.3. Taxonomy (NCBI): domain Eukaryota; kingdom Viridiplantae; phylum Streptophyta; class Pinopsida; order Pinales; family Pinaceae; genus Picea; species Picea glauca. Next base: position 368,563 of record JZKD02S2170080.1, on the reverse strand, counting down.
ATCCATGTTTTACAAATAATCTAGGGCCCTAAGTCCTAGGGTCATGTATTTCCTTTCTTCCAAAGGATAACCTTTTAATCCCCTTGTAAAAGCTAGTAGGACTTAAACAAAAGTTGAAACGAAAACTCTGGATGTTGAGTCTGTTATACGAGGAACGAGAAGGTGAATACTTTAGGTATCAGAGTTTCACAATAAAACTTAAATGGATATTTCACTAATTATGAGTATGTGTTACAGTTTTAGTGTTTTAATGTACCTTAGAAGAATTTTTTTTTTGATGAAATTGAGGTATATTACACATGGTATCAGAGCGAAAGTTACAACACTGGACCTGAACAGGGCCACAATAGTCGCTTAAGCATATGTTTCAATTTATGAAAAACTAATAAACCTTGTTGTTACAAACATAAAGCCCTTTCTGTTTTGTGATAATTATGGCAGCTCAGGACAATGCAGAGACCTCCTAGAGATCCAAGACAGAACAACGACGGAAGCTCACCCACAGAAGTGTTGGAAATAATGAGGAATCTGATTGTTGAACTACAAGTTTTCAAAGCCGACAACGAGAAACTGAAGAAAGCACAGCAGGAATAGGAAGAGATAATCGAAGTCCTACTACACAGTATAGTGACCAAGAAAAGCCTGAAGGACGATAATAACGATGAAGAAGTCAGTAAGAAAGCTTCCAAGAACTAAGGACCGGAAACAAAAAAATGAGAAAACTTGTCTGAAGGAACACATTCAAATAAAGAAAAAACTAAAACAGACACAAAAAGGAAACAAGTAGACCACCTTGAAGGAGAATTCAAAAAGATCAAACCAGCTACCTTCAATGGAGAATCCAAGACAAGAGAAGAAGTCGAGGCATGGTTGTTGGACATCAAGAAATACTTCCAAATCTACAACTACTCCAGTAATATGAAGGTCAGAATGGTCATCTACAATCTGAAAGGGAAGGCCAGCATTTGGTGGCCAGACCTGAAATTGGCTAAGGGCCTAAAGGAGAAATAGTTGGACTGGTCTGACTTTAAGAAGTATTTCAAGAAACAGTTTTGACGTCCCCAAGAATAAAATTATTTTTTTGTTTTCTTTTTTAAATTTAATGTGTTGGTAAATTATTTCGTTTTTAGTAAATTCAAATTTGGAAAATTCTTTCCATTTATGGCAATTCTGAATTTTGAATTTAATAATTGTAATTAATTATTATGACTGTTGGGCAAAGATCTGATTTGACCCAACTAACTATTTGACTATGACACTTGTATGAAAACAGAATATTTATATTAATTGTAGGAGGACAAATGGAACAACCATGTTGAAATCAACTGACCATGACTCCATGAGTGGGGAACATGTTGGAACTACCTATGGGTTGATTGTTACAAGTGGCAAATCAGAGATTTGGCCATTAGCAGCCCCTGAAAATTAGGGATTTATAAAGCTGCAAAAATTCCCAAGTGACGGAAAAAAGACTTGGGAAAAAAGATTTGGATTGATAAATAGCATATGTGAGGAGGCAGGATGCTGCCAAGTATGTTGGGGAGAAAGAGACTAATGATTTTTCCCTTGGTTTTATGAACACTATTGAATGAGTGTGAGGTAAGAGGAATGGAATGGAATTGAAGGACATTGCGGAGGAAGAGTTTCCAAGTTCATCCTCATGGGTTCATGGTCAGGCTAGGGGGTGAATTGGGCAAGTGATTGTGACTGCCCTATTCTATAGTTGGGAGGAACGTGGATGTTCCCTTTGCCTTCCCGCGAACTAGTTCAGATATGTATCATATCCCTCTCTGCGTGAATGATCTTATATTTGATGAGATGTATTTATTAAATTTGAATCGAATTATTTCCCATTTCTGTTGAACGATTTAGTCACAGTTGTAGTGCAACTATTAAATTCAGTATGGATTTAATAATCCTGGGCGAAATCTGTCCAAATGAATGATATATGTATATGATAGCATACCTCACGAATCTAATGCTAAACAACGTTTATGGTTGAGTTAAAGTTTGAATGAATACTAGAGTTGTTGTTTTTATGTTAGGACAAATCGAGATTTTTGTGTTTCTGTAGGTCTATATACCCTTGTAAGTCGTTAATTTTGCTGTAAGAATTTACATACAGAGTTTGGTTTGAAGTTTTAGTTATATTCGGTTTGAAGTTTTAATTATATACCTATGAATCTGAAAGTAAACAGGATCAAGGTCAAACACATATACACATAAATTCTTATGTATTCCCACTGGAACTAAATTGTATGCATTAGAATGGCAAATAGACCTCTACAACAGTGAGAATTAGAAATGACATTATGCATTTATCAAATCTCGTTATACGCAGCCTAAAATTGAAAGTGCAAACTATTACCAACAAGATAGAATTACCCCACACAGTGAAAGCGCCCAAAAGGTTAGACGTGGACATATATTTGTAAGTCTGTACATATCGATTTATATATAAATAAGTAAAACATCCATAGGTCATATCTTAACACTTGACTCGGATAAACCTCGATCCTAAAATCTTCCAGCAATAAAGGAAAAATAGGATTACTACAGACTCAACGAGGTAGTACGAAATGTCTGAGTAAAAGAAAGAAAATCATTTTAAGAAAACAATCCTTCAATTTATAGATAATCCTGCTGAAACTTTTTATAACTGTAAGATTCGAGTCATACAGAGATTTAAAGAAAAACTGAAAACGACAGCCTTAATGACCAAGTACCAGTCTAAGATACATCCGAACAGTGAGACGATTTGATTAATTACAATAGTCATTACAATGTTCATTTAAACCAGAAAGTAATTCCCATAGGAAAACCTTCGATGCATCATTACTCATGATTGTCTAAGCTAAAACTTAAGACTACAGTTGGAAATTTTCCCTCTTTCCAAGCCTTTATGGGTAATCAAGCGCCTTTATCGAACGCCGACAAACTAAAATTTGTAACCCTGTTTGTTGGGCCTCATGAGTGGTTAATAGAAAAAGGAACTCAAATACCTTTTTTTAACGCAGACGAAGAGGAAGCTCCAAAGTCCTTGCATGTACAAAGGCCTGGAAGAATTATCAATCATGAGAATCAGTAAATTATTTACAAGAAATAAGAGAACACCAACATAAGTGATAATTATTATTAACGGAATATACCAGAGAATACTTAACTTCTGATTTGGTGGTTTCATCCTTTTCTTTCCTTAGCGTTTGTCTCCTGGATGGATATCCAGGCCGTGGGAGGAGCGCACAACAAGTCTCTAATGGGTCCTCGCATCAACAAAGCCCACCATTAGTGATTATACCAGTGCTTTGAATGAAAACAAAAAATTATAATAGAACAAAAGTACAGTTATAGTGAATAACAGATTTAGACACAGTAAAATAGATGATGACATTGGCTTCCATAATACACAAACAAGTATAAGTCAAGTTGTGACAAAGATAGGTCTCGAACCAAGACCTTACCCCAACGTTGGACTCTGAAACCCTCCCCAAATCAAGACTATAGAGAGTAATAAGAACAAGAAATCATCATAGGGCGTGTCAGGACCAGACCCTTACGAGGTCGCCTTGTAACAGTTAGCGTCATCAATACAAAAACTGTCGATGCAAACTTTTATTCGACGGAAGCAATACCCTTATAGAAATACTCACAGAACCTTAATATTCAAAAGACACATACCATAAGGAATTTCCAGGATTTAGACACGAATGTCTTAAGTAGTATTTGTTTTCTTTACCAAATAAGTGATGGCTACGGGCTCCATTGAAAAGGACGAGTTAAGGGATTGAATGGAATGTCGAATGGGAGGAATAAACCTTCGCAAAGGCAAGGTTGGGAGCAAAAGAGTCGTCACACACAGGGTACCCTAACCCGTTTAACATGAAAAACTCGCATGTATTCGACTCTGGTCTCATCCTATAACCACTGGGTATGAGCGTGGAGTAGTGTAACCTCGGGCATACCAAAAACCCTAAACTAATTACCAGGAGGCTAAATCGACAAGTCTCTGAGCTTTGAACAAGGAGACAGAGTGCCAAAAATTCTTGGTACACCGAAAAGAAATACATGAAAACTATGTGATAAGAACTACAAGTAAAAAGGCCTTCATTGATTCGAACCACGAGATCTCTACGTCTCTGGTTTAAGGTTACATAATAGGAAAAACTTACCAGGAAAATGGGTCAGGTCAACTGGAAGGCTGATCAACGACCTCCAGTGTACATTTTTTTCCTCATCCAAAAGAACCACCCATACAGCCGATACTATTTTCTCGAGGAGTCACAATGATGAGGAAAGAGCTCGCCTAAACTCTAAGTGAAGGGTGTATTGCTAGAGTAAATGCTGAAGGACATTGGACCATGTGCTAGGATGGAGTTGGCATGTTGGGATTAGGGAAGGCCAGGTGGGAGAACCATCAAGACTAGTGCGTGCAGGACCCTTATTAAACACAGGCACAAAGCCTTAATTCTTTTGTGACAGATGCATTTCCTCCCCTTACCAACCAAGATATGAGATTAATGGCAGACACTTCGCGACTGTCCAGTTGTAACGACTCAGTCACAAACTAATTTGTTCAGTTAGCTTACCTTTCTATCTTTTCTATCGGTGGTACAACTTTTAGTTACAAGTTAGTTGCATAGGGATTTTTGCATGAGAATTGTCTGGTTTAAAACCTTAAGTCGGATGACTACCAGTGTTATGACCACGTCTGGGCCTTAAGGGAAAACATTTCAACGACTCGGGCATTGACAAAATAGTATCACTAAGGTCATAACTCTCGACATTTACATAGTTTGATGGATATGTTATTACGATAGGGCAATGTTTTAAACTTGCGTGCAACATGAAGAATCCTAATGAACATCGTCTATAGGTGGTTGGGTATATGTATAAGTATTAATAAGATTTACAAAAGAGATATATAAAGGTATTGTAACCTTTTGACAACCCATCATATAAAGTATGATGATTAGTTTAACATAGTACTATCCTCATGTAACAGTTAGAACGCCAATCTGCAATCAGGGTAAACTTTAAATATCTTGTTCTACAACTTTATTAAATGAAAAGTTGGAGATTAATGTACCATTAAAAAAAAAAAAAAAGGAAATTTATGTCAAATTAGAGGTATATTACAACAGTACCTTTTGGAAAGCTACTATGAAAGGAAAACAAAAGAATTTTATGAACTAAGGCTTGGACAGATGACAACAGAAGTCCTTATAAATAAATTCCTGGAACTATTAAGGTTCGTACCTTAAATCCGAGAAGATAAGGTAAAAATCCAGTGATTCTTAAGATGTTTACCGCAGTCCTACCATGACATAATTGAATTTGACAACCCCAAATCATTAAGTGAAGTGTTCAGGAAAGCATGAATGTGCTATGACCATTACAAACATCGGGCATAGTTTCCTAAAGCCTGGAAGGATAAGAAACAAGAACGGATTAATCAACAAAAGAAGGGATACCAACCAGCTCCCTATCGGAACGCAGCAAAAAACTTCGCGAGGAAACACTTTCACGCAAACCATCCAAGCACACAAGGAGGCGGTAAATTGGTAAACCTGGGAACAAAGAAATTCGGGGATAATCCTGAGGAACCATTAAAGTGTTGGGAATGTGGGGAACCTAATCTTAGGAGGAATTGCCCACGTTTAAACACGACAAACAGAACTGTTGTACATAATCTACAGGAAGCTTCAATGTTGGGTGATGTAGGCAGAAGCCTACATCAAATTAATGCAACCATTGACAACCGGCAAGCTGACCACAAGTCCTCGGTGGTAGAGATCGAAGGTAAAATTAGTAACACTCGAATTTCTATTTTAATTGAACCTAGAGCTACTTTAAGTTATATTACTCCTGATGTAGTAGAGTCAAACAAGTTTAAGAAACTGAAACACGCAAAATCATGGCTGGTACAACTAGCAACAAGAATCAAAAGAAAAGTAGTTGACTTTATTTATTACTTCAAGTTTAGCTTAGATGGTCAAAACATAAGAACAATTCTGAACATCCTACCACTAGGGTCTTATGATATGATTATCGGAATGGATTGGTTGGAAAAAAACAAAGCAGTACTAGATTGCTATGCAAAGACACTTAACTATAAATACGATCTTGGCACTACTAGAACAACCCAAGGTATACCAAAACCTGTATCAGTCAGACAAGTTCCAGCGATGAAACTCAAGAAACATATGAGAAAGGGATGTCAAGTTTATGCAATCTAAGTAACGAATCTGTTAGAAAAAGAAGATAGGCCAAAGATAGAAGACTTTGTTGTCCTACGTGAATTTAGAGACATGTTTGTGGATGAGATACCAAGATTACCTCCTAGAAGGGAAATAGACTTCTCCATAGACCTACTACCTGGTTCAGCCCCTATCTCAAAAGCACCTTACCGAATGAGCCTACTAGAATTGACAGAATTAAAAATACAGTTACAAGAATTGTTGGACAAAGAGTATATCAGACCAAGTGTGTCACCATGGGGGGCTACAATCCTCTTTGTGAAAAAGAAAGACGGTACTCTAAGACTATGTATTGACTATAGACAACTAAACAAAATGACTATTAAGAACAAATACCCCTTACCAAGGATAAATGATCTGTTCGATCAAGTAGGTGGGGCCAAGATCTTTTCAAAGTTGGATTTACAATCCAATTATCATCAAGTTAGGATAAAAGACAAGGACATAAACAAAACAGGTTTTCAAACAAGATATGGACACTACGAATTCGTAGTCATACCTTTCGAACTCACTAACCCACCAGCCATGTGTATGTGCCTGATGAATAGTATTTTCAATCAGTACTTAGACAAGTTCGTAGTAGTATTTATCGATGATATTCTGGTCTATTCTAAAATGGAGGAAGAGCATGACGAACAATTAAGAATAGTTCTGCAAACATTGAGGAAACACAAACTGTACGCCAAGTTTGATAAGTGTGAATTTTATCAAAAGGAAATACAATATCTAGGCCATATAATTTCAGTAGAAGGCATTGTCGTAGACCTTGAAAAGATAAAAGCTATTATGGAATGGCCGGTACCTAAAGATGTAGCGGATATCCGGACATTCATGGGAATCATTGGATATTACCACAGATTTATAGAAGGTTTTTCCAAGATAGCCTACCCTATCACGTCATTACAAAAGAAAGGGACCAAGTTTAACTGGTCACATAAGTGCCAAGATAGTTTTAACAAGCTGAAGGAATTATTGACAATGACACCCATCTTGAAGGTAGCAGACCCAGACAAAGACTTTACCGTCTATGTCGATGCGAGTAAAGAAGGACTAGGTGGTGTTCTAACTCAGGAAGGACACGTGATTTGTTATGAGTCCCGGAAATTAAAGGAACATGAGCAAAATTATGTCACTCGTGACTTAGAATTGGCAACGATAATACACGCCTTAAAAATGTGGCGATACTACATAAAGGGCAGAAAATTTCTACTATTAACGGATAATAGCGACGTGAAGTATCTATTTAGCCAATTGGACCTTAATGCAAGGCAAGCAATATGGCTAGCCTTCCTGAGCGAATTCGACTTCGAAGTTAGACATATCAAGGGTAAGGAAAATAAAGTAGCAGACACTTTAAGCAAAAGAATCCATGGGTTATTTAAAATAAATATCAGCAGGGCAGAATGTGATCTGGAATAGAGAATAAGGACGATAGGTATTAACGATGAAAATTACACTAAGATAATGGAAGAATTACAAAATAGTACTGCAAACTCAGAGAAACTAGATCTAAGTATCGACAAGAAGGGACTATTACGATTTAAGAACCGACTTTACATACCCGATTCAACAGAGTTAAACTTAATAATCTTGGACGAAGTGCATAAGAAACTGTATTCTTTCCATCCAGGATACCAAAAAACAATAACAACACTTAGAAAACTATTTTTTTGGCCTATTATGAAGGGCAAAATAGCAGAATTTTTGGCTAGATGCCAAGATTATTGTGACATCCCCAAAAATAAAATATTTTTTGAAATTTAAGTTTGCTAGAAAAGTATTCCGTTTTTAGTAAATTCAAATTTGGAATTTTTTTTCCATTTATGGCAATTCTGAATTTTGAGTTTGATAATTGTAATAAATTATTATGACTGTTGGGCAGAAATCTGATTTGACTCAACTAACTATATGACTATGACATTTGTATAAAAACAGAATATTTTATATTGATTGGAGGAGGACAAATGGAACAACCATGTTAAATCAGCTGACCATGACTCCATGAGTGGGGAACATGTTGGAACTACCTCTAGGCTGATTGTTACAAGTGGCAAATCAGTGATTTGGCCATTGGCAACCCCTGAAAATCAGGGATTTAGAAAGCTGCAAAAATTCCCAAGGGAGGGAAAATACCTAGGCAAATGATAAATAGCATATGAGAGGAGGCAAGACACCACCAAGTATGTTGGGGAAGGAGACTATTGATTTACTTGTTGTTATGAACATTGCTTGAGTGTGAGGCAAGGGAAAACTGCTGGAGCTGTAGGAGATTGCTGAAGAGAAGCTTTTCCAAGTTCGCCCTCATGGATTCATGGTCAGGCTAGGGGGTGAATCGGGCAAGTGGTTTGGCTGCCGTGTTCTACGGTTGGGAGGAACGTGGTTGTTCCCTTTGTCTTTCAGCATATTATTTCAGATATGTTATTTCTATCCCTTCTCTGGCTGAATGTTAAATGATTACATACTTGATAGAATGTATCTGTTAATTATGATTTAGAAATAATATTAAGGACGAAAGATCGAATGCATCCTATTGTAAACTTAGGAACATGCTAGAATGTCTCTCTACTAGTTCAGAATGGATTATCTTTGTTGCATCTCATTACTGTTATGAATACTAGTTCCCGCAAGTATACTAATCAACTCTTAAAGACGATTTGTGTTGTGGTTTGAATTACTACTATAGTAAGATAAAGCGTCGTAGTTGAAAATCCCACAAGTAAATTGTAATGCAGATTTGAGTTTACCTACATATTGAATGCAAATGGAAAACCGCATAGTGTATAGACATATATATATGTATGGACATTTCTGATATATAAAGGCATGCACAACAGTAGAGTATTTAACTAATATTTCCTCCATGTACCAGTTGAACAATCATGATTTTGTTTAGTAGATAGCCCTAATTGCAAATGTATAATATATATATATGTATATTCAAAGTACGGAAGTGACCTTGCAATTACCAAGAATTATTATAGACCACAGGTCTACAACTTTTACACATCTTTATGTCAACCGGTGTTTAATGAAAAGTTATAGGTTGAAATGTTGGAAAATTATTGGAGTGAATTGAATTAACACAGTTTAATTACCAAAACTAATCACGAGAGGCGTGAAGGCCCAAGGAAGAAGGGACATCCCAAAACTTAAACATACCCCTGAGTAAATTCCTAACTGTGTAAATAACAACACAATCACCTAGAAGTTCAAAAGGAAAGCCTTTAACACAGGTACAGTAAGTGCAAATTGAATTAATTTACCATCATGTGATCTGGAGTCAACTATAAACAAGATATACATATAGCCGGCAATAGCCGAGTATTTTTTTTCCTTTTTCAAAATCTTTTCGAGGAAGTAGCCAATATGGCGCTAGTATACTAAACCATTAAAATAACTAGTATGACATTACAAGTAGGCGAAAGGGAAACCCTGTAATTATTATAAGAATAATATTACATATCTTGTTCGAAATTGAAATAAATGAACATCACATACAATGTTTTACTTCCAACGATAGAAATTACCATCACAAGATGGGTTACCCTTATTCAATGGTACCGAAACCAGAACAGAACTACATGGTAAATAAAAGAACTGGAAAGGGACCATGCCCTTCCTGTAGAAATAAAGGAATGAGATAGTGAGGGTTACGGGCATGGAACCTGAGTACCTTTATCTCCAAGGACGGTTGCGGATATCCGAATTTTCTTACTGACGAGGACTCTGTTAAATTCGTATCAATAAAATATTAGTAACTAAATATGCCATTGAAATATTAGACCTATGTGAAAGAAGTTGAATGAAATTATCCACAGAATGGAAATACATCACTTGACAGAACCTGTACTTATCTTAGATTTTTCCATGGGCATGATCCACCTCCCAGTCGTGGTCATCCACCAACTGAAAAGGGGAGGAGTGAGCTTGATTAAACTGATGGGTACCCTCGCATCAAAACAGGTCCCCATCATTAGCTACAACATCCAGTTCAAAAGAGAAGTTATACAAGTAATTATGGCTTTCGTAAATATAACATTAGTTCCAACACCACTTATAGAGACATCAAATAGTGATTGAATTTACTCTAAGATACAGACAAGATACAAATAAAATACTAAACGAAATCTTTGTAAAGAGATTGAAGATACAGTTAACATGAATGTTAAATATAGGAATCTGTTCCTTTAAAAATTTACAAAGAAATGATTTATGTAATACGGATTGAATTAACCTATCGACAGACCACGGTAAGCCATTACAGAACCCGTAAATAATTACTAGTTATATGGTATAAATCTTTTGAACCGAGAAGTACCATTTAAACCAAGATTTGGAAAACACTTTTAGGAAAGGTCCTTTTAGGAGTTCTCTCCTTGGGATTACGGGTTGATTGGTGAGTATGGTATACAAGAAAAAGGGGCCCTTTGAGGCAGATGAGTGGAACTGCATTGGGGAAACCCTATTTAGATGCTAAACAGAGTATAACCAGCCATGACGAGAGTTTAGAGCCAATGAAACAACTAAGATTCATTTAATATGGACAAGGAAATTTTGCAATTACAGTGCAATGCCCTCACCATAATAAACTTAGGTTCTAGAATGGAATCCGGGAAAACCCCACAGAATCTCAATACCAAAAAATGATACAAGATAGTGAAAAAGAGTGGAAAACTTCATACCCTAGAGACAATCTACTTGCAAAAACACCAAGAAACAAAGGAACAAGGTATCCAGCCCCTTCAGAAAGTTCCAGAACTGATAAGGATGTGGAAATAAAACTTCTTAGCAGAGGGGAGGAACTTCCAGAACCTTCCTGGAGTCTTGGCAATAAGATAATAACCACTTACAGAGAGTATAATCATTACGCTGCTTACATTACCCATGGTGGTTGCAAGAGGAAGAAAACTTGGCCACAAATCTCGGTCTAGAGATACAGAAGTAACAAGAAACTTACCAGTAGGGTAGATAGTGACGCCACCTCCACTATGAGAAAACCCTCACTGTTGTTCTCCTCGCTAAGAAATCAGAGTCGCAGAGTTAGACTTCCAGAATCCATAATAGAATCCATTAACCTAGCTAATTTCTTCCTTGGAAAATAAGGTCTGTGGGTACGAATGACCAGGTGGTGAGATAGACTTGCCACGTCTGTATTGGATAGTAGGTCAGGTGATGGCCTTGAATGTAGTGTATACCCTACCCCCTTTAATGTCCTAGCTAGGATTAAGTGCATGTCAGACCTACCCCTCCTTTGGTATTTAATAAGCTACTGAGAAAAGAGGCGTCTGTGCAACTCATGGAAATCTTTAAACACAAATCACAGTAAATACAGTTAATACAATGCACAGTTGACACTACGCTCGGACAGGTGGAATCGAATGGGATGGGTAAGTGCATATCAGACTTAAACCCTAAATTCACAATGAATGTAGTTAATACAATGTACAGTTGATGCTACGTTTTGGACAGGTGGAGCCGAATGGGAATTACAAGCACGAGCGGATGATTATGAAATATTCGTACACTGAGTTTAACTGGAAGGCCTTACCTAACCACTATCCTGTATCCAGATATTTTTAAAGAAAACTATAGGGGTCTATTTATATTTAAACTTTTTGCAGAAGAGTATAGACTAATACTCTACTTTTACCTAAGTCCATTTGGTCGTTTTCATCGTATGATTATGTGTATGGACTAACACATGAGGCCTAGGCCATCAACCCCCAAAGTCGTTTGTATTGTAAACATATGGTAATGGATTATTTGTAGGGTCTAACGCGTAAGGATTTGGCCATAAAATCCCTAAGTCGTTTTAGTTGTTAAGACTGTGGTAATGGTTATAGCTACAAACAGATAGGAAAGTAATTATAATTACAAGACTTTAAATAAACATTGAAATGAGGAGTAAACACTTATCGTCGATCAGAAAACTTTAAGTTGAATGGTAATGACAGTTGACGACAGTAAGGACTCTTGAAAACTTTCAGACTCAAGATTTATAACATAAATCTTACTTGCTTGAATCTCGAACTATTCAAGGATATTTATACAAACACAATTTTTTTTTTTAAACAGTTTTTGAGGTATATTACATATGGTATCAGAGAAAAAAGTTACAACACTGGCTTTGAACAAGGCCACATTAATTGCTTAGTATATATTCCGATTTATGTAAAACTAATAAATCTTGTGGTTACAAACAGAAAACCCTTTCTGTTTTGTGTTGATTATGGCAGCTCAGGAAGGTGCAGAAATCAGAGTGGAAGGAAATCCATAGCAAGGACTTCCTGGAGATCCAAGACAGAACAGTGATGGAAGCTCACCCACGGAGGTGTTAGAAACAATGAGGAACCTTATTGTTGAACTGCAGATTTTCAAGGCCGACAATGAAAAATTGAAGCAAGCACAGCAGGAATAGAAAGAGATAAATGAAGTCCTGTTGCATAGTATAATAACCAAGAAAAGCCCAAAAGACAATAACCACGACGAAGAGGTCAACAAAAGGGCCTCCAAGAACTCTGGGCCAGAAACAGAAAAAGGAGACAGTTTGTCGGAAGGAACACCTTCAGTCGAAGACAAAACTAAAATAGATAGAAAAAGAAAACAAGTGGACCACCTTGAAGGAGAATTTAAAAAAAATTAAACTATCCACCTTTGATGGAGAATCCAGGACAGGAGAAGAAGCTGAGGCATGGTTGCTGGACATAAAAAAATACTTTCAAATCTACAACTACTCCAGCAATATGAAGGTTAGAATGGCCATCTACAATTTGAAAAGGAAGGCCAACATTTGGTGGCAAGACCTTAAATTGGCCAAGGGCCTGAAGGAGAAATAGTTAGAATGGTGCGACTTTAAGAAGTATTTCAAAAAACAGTACCTTTCGAAAAGCTATTATGAAAGGAAAATGAAATAATTCTACGATCTACGACTCGGACAAATGTCGATGGAGGACCTTATAAATAAATTCCTGGAGCTACCAAGGTTCGTACCATACATCTGGGAGGACAGGGTAAAAATCCTGCGATTCTTAAGTTGTTTACCGCAGTCCTACAGTGACAGAATTGAGTTCGACAATCCCAAATCCTTGAGTGAAGTATTCAGGAAAGCATGAATGTGATATGACCAGTACAAACAGTGAGTGGAGTTTACCAAAGCCTGGAAGGATAAGAAACAAGATTGAATGAACCAACAGAAGAAGGGATACCAACCAACTCTGTATCGGAATGCCGCAAAAATCTGTCCAAGAAAGGATTTTCACTCCAACCATCCGAATACGCAAGGCAGTGGAAAACCTGTAAATTTGGGAACAAAAAAAGTTTGGGGATAGCTCCCGTGAGCTAGTAAAGTGTTGGGAATGTGGAGAACCTCATCTAAGAAGGAACTGTCCACGTTTAATTTCAGCAAACAGAATCGATGTTCATAATTTGCAGGAAGCCTCGATAGTGGGAGACATGGGTAGAAGCCTACATCAGATAAATGCAGCCATAGATGGTCAACAGGATGACCACCGGTCCTTAGTGGTAGAGATCGAAGGTAAAATCAATGACACTCGAATTTCTATTTTAATTGACCCTGAAGTTATGCTAAGTTATATTACCCTTGATGTAGTAGAGTCAAATAAAATTAAGAAACTGAAGCACGCAAAATCATGGCTTGTACAACTAGCAACAAGTACTAAAAGGAAAGTAGTTGACTTTATTTTTGATTTTGAGTTCAGCTTAGATGGTCAAAATATAAGGACCAATCTAAACATCCTACCACTAGGTTCTTACGATATGATTATCGAGATGGATTGGTTAGAACAACACAAAGAAGTACTAGATTGTTATACAAAGATACTTAGCTATAAAGATGATCTTGGCACTACTAGAATAGCCCAAGGTATACCAAAACCGGTATCAGTCAGACAAGTTTTAGCAATGCAACTCAAGAAATGTATGAGGAAGGGGTGTCAATTTTATGCCATCCAAGTGACGAATCTATTAGAAAAAGAAGATAAGCCAAAGTTAGAAGACTTTGTTGTTCTACGTGAATTCAGAGACATGTTTGTGGATGAGATACTAGAATTACCTCCTAGAAGGGAAATAGACTTCTCCATAGACCTACTACTCAGTTCCGCTCCTATCTCAAAGGAACCCTACTGAATGAGTCTACCAGAACTGATAGAATTAAAAATACAATTACAAGAATTGTTGGACAAAGAGTATATCAGACCAAGTGTCTCACCATGGGGGGCACCAGTTCTCTTTGTGAAAAAGAAAGATGGTACTCTAAGATTATGTATCGATTATAGACAACTGAACAAAATGACTATTAAGAACAAATACCCCTTACCAAGGATAAATGATCTGTTCGATCAAGTAGGTGGGGCCAAGATCTTTTCAAAGATGGACTTACGATTTGGTTATCATCAAGTTAGGATAAAAGATGAGGACATAAGCAAAACATCGTTTCGGACAAGATATGGACATTACGAGTTCGTAGTCATACCTTTTGGACTCACTAACGCACCGACCACGTTTATGTGCCTGATGAATAGTATTTTCAGTCAGTACTTAGACATGTTCGTAGTAGTATTTATCGACGATATTTTGGTCTATTCAAAATGGAGGAAGAACATGTTGAACACTTAAGGATGGTTCTGAAAATGTTGAGGAAACACAAAATGTACGCCAAATTTGACAAGTGTGACTTCTATAAAAAAGAAATACAATATCTAGGACATGTAATTTCACCAGAAGGCATTTCCGTAGACCCGGAGAAGACCAAAGCCATTATGGAATGGCCAATACCTAAGGATGTAGCAGATATCCGGTCATTCATGGGAATCATTGGATATTACCGTAGGTTTATAGAAGGGTTTTGCAAGATAGCCTACCCTATCACGTCATTACAAAAGAAAGGTACCAAGTTTAACTAATCAGAGAAGTGTCAAGACAGTTTTAACAAACTGAAGGAATTATTGACAACTACACCCATATTAAAGGTAGCAGACCTAGATAAAGACCACCGTATGTGTTGATGCAAGTAAAGAAGAACTAGGTGGTGTCCTAACTCAGGAAGGACACATTAATTGTTATGAGTCCCAAAAATTAAAAGAACACGAGCGAAATTATGTCACTCGTGACTTAGAATTGGCAGCAATAATACATGCCTTAAAAATGTGGCGACTCTACATAATGGGCAGAAAATTTCTACTATTGACGGATAATAGCGGGGTGAAATATATGTTTAACCAACCAGATCTTAATGCAATACAAGCAAGATGGCTAGCCTTGTTGAGTGAATTCGACTTCAAGGTCAAACATATCAAGGGTAAGGAAAAAAAAGTAGTAGACGCTTTAAGCAAAAGAGTCCATGGGTTATTTGCGATAAATATCAGCAGGGCAGAAAGTGATCTGGAACAAAAGATAAGGACGACAGGTATTAACGACGAAAATTACACTAATTTGTTGTTAGAATTTCAAAAACGTATCGCAAACTCAGATAAACCAGATCCGAGTGTCGACAAGAAGGGACTACTACAATTTAAAAATAGACTTTACATACCAGATTCAACAGAGTTAAAATTAACAGTTTTGGACAAAGTGCATAAGAAATCGTATTCTGGCCATCCAGGTTACCAAAAAAGAATAAAAGCACTCAAAAAACTATTTTACTGGCCTAATATGAAGGGTGAAACAACAGAGTACTTGATTAGGTGCCAAGATTGTCAGCAGGTTAAAGCCGAACACCAGCATCCAGCCGACCTATTACAACCATTACCAGTACCAGAATGGAAATGGGAGACCATATCGGTGGACTTTATAACAGGTTTGCCTAAAACTCAGAAACACAATGATTCTATCATGGTTGTAATCAATAAACTCAGTAAGTCTACACACTTTATTCCTATAAAGTCTATTTTTAAAGCTATAAAGATTGTTGAAATATTCATGAAAGAAATTTTTAGACTGCATAGTATTCCTAAAATGGTGATTTTAGTTAGAGACGTAAAATTGACATCCGTTTTTTGGAAGGAATTGTTTGCAGGGCTAAATATTAATTTTAATTTCAGTACGAGTTATCATCCACAAATAGATGGACAAACTGAAAGGACAAACCAAATCATAGAGGATATGCTCTACATGTATGTTAGAACAAAATTGAACAAGTGGGAAGACTACTTGCACTTGGTAGAAAATGCATATAACAATGGCTACCAAACTCCGGCTAAGTTGATCCCTTTCGCAATACTGTACGACAGAAAGTGTATGACTCCAATTATCTGGGATAACCCGACTGAAAGACTCATGGGTGGACCAAAGATGCTCCAAGAAATGGAGAACATGGTAAGGGAGGTATAACAGAACTTGAAAGAAGCACAAGACAAACATAAGAGCTATGAATATCAGAAAAGAAGACACTTGGAATTTCAAGTGGGAGACCATGTTTATTTGAAGGTCAAAGCCCGAAAAATCTCATTGAAGTTAGGGAACTGTGCCAAGCTGGCACCCAAGTTTTGTGGGCCCTTCAAGATACTAGCTCGAATTGGACCCGTAGGATATCAACTTGCACTTCTAGCTAATCTAAGAATTCATAATGTATTTCATGTTTCTTTGTTGAAAAAGTATATCCATGACCCTATTCATATGATTGATTGAAACTTGGTGTAAGTGGAACCCGAAGGAAAGTTTCAGGTGGAACCCCTGATCATTCTGGACCGGAGAGAAATAACACTTCGGAATAGAGCCATCGCTCAGGTAAAGGTGCAATGGAATCACTTTAGTCCTGAGGAGGCCACTTGGGAGTTGGAGGGAGATTTGCAGAAATCTCATCCAATCCTATTCCAAGAAAGGAACAAACACCGAGGACAATGTTTTACTGAAGGGGGAAAGGATGTGACATCCCCAAAAATAAAATATTTTTTGAAATTTAAATTTGTTGGAAAAGGTATTCCATTTTTAGTAAATTCGAATTTGGAATTTTTTTGCCATTTATGGCAATTTCGAATTTCGAATTTGATAATTGTAATAAATTATTATGACTGTTGGGAAGAAATCTAAGTTGACTCAACTAACTATATGACTATGACATTTGTATAAAAATAGAATATTTTATATTGATTGCAGGAGGACAAATGAAACAACCATGTTAAAATCAGCTGACCATGACTCCATGAGTGGGGAATATGTTGGAACTACCTCTAGGATGATTTTTACAAGTGGAAAATTAGTGATTTGGCCATTGGCAGCCCTTGAAAATTAGGGATTTAAAAAGCTGCAAAAATTCCCAAGGGAGGGAGAAGACCTAGGCAAATGATAAGTAGCATATGAAAGGAGGCAGGACGCTGTCAAGTATGCTAGGGAAGGAGACTATTGATTTACTTGCTGTTATGAACACTGGTTGAGTGTGAGGAAAGGGGAAACTGCTGGAGTTGTAAGACACTGTTGAAGAGAAGCTTTTCCATGTTCGCACTCATGGATTCATGGTCAGGCTAGGGGGTGAATCGGGCAAGTGGTTTGGCTGCCTTGTTCTGCGGTTGGGAGGAACGTGGTTGTTCCCTTTGTCTTTCAGCGTATTATTTCATATATGTTATTTGTGTCCCTTCTCTGGATGAATGCTAAATGATTACATACTTGATAGAATGTATCTGTTAATTCTAATTTAGAAATAATATTAAGGACGAAAGATTGAATGCATCCTATTGTAAACTTAGGAACATGCAAGAATGTCTCTCTACTAGTTCAGAATGGAATATCTTTATTGCATCTCATCATTGTTATGAATACTAGTTCCTGAAAGTATACTAATCAACTCTTAAAGAAGATTTGTGTTGTGGTTTGAATTACTACTGTAGTAATATAAAGTGTCATAGTTGAAAATCCTACAAGTAAATTGTAATGCAGATTTGAGTTTACCTACATATTGAATGCAAATGAAAAACTGCATAGTGTATAGACATATATATATGTATGGACATTTCTGATATATAAAGGCACACAGAATAGTAGAGTAATTAACAAATATTTCCTCCATGTACTAGCTAAACTGTGACATCCCCCAAAAATAAATATTTTATTTTTGTGTGCTGGAAATTTATTTTCGTTTTTGGAAAATTTGAATCTGGAAAATTTTTTCCGTTTATGGCAATTCTGAGTTTCGAATTTAATAATTGTATTTAATTATTGTGATTGTTGGGAAGAGACCTGTTTGGACTCAACTAACTATTTGACTATGACACTTGTATCACAACATAATATTTATATTAACTGTAGGAGGACAAACGGAACAACCATGTTAAAAATCAGTTGACCATGACTCCATGAGTGGGGAACAAGTTGGAACTACCTTTGGGTTGATGATTACAAGTGACAAATCAAATATTTGGCCACTGGAAGCCCCTGAAAATTAGGGATTAAGAAAGCTATGGAAATCCTCAAAGGAGGGAAAAGACCCGGGCAAAAAAAAAAAGGATAAATAGCATATGCAAGGAGACAGGACACTGCCAAGTATGTTGGGAAAGGATTTCTGAGCTCTCTTGCTGTTATGAACACTGTGATTTAAGTGTGAGGCAAGAGGAGCTTGCTGAAAATAGAATCACCTTATTGTTATAAGCATTGTTAAGTAAGTGTGATGCAAGAGGATAACTGTTGGAATTGAAGGACATTGCTGAGGAGGAGTTTCCAAGTTCACCCTCATGGATTCATGGTCATGCTAGGGGGTGAATAGGGCAAGTGACTTTGGCTGCCCTGTTCTATGGTTGGGAGGAACACGGTTGTTCCTTTTGTCTTCTCGCAGATTGGAATTTAGATATGTTAATTTCTCCCTCTCTACTATTAATGACTATGTCTTTTGATGTTATGTATCTATTGAATCTGAACTGGAGTAAGTTACATTCTTTGTTTGTATGATTGTTTTTTCATCTGGTGTATTGTATCTAATTAAATCGGATCTGTAATGATTTCTTCCCACTTTGTATTCGAATGTTTTATCCGATGTTATGTATCTAACAATATGCTCTAACAATATGCAAACAATATTCTAGATGTGTATAGAATGACAAAATTCGGGAGTTAAAGAATTTTGGAAACCCCTATTTGTTTTTTTCGGATGGTAAAACAATCCTGAGAATCGATGCCTTTCGGAAGATTTTTGCTTTCCTTGTTTCTTTTTGTTTGAGAATGGGCTACCCCTTTCCTTAGTCGAGGTCTATGACGAATTTAGAGATTTCCCTTACAAAAAGCGTTTATCCTTTTGTACCCTTCTGTGCGTGTAAAATTCCTAAGCCTTTATGCTTTCGGAATTCTATGAGGTAAATGGATATTGAATCCTTCTACACCTACTATGTCACAGAACGAAAATAAGAATACTAGTACAAGGCAAAAAAATGTTAGAATTATGAAAACAATGTGAATTTCGGCATTCGAGACTTGCTGGTTAATTTTTTTGCGAAGTTCCCTTGTTTTTCCAAACCCCAAAACCCCGAATCCTGAAATCCTGAAGTGTTGGTCCCACACCCTTTCACCTTTTGAAATTCGGGAATTGTTGTGCACTGTTGTTTGGCATTTGAAACCCCGAATCCCGAAATCCTGAACTGTTGGTCCCACATCCCTTCACCTTTTCGGAATTCAGGAGTGGTGGTGTGTTGTTGTTTGGTTTTTGAAACCCCGAAATCCCAAACCCCAAAATCCCAACATGTTAGTTCCTTTCTTTTTTGCAATTCGGGAATTGTTGTATGTTGGATGTTTGGCTATGAAAACCGTGAAACCCCGAACCCCGAAATCCCGAAATGCGGGTCTCACCTTTCCCTTTTCGCATTTTTAGAAGTTTGTTTATATTGATGTTGAACACCGGAACTCGTGAAGTTCCAAACCCCGAAATCCCGAAATGCGGGTCTCACCTTTCCTCTTTGCTTTTCAGAAGTTTGTTTATGTTGTTTTTTGGGGCACTTGAACTCACAAAGTTTCGAACCCCGAAACCCTGAAGCGCTAATCCGACCTTCTCTCTTTTCACATTTCATAGGTTTATTACATGAGATGTTGGGGCACTTGAACTCGCGAAGTCCCGAACCCCAAAACTCCGAAGTGTTGATCCCACTTACCTTTTTCGCGATTTTGGGAGTTGTGGTGTGTGGATGTTCGACTTTGTACTCGCGAAATCCCGAACCCCAAAATCCCGATACGTTGGTCACCTTTCGCAATTTTGGAGGTTTGTATATGTTGTTGTTTGGGTACTTGAACTCACGAAGTCCCGAACCACGAAACCCCGATGGGCGAGTCCCACTTTCCTTTTTCACCTTTCAGAGGTTGTGGTGTGTTAATGTTTGACACTTCCAAACGTGAAATCCCGAACCCCAAAACCCCGAAGTACCGGGTCCATAGTCTTTCCGCATTTTCGTATTTTTGGCAAACGGCATGGCCCCTTTGTTTCGTTTTGTGTTCGGCATTTACAATCGCCGAAACCCGATTGACCTCTGTTATGTTTCACAAACTGTAAGAACCTAGAAGAAAACTTATTGTTATGGGAACAACTCTAATAACGTAATGAATGGACTGGTAAAAGAACATTGGAGAGTCTTCATCTCAGATAGAGGTATGGAAGTAACAAACTGTATTACAAGTCGATTGTATTGCAAACATAGGGTAATATTTTTATGTAGGGTTTTGGTCATAAAAACCCCAAAGTTTCTTGTATTGTTAAGACTGTGGTAGTGTTATAGGTACTAGCGGATAAGAGAGTAATTATAATTTTCAGGATCTTAATTAAACATTGAAGTGATGAGTAAATACTCATTATATCGTCGATTAGAAAACTTAAGTTGAATGGTAAGGACAGTCGATGACAGTAAGGACTCTAACAAACCTTCAGACTCAAGCCTTCTAACAGAAAGCTTACTTGCTTGAGATCTCGAAACTTTTCAAGGATAAATGCACATATATATATATATATATATATTATGGTGATTTGTGAGGTACATTGCATAGCCCTAATCACAAATGTCTAAGATATATATGTATATTCAAAGTACGGAAGTGACCTTGCGATTACCASGAATTATTATAGACCACCTACAACATTTACACATCTTTATATCAACCGGTGTTTAATGAAAAGTTATAGGTTGAAATGTTGGAAAATTATTGGAGTGAATCGAATTAACACAGTTTAATTACCAGAACTAATCACGAGAGTCACGAAGGCCCAAGGAAGAAGGGACATCCCGAAACTTAAACATACCCCTAAGTAAATTCCTAACTGTGTAAATAACAACACAATCACCTAGAAGTTCAAAAGGAAAGCCTTTAACACGGGTACAATAAGTGCAAATTGAATTCATTTACCATCATGTAATTTGGAGTCAACTATAAACAAGGTATACATATAGCCGACAATAGCCAAGTAATTTTTTTCCTTTTTCAAAATCCTTTCGAGGAAGTAGCCGATATGGCGCTATTATAGTAAACCATTAAAATAACCAGTATGCCATTACAAGTAGGCAGAAGGGAAACCTTGTAATTCTTTTAAGAATAATATTACATATCTTGTTCAGAATTGAAATAAATGAACATCCCATACGGTGTTTTACTTCCAACGATAAAAATTACCATCACAAGATGGGTTACCCTTATTCAACGGTACCGAAACCGAAACAGAACTACACGGTAAATAAAGGGACTGGAAAGGGACCACGCCCTTCCTGTAGAAATAAAGGAATGAGATAGTGAGGGTTATGGGCATGGAACCCGAGTACCTTTATCTCCAAGGACGGTCGCGTATATCCGAAGATGCTTACCGACGAGGAATCTGCAAAATTCGTATCAATAAAATATTAGTAACTAAATATGCCATTGAAATATTAGACCTATACGAAAGAAGTTGAATGAAATTATCCACAAAATGGAAATACATCACTTGACAAAACTTGTACTTATCTTCGATTTTTCCATGGGCATTATTCACCTCCCAGCCGTGGTTGTCCACCAACCTAAAAGGGGAGGAGTGAGCTTGATTAAATTGATGGGTACCCTTGCATCAAAACAGGGCCCCATCATTAGTTACAACATCTAGTTCAAGAGAGAAGTTATACAAGAAATTATGGCTTTCGTAAATATAAGAGTAGTTCCAACACCGCTTCCAGAGACATCAAATAGTGATTGAATATACTCTAAGATACAGACAAGATACAGATAAAATAATAAACGAAATCTTCGTAAAGAGATCGAAGATATATTTAACATGAATGTTAAATATAGGAATCAATTCCTTTAAAAATTTACAAAGAAAGGATTTAAGTAATACAGATTGAATTAACCTATCGACAGACCATGGGTAAGCCATTACAGAACCCGTAAATAATTACCAGTTATATGGTATAAAGCTTTCAAACCTAGAAGTACCATTTAAACCAAGATTTGTGTGACATCCCCAAAAATAAAATATTTTTTATTTTTGAAATAGGCTGGAAATTTATTTTTGTTTTTGGCAAATTTGAATCTGGATTTTTTTTTTCCATTTATGGAAATTTCAAATTTCGAATTTAATAATTGTATTTAATTATTGTGACTATTGGGCAGAGATCTGTTTGGACTCAACTAACCATTTGACTATGACACTTGTATCACAACAGAATATTTATATTGATTGCAGGAGGACAAATGGAACAGCCATGTTAAAATCAGCTGACCATGACTCCATGAGTAAATAACATGTTGGAATTGCCTCTAGGATGATTATGAGAAGTGAAAAATCAGATATTTGGAAATTGGTAGCCCCTGAAATTCAGGGATTAAGAAAGCTGCGAAAATCCCCAAAGGAGGGAAGAAGACCTGGGCAAAAAAAATGGATAAATAGCATATGTGAGGAGGCAGGACGTTGCCAAGTATTCTGGGAAAGGATTCCCGACCTCTCTTGTTGTTATGAACACTGCAGATTGAGTGAGAGGCAAGAGGAGTCTACTGAAATAGAATTGTCTTGTTGTTATGAACACTATTGAGTAAGTGTGAGGCAAGAGGAGAACTGTTGGAATTGAAGGACATTGCTGAGGAGGAGTTTCCAAGTCTGCCCTCATGGATTCATGGTTAGGCTAGGGGGTGAATCGGGCAAGTAGATTTGGCTGCCCTGTTCTACGGTTGGGAGGAACGTGGATGTTCCATTTGTCTTCCTGCGGATAGGATTCAGATATGTTAATTTTCCCCTCTCTATTATGAATGGCTATGTTTTTGGATGTTATGTATCTATTGAATCTGAACTGGAATAAGTTACATTCTCTGTCTGTATGAACTTTTTGCATCTGGTGTATTATATCTAATTAAATCGGATCTGTAACGATTTCTTCCCACTTTCTGTTCGAATGTTTTTATCCGATGCTTTGTATCTAACAATATGCTCTAACAATATACAAACAATATATTAGATGTGTATAGAATGACAAAAGTCGGGAGTTAAAGAATTTTGGAAACCCCTTTTGTTTTTTTTTCGGATGCTAAAACAATCTTGAGAATTGACGCCTTTCGGAGGTTTTTGCTTTCCTTGTTTCTTTTCAAAATGGGATATCCTTTCCTTAGTCAAGGTCTATGATGAATTTAGAGATTTTCCCTTACAAAAAACCTTTATCCTTTTGTATCCTTCTGTGCAGTTAAAATTATTAAGTCTTTATGCTTTCAGAATTCGGGGATTGTTGTGTGTTGTGGTTTGACATTTGAAACCCTGAAACCCCGAAATCCCAAAGTGTTGGCTCCATACCCTTTCACCTTCAGAATTCGGGAATTTTTGTGTGTTGTGGTTTGACATTTGAAACCCTGAAATCTTGAAATCCCAAATGTTAGTTCCACGTTCTTTTCTCTTTGCAATTCCAGGTTTTGTTTGTGGTTGATGTGTTGGCTTTTGAAGTCACGGGATTTCGAACCCCAAAATCCTGAAATAATAGTTCCACGTTCTTTTCTTTTTGCAATTTCGGGAATTGTTGTGTTCTGTTGTTTGACATTGGAAACCCCGAAATCCCGAAATGTTAGTGCCTTTCTTTTTCGCAATTAGAAATTGTGGTATGTTGGATGTTTGGCTATGAAAACCGTGAAACCCTAAACCCCAAAATCCCAAAATGCAGGTCTCACCTTTTCCTTTCTTGCATTTCGGAAATTTGTGTATGTCAAGGTTTGGACACCGGAACTCACGAAGTTTCGAATCCCGAAATCCTGAAGTGCGGGACCCACCTTGCTTTTTTTTTCGCATTTCAGAGGTTTGTATATGTGGTTGTTTGGGCACTTGCACTCGCGAAATCCTGAACTCCGAATTCCCAAAGTACTAATCACCTTTCGTATTTTAGGGAGTTGTTGTGTGTAGATGATTGACTTTTGTGTTCACGAAAACCTGAACCCCGAAACCCTGAAGTACTCGGCATCTTGTCGCAATTTCGGGAAATGTTGTGTCTTGATGTCTAGCTCTTGTACTCGCGAAATCTCGAATCTTGAAACCCCAAAATGCTGGCCAACAGTCATTCCATATTTCGGATTTTGGCAAACAATAGGGTCCTTTGTTTTGTTCGGCACTTGTGATCACCGAAACTCGATTGACCTCTGTTTCTTCACAAAGCCGTAGGAACTTAGAAGAAACTTATTGCTATGGGAACAACTCTATTAATGTAATGAATGGACTGGTAAAAGAACGTTGGAGAATATTCATCCCGGATAAAGGTATGGGAGTAACAGACCGTATTATTGTATTGCAAACATAGGGTAATACTTTTATGTAGGGTTTTGGTCATAAAAACCCTAAAGTTGATGGTATTGTTAAGACTGTGGTGGGGTTATAGGTACTAGCAAATAAGAGAGTAATCATAAATTTCAAGATCTTAATTAAACATTGAAGTGATGAGTAAATACTCATTATATCGTTGATTAGAAAACTTAAATTGAATGGTAAGGATAGTCGATGACAGTAAGGACTCTAACAAACCTTCAGTCTCAAGTCTTCTAACAGAAATCCTGCTTGCTCGAGATCTTGAAATTTTTCAAGGATAAATGTACAAATAAATTTTTTTTTATGGTGATTTTTGAGGTACATTACATATGGTATCAGATAAAAAGTTACAACACTGGGCCTGAACAGGGCCACATTAATTACTTAGTATATATTTTGATTTATGAAAAACTAATAAATCTTGTGGATTACAAACATAAAGATTTTTTGTTTTGTGTGGAATAATGGCATCTCAAGAAGGTGCAGAAATCAGGGTGGAAGAGAATCCACAACAAGGACCTCTTGGAGATCCAAGATAGAATAGTGATGGAAACTCACCCATGGAGGTTTTGGAAACAATGAGGAACCTTATTGTTGAACTACAAGTTTTCAAGGCTGACAATGAAAAATTGAAAAAGGCATAGCAGGAACAACAAGAGATAAATGAAGTCTTGTTGTGTAGTATAGTAACCGAGAAAATCCCAAAAGATGATAACCCTGAGGAAGAGGTCAGCAAAAGGGCCTCCAAGAATTTTGGTGCAAAAACAAAAAAAAGAGATAGTTTGTTTGAAGGGACACCTTCAACGGAAGACAAAACCATACCAGACAAAAAAAGGAAACAATCCGACCACCTTGAAGGAGAATTTAAAAAGATTAAACCAACTACTTTTGATGGGGAATCCAGGACAGGAGAAGAAGCTGAGGCATGGTTGTTGGACATCAAAAAAATACTTCCAAATCTACAACTATTCCAGTAACATGAAGGTCAGAATGGCCATCTACAATCTGAAGGGGAAGGCTAGCATTTGGTGGCGGGACCTAAAATTGGCCAAAGGCCTAAAGGAGAAACAGTTGGAATGGTTCGATTTCAAGAAGTATTTTAAGAAACAATACCTTTCTGAAAGTTATTATGAAAGGAAGACGAAAGAATTTTATGAATTGCGACTCGGACAAATGACAATGGATGACCTTATAAATAAATTTTTGGAACTACTAAGGTTTGTACCATACATCCGGGAGTATAAGGTAAAAATCTAACGATTCTTAAGCTATTTACCATAGTCCTACAGGGACAGAATTGAGTTTGACAACCCCAAATAATTGAGTGAGGCATTCAGGAAGGCACGAATGTGTTATGACCAGTATAAACAGGGGGTAGAGTTTCCCAAGACCTGGAAGGATAAGAAGCAAGATGGAATGCACCAGTGGAAGAAGGGATACCAGCCAGCTCCATATCAGAATGCAACAAAAAGTTTCCCAAGGAAGGATTTTCACTCCAATCATCTGAATACGCAAGCTAACAGTAAACCGGTAAACCTGGGAACGAATAAGTTTGGGGACAACCCCCGTGAACCATTAAAGTGTTGGGAGTGTGGAGAGCCTCATCTAAGGAGGAACTGTCCATGATTAATTGCAGCAAACAACACTACTGTCCACAATTTGTAGGAACGCTCGACAATGGGTGACATAGGCAGAACTCTGCATCAGATAAATGCAGCCATAGATGGTCGACAAGCTGACCACCAGTCCTCGGTGGTAGTAGTCGAAGGTAAAATACATGATACTCGAGTTTCTGTTTTAATTGACCCTGGAGCTACATTAAGTTATATTACTCCTGATGTAGTAGAGTTGAATAAACTTAAGAAACAAAAGCATGAAAAATCTTGGCTTGTACAACTAGAAACAGGTGCTAAAAGAAAAGTAGTTAACTTTATTTCTGATCTCGAGTTTAGCTTAGATGGTCAAAAGATAAAGACCAATATGAACATCCTACCACTAGGGTCTTATGATATGATTATTGGGATGGATTGGTGGAACAACACAAAACAATACTAGATTGTTATACAAAGATACTTAGCTACAAAGATAATTTTGACACTGCTAGAACAACCCAAGGCATAGCAAAACCTGTGTCAGTCAGACAAGTTTCAGCGATGCAATTCAAGAAATGTATTATAAAGGGATGTCAAGTCTATGCCATCCAAGTGAATAAACTATTAGTAAAAGGAGATAAGCCCAAGTTAGAAGACTTTGATGTCCTATGTGAATTCAGAGACATGTTTGTTGATGAGATACCAGAATTACCTCCTAGGAGAGAAATAGATTTCTCCATAGACTTACTACTCGGATCGACCCCCATCTCAAGAGCACCCTACCGAATGAGTCTACCAGAACTAACAGAATTAAAAATACAATTACAAGAGCTGTTGGACAAAGAGTATATCAGACCAAGTGTCTCGCCATGGGGAGCAACAATCCTCTTTCTGAAAAAGAAAGACGACACTCTAAGACTATGTATCAATTACAGACAACTAAACAAAGTGACCATTACGAACAAATACCCCTTACCACGGATAAATGATATGTTCGATAAAGTTGGTGGGGCCAAGATCTTCTCAAAATTGGATTTACGATTTGGTTATCATCAAGTTAGGATAAAGGACTAGGACATAAAGAAAACAACTTTTCGAACAAGATACGAACACTACGAGTTTGTATTCATACCTTTCAGACTCACTAATGCACCAACCACATTTATGTGCTTAATGAACAACATTTTCAACCAGTACTTAGACAAGTTTGTAGTAGTATTTATCAACGATATTCTGGTCTATTCTAAAATAGAGGAGGAACATGATGAACACTTACGAATAGTTCTGCAAACACTAAGGAAACAAAAATTGTACGCAAAATTTGACAAATGTGATTTTTATCAAAAAGAAATACAATATTTAGGACATGTCATTTCCTCGAAAGGTATTGTCGTAGACTCGGAAAAGATAAAATCCATTATGGAATGGCCAGTGCCTAAGGATGTGGCATATATCCGGTCATTCATGGGAATCACTGGATATTATCACAGATTTATAGAAGGGTTCTCCAAGATAGCCTACCTTATCACATCATTACAAAAGAAAGGGACCAAGTTTAATTAGTCGCAAAAGTGTCAAGACAGTTTTAACAAGCTAAAAGAATTATTGACATCAGTGCCCATTTTAAAGGTAGCAGACCCAGATAAATACTTCATAGTATGCGTTGATGCAATTAAAGAGGGACTAGGTGGTGTTCTAACTCAGGAAGGGAACATGACTTTTTATGAATCCCAGAAATTAAAGGAACATGAGCGAAATTATGTCACTCATGACTTAGAATTGGCAACAGTAATACATGCCTTAAAAATGTGGTGACACTATATAATGGGCAGAAAATTCTTACTATTGACGGATCATAGCAGAGTGAAATATCTATTTAACCAACCAGACCTTAATGCAAGACAAGCAAGGTGGTTACCCTTCTTGAGTGAATTCGACTTCGAGGTCAGACATATCAAGGGTAAGGAAAATAAAGTAGCATATGCTTTAAGTCGCAGAATCCATGGGTTATTTGAGATAAACATCAGCAGGGCAGAAAGTGATCTGGAACAAAGAATAAGGATGACTGGCATCAACGATGGAAATTACTCTAAGATACTGGTGAAATTTAAAAATAGTATCAAAAAATCAGATAAACCAGATATAAGTATCGACAAATGGGGACTATTAAGATTTAAAAATAGACTTTACATACCAGATTCAACAGAGCTAAAATTAACTATTTTAGACGAAGTGCATAAGAAACCATATTCTGGCCATCCAGGTTACCAGAAAACAATAACAACACTCATAAAACTATTTTACTGGCCTAATATGAAGGGAGAAACAATAGAGTATTTGGCTAGGTGCCAAGATTTTCAGCAGGTTAAGGCCGAACACCAGCATCCAACCGACCTATTACAACCATTACCAGTACCAGAATGGAAATGGGAGACCATATCGCTAGACTTTATAACATGTTTGCCTAAAACTCAGAAATAGAATGATTCAATAATGGTTGTAATCGATAAACTCAGTAAGTATGCACACTTTATTCCTATAAAGTCTACTTTTAATGCTATTAACATTGCTGAAATATTCATGAAAGAAATTTTTAGACTACATAGTATTCCTAAAATGGTGATTTCAGATAGAGACGTAAAATTTGCATCCGCTTTTTGGAAGGAATTGTTTGCAGGGCTAAATACTAATTTGAATTTCAGTACGAGTTATCATCCAAAATTAGATGGACAAACCGAAAGGACAAATCAAATCATAGAGGATATGCTCCACATGTAGGTAAGAACAAAACCGAACAAGTGGGAACACTACCTACACTTGGTAGAATTTGCATATAACAATGGGTACCAAACTTCAGCTAAGTTGAGCCCCTTCGAAATATTGTATGGCATAAAGTGTACAACTCCAATTAGCTGGGATAGCCTGGCTGACAGACTCATGGTTGGACCAGAGATGCTCCAAGAAATGGAGAACATGGTAAAGGAAGTACAACCGAACTTGAAAGAAGCACATGACAGACAAAAGAGTTATGTGGATCAGAAAAGACGACACTTGGAATTTCAAGTAGGAGACCATGTTTATTTGAAGGTTAAAGCCCGAAAAATCTTGCTGAAGTTGGGGAACTGTGCCAAGCTGGCACCCAAGTTTTGTGGGCCTTTTGAGATACTGGCTCGAATTGGACCCGTAGAATATCAGCTTGCACTTCCATCTAATCTAAGAATTCATAATGTATTTCATGTTTCTTTGTTGAAAAAGTATATTCATGACCCTACTCATATGATTGACTGGAACTTGGTGCAGGTGGAACCCGAAGGCGAGTTCCAGGTGGAACCCCTGCGCATTCTGGACCAGAGATAAATAGCACTTCGAAACAGAGTCGTCGCTCAGGTAAAAGTGCAATGGAAGTACTTTAGTCCTGAGGAGGCCACTTGGGAATTGGAGGGAGATTTGTGGAAATCTCATCTAGTCCTATTCCAGGAAAGGAATGAACACTAAGGACAATGTTTTTACTGAAGGGGGAAAGGATGTGACATCCCCAAAAATAAAATATTTTTTATTTTTGAAATAGGTTGGAAATTTATTTCCATTTTTGGAAAATTCGAATCTGGAATTTTTTTGCCATTTATGGAAATTTTGAATTTTGAATTTAATAATTGTATTTAATTATTGTGACTATTGGGCAAAGATATGTTTGGACTCAACTAACCATTTGACTATGACAATTGTATCACAACATAATATTTATATTAATTGCAGGACGACGAATGGAACAACCATGTTAAAATCAGATGACCATGACTCCATGAGTGGGGAACATGTTGGAACTGCCTCTAGGCTGATTATGAGAAGTGACAAATCAGAGATTTGGCCACTGGAAGCCCTTGAAAATCAGAGATTAAGAAAGCTGCGAAAATCCCCAAAGGAGGGAAGAAGACCTGGGCAAAAAAAATGGATAAATAACATATGCGAGGAGGGAGGACGCTGCCAAGTATGATGGGAAAGGATTCTCGAGCTCTCTTGCTATTATGAACACTGCAGATTGAGTGTGAGGCAAGAGGAGTCTGCTAAAACAGAATTGTCTTGCTGTTATGAACATTGTTGAGTAAGTGTGAGGCAAGAGGAGAACTGTTGGAATTGAAGGACATTGCTGAGGAGGAGTTTCCAAGTTCACCCTCATGGATTCATGGTCAGGCCAGGGGGTGAATCAGGAAAGTAGATTTGGCTGCCCTATTCTACGAATGGGAGGAACGTGGTTTTTCCCTTTGTCTTCTCGTGGATAGGATTTAGATATGTTAATTTTCCCCTCACTATTATGAATGGCTATGTCTTTTGATGTTATGTATCTATTGAATCTGAACTGGAATAAGTTACATTCTTTGTCTGTATGACCTTTTGCATCTGGTTTATTGTATCTGATTAAATTGGATCTATAATGATTTTTTCCCACTTTATGTTCAAATGTTTTTTTTTTATGCTTTGTGTCTAACAATATGCTCTAACAATATACAAAGAATATATTAGATTTGTATAGAATGACAAAAGTTGGGAGTTAAAGAATTTTGGCAACGCCTTTTGTTTTCTTTTCGGATGCTAAAACAATCTTGAGAATCTACGCCTTTCGGAGGTTTTTTCTTTCCTTGTTTCTTTTCAGAATGGGCTACCCTTTCCTTAGTCAAGGTCTATGACGAATTTAGATATTTTCCCTTACAGAAAGCCGTTATCCTTTTGTATCCTTCTGTGCGGTTAAAATTCTTAAGTCTTTATTCTTTTGAAATTCGGGAATTCTTGTGTGTTGTGGTTTGACATTTGAAACCCCGAAACCTGAAATCCTGAAGTGTTGTTTCACACCCTTTCACCTTTGGAATTCAAGAATTGTTGTGTGCTATGGTTTGACGTTTGAAACCCCGAAACCCCGAAATCCTGAAATCCTAAATGTTAGTTCCACGTTCTTTTCTCTTCGCAATTTCGGGATTTGTTTGTGGTTGATGTGTTGGCTTTTGAAGTCACGGGATTTTGAGCCCCAAAATCCCTAAATAATAGTTCCACGTTCTTTTCTTTTCGCAATTTCGGGAATTGTTGTGTTCTGTTGTTTGACATTGGAAACCCCTAAATCCTGAAATGTTAGTGCCTTTCTTTTTCACAATTAGGAATTGTGGTATGTTGGATGTTTGTCTATGAAAACCGTGAAACCCCGAACCCCAAAATCCCAAAATCCCAAAATGCGGGTCTCAGCTTTTCCTTTCTCACATTTCAGAAATTTGTGTATGTCAAGGTTTGGACACTAGAACTCACAAAGTTCTGAATACCGAAATCCCGAAGTGCGGGACCCACCTTCCTTTTTTTCCACATTTCAGAGGTTTGTATATGTGGTTGTTTGGGCACTTGCACTCGCGAAATCCGGAACTCAGAATTCCCGAAATACTAATCACCTTTCGTATTTTAGAGAGTTGTTGTGTGTAGATGATTGACTTTTGTGTTCACAAAAACCCGAACGCTGAAACCCCGAAGTACTCGACATCTTGTCGCAATTTTGGGAAATGTTGTGTGTTGATGTTTGACTCTTGTACTCGTGAAACCCCGAATCCTGAAACCCTGAAATGTTGGCCCACAGTCGTTCCATATTTCAGATTTCGGCAAACAACAGGGTCCTTTGTTTTGTTCAACACTTGTGATCACCAAAACCTAATTTCCCTCTGTTTCTTCACAAAGCTGTAGGAACTTAGAAGAAACATATTGCTATGGGAACAACTCTATTAATGTAATGAATGGATTGGTAAAAGAACGTTCGAGAATCTTCATCCCAGATAGAGGTATGGGAGTAACAGACTGTATTATTGTATTGCAGACATAGGGTAATATTTTTATGTAGGGTTTTGGTCATAAAATCCCCAAAGTTGCTGGTATTGTTAAGACTATGGTCGGGTTGTAAGTACTAGCAGATAAGAGAGTAATTATAAATTTCAGTATTTTAATTAAACATTGAAGTGATGAGTAAATACTCATTATATCGTTGATTAAAAAACTTAAGTTGAATGGTAAGGACAGTCGATGACAGTAAGGACTCTAACAAACCTTCAGTCTCAAGTCTTCTAATAGAAAGCCTGCTTGCTCGAGATCTCGAAACTTTTCAAGGATAAATGTACAAATAATTTTTATTTTTTTTATGGTGATTTTTGAGGTACATTACAATTTGGAAAACACTTTTAGGAAAGGTCCTTTTAGGAGCTCTCTCCTTGGGATTACGGGTTGAATGGTGAGGATGGTATACAAGCGAAAGGGGCCCTTTGAGGTAGATGAGTGGAACTGGGTTGGGGAAACCCTAATCATATGTTAAACAGAGTATAACCAGCCACGATGGGAGTTTAGATCCAACAAAACAACTAAGATTCATTTAATATGGACAAGGAAATTTTGCAATTCAAGTGCAATGCCCTCACCGTAATAAACGTAGGTTATGAAATGGAATTTGGGAAAACCCTGCAGAAGCTCAATACCAAACAATGATACAGGATAGTGAAACAGAGCGGAAAACTTCATGCCCTAGAGACAATCTACTTGCGAAAACACCAAGAAACAAAGGAACGAGGTATCGAGTCCCTTCGAAAAGTTCTAGAACTGATAAGGACGCAGAAATAAAACGTCTTAACCTAGGGGAGGAACTTCCAAAACCTTCCTGGAGTCTTGGAAATAAGATAATAACCACTTAGAGAGAGTATAATCATTACAGAGCGTAGATTACCCATGGTGGTTGCAAGAGGAAGAGAACTTGGCCACAAATTACCAGTAGGGTAGATAGCGACGTCACCTCCACTATGAGCAAAACCTCACTATTGTTCTCCTCGCCAAGAAATTAGAGTCGCGGAGTTAGACTTCTGGAGGACCTCCCCACAACAGAAACCATTAACCTAGCTAGTTCCTTCCTCAGAGAATAAGGTCTACGAGTACGAATGACTAGGTGGTGAGATAGACTTGTCATGTCCATATTTTATAGTAGGTCAGGTGATGGCCTCGATTGTAGCGTATACCCTACCCCCTTTAATGTCCTGGATAGGATTAAGTGCATGTCGTACCTACCCCTCCTTTGGTATTTAATAAGATATTGAGCAAAGAGGCGTCTGTGCAACTCATGGAAATCTTTAAACACAAATCACAGTAAATGCAATTAATACAATGCACGGTTGACACTACGCTCGGACAGGTGGAACCGAATGGGATGGGTAAGTACATATCAGACTTAAACCCTAAATTCACATTGAATGCAGTTAATACAATGTACAGTTGATGCTACGTTTTGGACAGGTGGAGCCGAATGGGATCTACTAGCATGGGCAGAGGATTATGAAATATTCGTACTCTGAGTTTAACCGGAAGGCCTTACCTAACCACTATCCTGTATCCGGATATTTTTAAAGAAAACTATAGGGGTCTGTTTATATTTAAACTTTTCGCAGAAGAGTATAGACTAATACTCTACTTTTACCTAAGTCTGTTTGGTCGTTTTCATCGTATGATTATGTGTATGCACTAACGCATGAGGCCTAGGCCATCAACCCCCAAAGTCGTTTGTATTGTAAACATATGGTAATGGATTATTTGTAGGGTCTAACGCGTAAGGATTTGGCCATAAAATCCCAAAGTTGTTTGAGTTGTTAAGACTGTGGTAATGGTTATAGGTACAAACAGATAGGAAAGTCATTATAATTACAGGACTTTAAATAAACATTGAAATGAGGAGTAAACACTTATCGTCGATCAGAAAACTTTAAGTTGAATGGTAGTGATAGTCAACGACAGTAAGGAATCTTGCAAACTTTCAGACTCAATCTTTATAACATAAAGCTTACTTGCTTGAATATCGAACTATTCAAAGATATTTATACAAAAAATAAATAAAAAATTAGACAATTTTTGAGGTATATTACAATTATCAGAAGGTTAAGGCCGAACACCAACATCCAACCGGCCTATTACAACCTTTACCAGTACCAGACTGGAAATGGGAGACCATATCGGTGGACTTTATAACAGGTTTGCCAAAAACTCAGAAACAGAATGACTCTATTATGGTTGTAATCGATAAACTCAGTAAGTCCACACACTTTATTCCTATAAAGTCTACTTGTAAAGCTATAAACATTGCTGAAATATTTATGAAAGAAATTTTCAAACTGCATGGTATTCCTAAAATGGTGATTTCAGATAGAGACGTAAAATTCACATCCACCTTTTGGAAGGAATTGTTTGCAGGGCTAGATACTAATTTGAATTTTAGTACAAGTTATCACCCACAAATGGATGGACAAAGTGAAAGAACAAATCAAATTGTAGAGGATATGCTCCGCATGTATGTAAGAACAAAACCAAACAAGTGGGAAGACTATCTACAGTTAGTATAGTATAATTTTCATATAATAATGAGTACCAAACATCGGCTAAGTTAAGCCCTTTCGAGGTACTATATGATAGAAAGTGTACGACTCCAATTAGCTGGGATAAACCAGTTGATAGACTCATGGTTGGACCAGAGATGCTCCAAGAAATGGAGAGCATGGTAAGGAAAGTACAACATAACTTAAAAGAAGCACAAGATAGACATAAGATCTATGAAGATAAGAAAAGAAGACACTTGGAATTCCAAGTGGGAGACCATGTTTATTTGAAGGTCAAAGCCCGAAAAAGTTCGTTGAAGTTAGAAAATTGTGCCAAGCTAGAACCTAGGTTTTGTGGGCCCTTCGAGATACTAACTCGAATTGGACCCGTAGCATACCAACTTGCACATCCAGCTAATTTAAGAATTCATAATGTATTTCATGTCTCTTTGTTGAAAAAGTATTTTCATGACCCTACTCATATGATTGATTGGAACTTGGTGCAGGTGGAACCCGAAGGCGAGTTCCAGGTGGAACCCCTGTGCATTTTGGACCGGAGATAAATAACACTTAGGAACAGATCCGTCGCTCAGGTAAAGGTGCAATGGAAGCACTTTAATCCTAAGGCCACTTGGGAGTTGGAGGGAAATTGACATAAATCTAATCCAATCCTGTTCCAAGAAAGGAATGAACACTGAGGACAATGTTTTATTGAAGGGTTAAAGGATGTGACATCCCAAAAATAAAGTATTTTTGAAATTTAAAATTCGTTGGAAATTATTCCGTTTTTAGTAAATTCGAATTTGGAAAATTGTTGTTATTTATGGAACTTTCGAATTTCGAATTTGATAATTGTAATTAAATTATTATGACTGTTGGGCAGAGGCCTTATTTGACCCAACTAACTATTTGACTTGACACTTGTATGGAAACATAATATTTTATATTGATTGTGTTGAAAAGTCAACAAGAAACATGTGTCTAATTTACTTTTCCCTTAAATAAGTTGGACAATAAATATTAATCTATTATTTCATTCATAACCGAGTGAGTTGGATTTGTAACAGAACTATAAATGTAGTTAAGTGAGTTAAGATCAGTTGTACTAGTTGTAACTAAACATGCACTAGTGAGAGTTTAGTTAATCAATAAACTCACATGCAACTGAAGATTCACCACGATTAACTACATGCATGTCAGATTCAGTGGAGACCCAATTGAGATAACAGGTGAAAGGTACAATTTGGGTATCAGTTGGGATTTGATCACACATGCAGTGGATATGCTTATGAGCATGTGAAAACTAGGTAATTCGTATCATTTTGAGAATTCGAATTGCAGAGATTGTGCAGTGGAGGCAAGTTGTATGGACATAGGAATTGGCACATGTATTTGTTGATTTGTGTATGATAGTGTGAGACGATTGTATTATACTGAGAGCTCTTGGATTAGAGTTTTGTATGTGGGGTTTTTAGATTTACGCTTTCCTGGTAAAACTTCTGTGTTATGTGTTCTTGATATTTCACTTTGTGATTGTGGTTGTGATCGTGGTTTAATTTTCCGCAAGAATAATAGTAGAAGTGATTCTGTATTTCACAATGGCATATAATTGTTAGATCAGGAGAATTGCAGGAAATACTTAATTTGAATTGAAATTTCTACATGGTATCAGAGCCACGGAGGCCACGAAGCCATGGAAGTGAGGTGTGAACATAATTTCATTCTCGCAGGTCCCGTCTCTAGCAGGGTGTGAACGTTAGTACTGTCTCACAATTCTCGAAGAAGAAATTCTCGCACCCTACTCAAAGGCAGAGAGCGAACTTCATTGAAATTCTCAAGGTTACTTAAGGGAGAAGTGTGAACTTCCATCACCCCACAGTGAAGTACAGTGAGAACTTCCCTAGAAGGTTTACAGGCTATACACTAGCAGGGTCCGAACTTCCTCAGGGAGTTTGCAAGCTAGACATTGGCAGGGTGAGAACTTCCCTCAGGTTTCTCTCAGGTGGGGTGCAAACCTCCCAGGGCAAGATAAGTTGCAACAGTTGAGTTTTGGTGGTTGGATAACATTCGAATTTGCAAGATTTTCTTGGTGCGGCAATTGATTCAAGATCAAAATGTCTTTCAATGGCTTGAGGTTGGAGTATGCACTCAAGGGAATCTCTAACTACATTGCTTGGAAGAACAAGATGGAGGCAGTACTCGAAGACAATGGCTTGAAGGATTACATTGATAGAGATGTTCCTAAGCCAGATGCGACAGACACTACAAATATTGATGCATGGCAAAAGAAAGTGGAAAAGGCGAGGAGGATTTTGTTGGAGGGAGTACGAGACCACATTGTCTCAAGTCTCCATGGGAAAACCACACCACATGCAATGTGGAAGATTTTGACGGATCTGTTCCAAAACAATAGCGACCATAGGAAATTGGCGCTCAAGGATAAACTCAAGAAGATCAAAATGGAGAAAGGTGACGCCATTCCAAAATATCTCATGAAGTTTGTCCAATGTCAGGATGAGCTTAGAAGTGTGGGAATAACAATCGCTGCTGATGATTTGGTGAGCTTAGCGCTCCTAGGACTTCCCAAGAGTTGGCACAATTATCAAGACTCTATCAATGGAAGGGAAGAATTGCCGGATTGGGAATGACTATGGTCGGATCTAGTGCAAGAGGAGTTCAGGTGGAACACCAGAGATGGATCTTCATCAGAGCATGATGATGAAGAGGATTATGGTTTGACTGCCAATGTAAGGAAAGGGAAAGGGAAGAAATTCCATTCAAAATCTGAGTCTAAAGTCAAGAAGCTAGATTTGTCCAAAGTGAAGTGTTTTCACTATCACGAACATGGGCATATCGCTACTAACTGTCCACATAAGAGGAATAACAAGACGGTTGCTGGAGTTACAACTGGTGAGGCTCTTGTCTCACAATTTGAACTTGACTTCACTTTGATCGCATGCATGGCTTCAAGTGCATCGGGATCGGTGTGGTATTTGAATAGTGGCGCTTCCTTCAACATGATGGGAGGTAAAGAGTCTTTCATTGAATTGGAGGAGAAATATCTCAGAATGCATATAGAGATGGTTGACGATGGACGATACAGTGCAACTGGTATTGGTACCATTACCTTTTAGAGGGATTCAGGGAAACCATTTCAATTGAAAAATGTTATGTATGTTCCAGGTCTGAAGAAAAACCTGGTCTCAGTCGCAATGTTGGAGGACAAAGGATATGCTGTTGTTTTTAGCAGTGGAAAATCCTACCTATGACATAAAGCAACGTGTCAAGTCAAGAAGATAGAGATTCGAGTTAAGAATCTCTACATGCTGGAGGTATATCGCTGTAGTGCCATGATAGGCAAGGCAAAAAAAGTGGTGAGACGGGATGAGAGCGAATTATGGCATAGGATATTGGGCCATCTTCATCATGGAGCCTTGAAGATCATGCAACAAATATCTATTAGACTTCCAAGGGGAACACTTGCTCAGTTAGATCAGTGTAAGGGGTGCACCCTAGGGAATTATGTAAAGTCCACCTTTCCTGAAAAGGAGAACCGTACTTTGGTGATTCTGGAGAGAATTCACACGGACGTGTGTGGACCATTCTTGGTTTCTTCAACAACAAAACATAGGTATTATGTTATTTTTGTTGATGACTTTTCTCATAAATGATGGATATTCTTCATGCAAAAGAAGGATCAAACATTCTCAAAGTTCTGTGAGTTTAAAGAATTGGTGGAGAAAGAGTCGGGGAACCAAGTGAAATCTATAAGGAGCGATAATGGTGGAGAATGCATCTCTAACGAATTCAAAGACTTATATAGAAGAGAAGGAATTCGAAGAGAACTCATAGCGCCTCATAACCCACAACAAAATGGGGTCGCGGAGAGAAAGAACAGAACGATCGTGGGTGCAGCATGAGCGATGTCGCATGATCAGGGCCTACCAATGCATTTGTGGGTAGAAGCATGCAATACTGTGGTTTATGTGCAGAACCATTGTCCTCATAGAGTACTTGGCATGAGTACACCTAAAGAAGCTTTTACTGGTAAGAAACCTGATGTTTCCCATTATAAAAATTTTGGCTCATCTGTTTATGTGCATGTGACCAAGGATGCCAGGAAGAAGCTGGAATCGACTGCTGAAGTTGGGATATTTGTGGGGTACACATAAACACCCCATAATTATCGTGTGTATTTGTTGAACAATAAGATGATTGTTATGTGATGGGATATAAAATTCGATGAGGGGAAAGC
This sequence comes from Picea glauca, assembly GCA_000966675.3. Lineage (NCBI taxonomy): Eukaryota > Viridiplantae > Streptophyta > Pinopsida > Pinales > Pinaceae > Picea > Picea glauca. The sequence goes on along the minus strand of JZKD02S2170080.1, from coordinate 329,372 downwards.
CATGCAGTTGTCGCTTGAGAGGGAGCTAGACTTGCATGCAGAAGAGGAACTGTTGGTTCCCAAGGATGAGTCTCAATATATGGATCAGCCACACGAGGAGATTCATGGAGTGGAAGAAACCACTCAAGTAGATCCATCCATTAGAAATGGTAGAAAGCGCACCACGAAAGCTGACAGATTGAGACTAGATGTTGCACAGAATGTAGGAGCCCCTACTTTACAGCGCAGACAAAGACAGTCTCCTGATTGATTTGCTGGATACATGGATCTCATGAGAAAATGTATTGTGACTGAACCATCTTCCTTTCAGGAAGTAGTGTAGGACCCCACTTGGGTTGATGCTATGGTAGAGGAGTATGACTCCATTGTCAAAAACAGTGCATGGGAAATTGTCCCAAGACCGATTGACAAATCAGTGGTAGGATCGAGATGGACCTACAAGGTAAATCAAGCTACTAATGGGAGTGTGGAGAAATACAAGGCCAGGTTTGTGGCCTGAGGCTTCTCACAGATCGAAGGGATAGATTATGATGAGACCTTTGCACCTGTCGCAAGGTACTCTTCCATAAGATCCATCCTTGCACTCTCAGCGCAGATGGGATGGCACATTCATTAGATGGATGTAAAAAATGTGTTCCTCAACGGGATCATTGAGGAAGAAGTGTACATTGAGTAGCCATAAGGTTTTGAGACCTTTGACAAAGAGTCGCACGTGTGCAGACACAAGAGAGCATTGTATGGGATGAAGCAAGCACCCCATGCTTGGTACACTCGGATAGACAGCTATTTCACCGGATTGGGCTTCACCAAAATTGAAGTGGATGCAAACCTATACCAAATTGTGGTGGAGGGTAAGCTTTTAATCATTGTTCTTTATGTGGATGATTTAATACTGACTGGTGATGAGTAGCTGATACACTCAATCAAGGATGACCTTACAAAGGAGTTTGAGATGAAGGATTTGGGCCTTCTTCATTATTTCTTTGGATTGGAAATATGGCAGCGAGATGGTGAACATTTTGTGTCTCAAGGAAAGTATGCAAGGGAGATACTATGTAAGTTTCACATGGAGGGCTGCAAACCCATGGATACTCCTCTTCCAAGAAATTGGAGGAAAGAGGATGCTACTTCTGGAGAAGTAGTGGATGCTACTTTCTATCGACAGTTAGTGGGTTCGCTAATGTATTTAGTGAACATGAGACTAGACATTTGCTATGCGATTAACCAGCTAAGTCAAGCGATGGTTAAGCCTACCAAACTCTTTTGGAAGGTGGGTAAGCATGTCCTGAGATATCTGAAGGGAACATCTAAGTATGAATTATGGTACAGACAGACGGATGAGGTGAAGTTGCATGGATTTATGGATGCAGATTGGGTAGTCATCCCAATGGACAGAAAGAGCACATCAGTGGGGATCTTTAGTATCATATCTACAGTTGTTTCTTGGTACAACAGGAAACATAGATCCATGGCACTTAGTTAAGCAGAAGCAGAATACATGGCAGGGAGTCAAGCTATATGTGAGGCTATCTGGATGAGGAAGATCTTGGTTGTTTTGTTTGGTTCTCATTTAGATTCGACAGTGATTTTTTGTGATAATCAGAGTTGCATTAAACTCTCGATTAATCCTCTATTTCATGACAGATCTAAGCAGATAGATATCTGGTATCGTCATCTCAGAGATTGTGTGCAGTGGAAGATCATGTTGCTTCAGTACATTCCTACGGAATATCAAGATGTAGACATTCTGATGAATGCGCTCATTAGGAGAAAATTCGAATATCATAGAGACAGGATTGGGGTGAAGGATAATCCCTTTCTTGTTGAGAGGGAGTGTTGAAAAGTCAACAAGAAACATGTGTCTAATTTACTT